>CM068297.1:67486891-67839770 GCA_034768395.1 Linum lewisii | reverse complement strand
ACAATTCACGTTGTGACGAACTTACCCCTCAAGGCAGCTCTCAGGTCCATGGGAGTGGCAGGGCGCATGTCCAAATGGGCGGTCGAGCTCAGCGAATATGACGTACACTTCCAACCACGGACAGCCATCAAAGCACAGGCTCTGGCTGATTTTGTGGTCGAAGGATGTGTCCGGGCGGAAGGACGCCCGGATGATTACTGGGAGCTCTACGTGGATGGGGCATCAAGCAAGAACGGAGCGGGAGCGGGTATAGTGTTAAAAAGCCCCCAGGGAGTCCTACACGAAACCGCCCTCCGTTTCAACAGGTCACGAACCAACAATGCGGCGGAGTACGGGGCGCTCATTGCGGGGCTCAGAATGGCCAAAACCTTGGGAGTATCCCATCTCAAAATTTTCTCCGACTCCGCCATTGTGGTCAACCAGCTCAGTGGGGTGTACGAGGTCCGGGAGGAAACTCTGGCCCGTACAACGATCAAGCCAAGATCGCCCTCAAGGGTTTCGAAACAACGGAGATCCATCAGGTGGCGAGGGAAGACAACGCCCACGCCGACGCTCTCTCTAAGCTCGCTACCGCTCTCAGCTTCGAAGAGGACAGGATGATCACCGTGGAGAAAGAAAGAGAAGAGGGTGAGTGTATGGTCGTCGGCGCCCAGACGGGCGTAACACCGCCCATAGCGCCACTCACGGATTGGCGTACGCCAATACGGACTTTTATTGAAACGGACGCCCTCCCGGCGGACCGAGCACTGGCCACCAAGATACGTAGACGAGCGGCGAGGTGCGTTTTGCTGGACGGCGAAATGTATCGTAAGTCCTCGACAGGGCCATACTTGCGATGCTTAAGTGATGAGGAAGCTTCTTTCACTTTGAGAGAAATCCACCAAGGCATATGCGGGATGCATATTGGCGCCAAAAGCCTGGAAAAGAATGTATTATTGCAGGGGTACTATTGGCCAACAATCCGCCGAGACTCGGAAGAGCTGGTCAAACGATGCCACAAGTGTCAGCTATTCGCTAACACGCACCACCTGCCCTCCACCGCTCTCCAGCCGATAGTCTCGCCATGGCCGTTCGCCTTCTGGGGGATGGATTTGCTAGGACCGTTCCCAGAAGCGGTGGGCAAGAGAAAGTATATCATCGTGGCGGTGGATTACTTCACCAAGTGGGTTGAAGCCGAAGCTCTCGCCTCCATCACGACATATCAGGTGCAGAAGTTCGTGTTGAAAAACATCATCACTCGCTTCAGCCTACCTCTAGGATTTGTCTGCGATCACGGCACTCAGTTTGATTGCACGGCGTTCCTTGACTTTTGTGAAGAGTTCAAAATTATGGTTCGCTTGGCGTCGGTGGCATATCCCCAGGCGAACGGGCAGGCGGAAGCCATCAATAAGCTCATCTTGCAAGGATTGAAGAAGAGAGTGGATGCGGCGAAGGGAAAATGGGTCGATGAGTTGCCCAACATCCTATGGGCGCATAAGACTTCGTACAAAACAGCCACAGATGAAACCCCTTACACCCTGGTATATGGAACCGAAGCAGTCCTACCCGTGGAGGTTAATCTGCCTAGCCTTAGGATTCAGCATTTCAACCACGCCAGCAATGATGCAGGCTTACATCATAATCTGGACATGTTAGAAGAACGAAGGGAGGATGCAGCTATCCGCCTGGTAGCTGAAAAGGAACAATTGGCTAGGCGATACAACGCTCATCTTCGCCCTCATCACCTGGAAGAAGGTGACTGGGTAGTTCGAAAGGTTTTTCGGCCGGTCCCCCAACAGGGCAAACTAAACGCCAATTGGGAAGGGCCATACAAGGTCCGTGAAGTGATCGGTCCAAGCACCTTTAAACTCGAACACCCTACCGGCGAACCCATACACAAGACATGGAACGCCATGCACTTGCGGAAGTACAGTGCCAATGAAGACGAGGTCTAGCTTACTCTGCCACTTTCCATCCGTTTCTTAAACTTTTGAATTTTGTGCAAGTTTTGAAAACGGCCTACTAAGGGCGTGTATGTAGGGAAAGGAAGACAAGTGCACTAAAGATATATATTATATATATATATATATATATATAATATATATATGTATTTTATAATCAATGGACAAGTCCTACTACAAGCATGGCCGGGTTCGAGTTCCCCTGGGAGGAACTTAACCCCTGTGCCAAGTTCGGGTTCCCCAAGGTGGAACCCAACATACCTCTTCGAATACGGATTCCCCAGGGCGGAAACCAATTCGTCATCGTTCGGGTTCCCCAGGGCGGAACCCAACATTTCCTCCGAGTTCGGATTCCCCAGGGCGGAATCCGAACACATCTTCGTTCGGGTTCCCCAAGGCGGAACCCAACATTCCCCCGAGTTCGGATTCCCCAAGACGGGATCCGAACGCATCTTCATTCGGATTCCCCAAGGCGGAACCCAACTTTCCTCTGAGTTCGGACTCCCCAGGGCGGAATCCATCCCTGATACCCAGGGCCGATTCCTTAGGGCGGAATCTAACTTAACAAGGAAACAAAGCAGTCGACATAAGAAAGGGTTGGCATTGTCATTTCAATCAGTCAAAATCATTCCGGTTTACTGAGTCAAAAAAAAAAATATACAAGGAAGCGACCACTACGAACGCCCGCCCGACGACCCTGCCTTGTCCGCCCGCGACCTCTCAGCCCGAGCTTTCTTCCTCAACTCCTTGTGGCGAAGGCTCACCTCAGAGAAGGCCTCGGACAACAGCTCCTTGCGGCGGTCCGAAGGAATCACTTGGGAGTCAGCCGATTCTTCTTTGAACTCCTACGCCATCAGCCGCCGAGACGCCGAACGGAACATCTGCTCCTGATTCCAGGAACAGTCCACGTTCCCCCGTCGGAGTTCGTGGCGTACAGCAGCAAGGGTGTTGTCCAAAGCGCCTTGCACCCGATCGCCCAGCTCCTCCGCAGTTTTCTCGGCGACGGCCTTCTCCACATCCGCCTTCAGCGCCTGAAGGGTCTCCTCCGCTTCTTTCAAGGCATGGTCGCGGCTTTCCACGTCCTTCGTTTTGGCCTCCAGGTCCTCGGCCATGACTGCCTTGTCGGCCTCCAAGAGGACCACTTTCTCTTTCAAGGCGTCCCTATCAGCTTCCGCCTCCGTTAAGGCGTTCTCCGTCTTATATCGTTTCTCCTGCTCCGCCTGTAAGTCCAACATGTGTTCAGTAGCTTGGTTAGCGTGCGCAACACGGAGCAAGTCCAATTCATAAGAGGTAGTTACCAGAAGCTGGGCCGCCTCCTCTTCCATTTCCTTTTTGGCCTTGGAGTATTTGGCCTTCCATTGTTGAGAGGCGGCCCGGGCCTCCCTCAACTCGGCCTCCATCTCCTCAACACTTTGCGGCCGCTCTGTCCTGTGCGCCTGATCGGCTGACAGCAAGGCCCCAGCGGTACCTAAGAGCTGCAACAGAGCAAAATCCAGGCGGATCAGATTGTGAAACGGAACTTGGTCGACGAGTACGCAGCGCCAGTCTTCTGACTGAAATTTGAGCTTACCCTGGCCCCAATCGCCATCTGCTCCATCGCCAAGCGGGAACCCCGTCCTCGGTACGAGGGTGGTCGATATCCCAGTCGGCCGCCAGTTGAAGGGCGGCCTGGGTGAGAACCTCGCTGCCGCTAAGTGTCGGCTGCATGATAGGGAGACGGGCGGCGCTGAACTCCCCTGACGGGGTCTCCGGCCTGGTCCTGCCACTGGTTTTCGCCTTCCCAGAGTCCTTCCTCATGATCGACTTTCGGCGTTTTGTACGCTCCAAGTTCTGTGCCGGAGGACTCTGCTGAGACCGTTTCTTCTCGCGGCGTTCCTTATCCGCCTTCTCTTGGTCAGGGCGCGTCTGGTCCGCGTCCTTCCTTTGCTGATGTTGCTCAGCTCCCGAACCTTCGGGTTGAGGCTGAGTGTGGCCAACCGCCCTCCGGGTCTTGGCGTTCAACAACGCAGCGAAGATGGAACTCTCTGCAAAAACAGCAAGACAAGGAAACAAGGTTAAGCACCAGCATCACAATCAACATGTAAAATAGCGGCGCACTACAATAGACGCATCGCCCTCAGTTGTTGTCTGCTCACCACCGCCATCTAGCCAGTGCTTCAGGGCGTTTAGGCCCCGCTTCTTCAGGTTGTAGTTCCAGGTATTCGCCCAGTCTACAATGCTGGCGTCATTCCCCTGAAGACGGTGAAGTCGGTTGAACTCTTCGATTGCGCCATACGACCAAGTAGGTCGAAGGCGCTCCGCCCAGGAGGCATCCTCCGGCGATTCAGCTCTCATAAAAAAGAAGCTGTGAAACCACACAGAGGACGCCTTGATGATGCCGTAGACTCCGCTCCCAGAATACGCTCTCCTCTTTGAGAACGTAATGCCATTCTGCCCAATTTTGGCGGAGTAAAGCTGGCGGAATACTCTGGCGCTTGGAGCAACATGCCTTTTGATGCATAACACCTTGAATGCGGTCATGACCTCCCAAGCATGAGGTTGGAGCGCTCCCAAGGACGCTCCCAGAAGATCCAGAACATCCACCTCCCAGGAATCCAAGGGGAAGCGGAGGCCGTACCTAAGCGCCTCAACCCACACTCCCACCCATCCAGGTGGACAGTTTCCGATTGAGCAGACTCGAGCGGGGGCGGCGTATAAGAAACGCTGAGGCATGTCGCACTCATTCAACATCCTCGCCAGGGCGCTCGTCTTGACGTAGGGGAAGTACCCCGGCCCATACACCTCTCGGCAGTCCGCGGGCGCACCATCCCACATCTGCTCCCAGGACAAGACCTTGTAGCCGTACTTGTCCACGGCTTCGGTCTGCAGCTCAAAACCCCAGGCCTCCTTGGTGAACCCGACCTGCCACGAGGCGAACCGCCGACAGACATTTGAGTTGGGTCCTTGGAACCTGGCCTCTGCCTGTCGGCGGAGCTGCTCCGCCGACGGAGTAGGCAGCGTTTCGTCATCCTCCGAAAACATGTACTCGGCGGTAAAGTCCGCGTACGGATTAAAGATGATGTCGGAGTCCTCCGGATAGGGCATCTGCCCTTTCTGTTTAGGATCTGCGGCGTCTGATCCCTCGTCATCGACTTCTTCTTCCTTAGAAGGCTCAGGAGTCAGAGGAGGACTCGGTTGCACGGATGGGGCTGACGGCGTAGACGTTTCGGCGGACGAATCCGCCCTGATCCTCTCCTCCCTTCATCATAGCCTCCTACAACAGAAGGATAAGGGGCGCAAATCAGAAGAGGAGGAGGAATGAACGCCACAGGGCGGGCAGATACAGGAGCAGTTTTCGTCCTCGCCTCTCGAGAAGGGCGCGCGGTAGACCGCCGTCGTCCCCGCGTGCCCCTCAACAGACTCTCTAAATGGTCATAATCTAAGGACGATGACGACCCACTAGACGACATCTCACACGCCCAAGAAGGAAATAGAAAGGGCGGGGCACGCAATACAGACAAATGCGAAAGAAAAAAATAATAATGGGCGGATATATAAAAAAAATTGAATGCAAGAAGTTTCAAAGGAACATACTTGCTTCGGCGGAAGAGGACGACTCAACATCAGAAGGCATCTTCGGTGAATGTTTTGGAAGATGGCGAACAGAGTCAAAGTAATAAGGGAAAGGCGGAATCGGCTGACAAGACAGACACGCTCAAAGAGGTTGGCAAGAAGAAAGGGCGGAAGCTCTCAAAAACTAGTTTTCAGTCTAAAGTGCCAAATCGGAGGGGGGAAACCCCATATTTATACTAGTGACGTGGGTAAGCGAACCATCGCCGAGTATAAAGTTGCCACGTGTCCCGCAAACAGTGGGCTGGTACGCTTCGAGTAGGCTACTAACCTACTGCTCGGAGGACGCGAAACGTCGCCAAATACAATGGGGCCACGTGTCCCCCCAGTGGAGGGCGAATGGGCTAGCAGCCTACAGAAAGAAGGGGAGCGCGTGCAAGCTCACCTCAAAAGAAGGGCCCCGCCCGTTTAAATCACCGACAACAGGTTCAATCTGGAAGGGGCGGATCTCTCGTCTCGGGGCGTTCAAACAGTTCCATAGTATCGCCTCGAGCCTCTCGCGGCCTCAAGGCCATACTGGGGGCAATTGATGGGCACCTAAGGTAAATCCGCCCTCCCACCTGACCTGGGCGGATCTTCACTCCAAGGCGTTCTAACAGCTCCATAGTATCGCCTCGAGCCTCTCGCGGCCTCAAGGCCATACTGGGGGCAATTGATGGGCCCCTAAGGTAAATCCGCCCTCCCACCTGGCCAGGCCGGATCTTCACTCCCGGGGCGGTCCTCTGACCGCCTTAACTAAAGGGTCACCTGACACATCTACAGGAGACCACCGCCCATTACTGTTGACGGTGACTCGTTGCGGCCCACTCAGAGCAAGACACGTGGATCCTGCCATACCAATGGGACCTATAAATAACAGGGTCCCCCATTCAGGAGGGGGGACGACAAAAAGAAGAGGAGAGACCCGGGACCATACGCCTGACACTACAAGCTTCCGCGCTGTACGCTAAAGGTTATCGGTTCCGCCCACACAAAAGGGCACTCGCCCGGTACTTCTCTGTAGCCCATTCTCCTTACATTATCTACATACTTACCACCCTACGCATATTAACCCCTTGCACGTCCGCCTTGCAAGGTACCACACGCCGAGACACTCCGAGGACGGATACATTGCCTAAACCTCCAAAGAACCACAGTATTGATCCACCGGTCCAACTGGGCGGATCAATTACAACGGCTGATTGTATTGTCATCTTATAATTGTCCATTTTTTCCTTCTTTCATGTAACTACTGGCTATACATGTTATTAGGAATGTACGCAATCTGTAATTTCAACGTGTTATTATGAATTTTTTATCCATCCAGATTTCAACCAAGTTATTATTTCCTTTTCTAAAGGTTAGATAAACATCTAAGTTTCACTTTTCCACATACATTCTTGAAATTGTTGAAATGGAAGCAAGACGACAAACATTGTTAATGAAAAAAGGAAATTCAAACTATTTAACATCGCATTTTGGAAATTAGACATTTTCTAAAATATAGCCGTTTTACATTTTACTGTAGTTTAGAGTATGGATTACTATTCACCTTTCTTTGCATGTTCATAGTAGCTACTATGAGGGAGGGAGGGAGGGAGAGAGAGGGATCATTAATATGACGTATTTGACGAGAAAAGGTGGTTTAAGCTAAATTGATTCGGAGACAAAAAAAATTCTAGATTCAGTAAAATCGATATGCACTTGTAATTTTTTGTTTATAAACTTGTTTTCTAAATTTTTGTTTAGTTTAATCATATTTTTCTTAATAACTTTTTGTTTTGTTTAAAGACAAGGCGATTGAAGCTTAACAACTCAAATGTCAATGACACTGTTATTGATGCACTTCAAATATTTGGCCAAGATTACGAAAGAAGAATTACACTAAAGAAGAACGGTAAAAGGGTTTTCAGGTATATTTAGTATTTCTACTTGGATTTTTTTTATAATTAACGATTTTTTTTTTTGAAAAACTCTTTCAATTTGTTGTTTGACCGATTTGGAAATACGAACTGTAACAAAAATAGATTTACGTACCATTATTGGAGAAGTATATATATTGCAACGACAAATTGTTTTGCCATCTTATAATTGTCGAGCTTTCCTTCTTTCATGTAACTACTGGCTGTAAATGTTATTAGGAATGTACACAATCTGTAATTGCAACGTGTTATTAAGAACTTTTTATCCACCTAGATTCAAGTATGTTAATTATTTTCTTTTCTAAAGGTTAGATAAATATCTAATTTTCACCTTTTCAGGTAATTCTTGAAACTGTTGAAATGGAAGCAAGACAACAAACATTGTTAATGAAAGAAAGAAAGTCAAACTATTTAACAACGCATTTTGAAAATTAGACATTTGCTAAAATATAGCCGTTTTGCATTTTATTTTATTTGAGAGTATGTGTTCCACTTTACCATTCTTAGCACGTTCATAGTAGCTTCTAAGAGGGAGAGGGAGAGTGAGAGTGAGAGAGGGAGAGAGAGAGAGACTATTCATATGGCGTATTTGACGAGAAAAGGTGGTTCACGGTCAATTGATACAGATACAAAAAGGATTCTAGATTTAGTAAACTTGGTATACACTTGTAACTTTTTGTTTATAAACTTATTTTCTAAATTTTTGTTTAGTTCAATCATATGTTTTTTAATAAGTTTTTGTTTTGTTTAAAGACAAGGCGATTGAAGCTTAACAACTCAAATGTCAATGACACTGTTATTGATGCACTTCAAATATTTGGCCAAGATTACGAAAGAAGAGTTACACTAAAGAAGAACGGTAAAAGGTTTTTCAGGTATAGTTAGTATTTCTACTTGGATTTTTTTTTTATAATTAACGATTTTTTTTGAAAAACTCTTTCAATTTGTTGTTTGACTGATTTGGAAATACGAACTGTAACAAAAATAGATTTACGTACCATTATTGGAGAAGTATATATATTGCAACGACAAATTTTTTTGCCATCTTATAATTGTCGAGCTTTCCTTCTTTCATGTAACTACTGGCTGTAAATGTTATTAAGAATGTACACAATCTGTAATTGCAACGTGTTATTAAGAACTTTTTATCCACCTAGATTCAAGTATGTTAATTATTTTCTTTTCTAAATGTTAGATAAATATCTAATTTTCACCTTTTCAGGTAATTCTTGAAACTGTTGAAATGGAAGCAAGGCAACAAACATTGTTAATGAAAGAAAGAAAGTCAAACTGTTTAACAACGCATTTTGAAAATTAGACATTTGCTAAAATATAGCCGTTTTGCATTTTATTTTATTTGAGAGTATGTGTTCCACTTTACCATTCTTAGCACGTTCATAGTAGCTTCTAAGAGGGAGAGTAAGAGTGAGGGAGGGAGAGAGAGACTATTCATATGGCGTATTTGACGAGATGTAATTAAGAGATGTAATTAAGATCAGCAAAATCCAGAGAGTTGAGATGCCATTGGATCTCATGAGAAGTTAAATGATATTCTAGTATTTTCTTTAGACGGTAAATAAACTTGTAACTTACAAGAATATACAACCAACCATAACATGACATCATCTGTGCACATGGGGAATTGAAATAACAGGAGAACAATAATAGACACTATATATCACTGCAGGTTGGGGGCATCTAAATAACCGGAGGATAATAACAGACACTACCACTGCAAGTTGAGGGTATCCAAATAACCGGAGGACAATAACAGACACTATCACTACCTGAAAAACCTTTTACCGTTCTTCTTTAATGTAATCATTTCTTCGTTATCATTGTCAAAGATTTGAAGTGCGTCAGCAACACTTTGATTGACATTTGCGTCGTTAAACTTTAGTCGGCTTATCTTTAAACAAAACAAAAAGTTATTAAGAAAACAATATCTATATAGGATTCTACTCAACTTTGGAGAGGTGATCTGGTTGACAAATACCTGAACTTATCTCTTCTTCCTTAATCCACTTTAGCATCTTAGTACATAGAATCCTATATAGATATCCAAATGATTTTACGCTTTTGATGCGGTTTAAGCTGCAAAATCGCAAAAGTAATTTTTTTTGCATAAAAACAGACAAATATATTGTTGTTAAAACTTGATAATTTTAGTTCAACATTTTACCGAAATACAAGTTTCCACTAATCGAGGGTTTTTTTGCAAAACAAAACAAATTAAATTTCTCAACAAAAAGCTTAATGATGTGGTCCAAAGTTCAGAAATAATTTCTAAATTAACTAAACATAGTGATCTTTTCATGTGATCATTAGTTTAATAGATTTGTTACCTAATGGTTATTCCGTATATATTAAAAACTTGACATAATGATAAATATGTTATAAATTCAACATATTAATGACCACTTGCAAAATTTAATGACCAAATAGATATTAATCGCCCTTGTCGTCTTCTCATACTTTTAATATGCGTATATGTGATGATAAAATCCATATTGAATTCTCGTAATCCAACAAACTTCCCCTAAGTCTGTGAATGACTCTTGTTCTTTTCTTCTAAGTTGATGATCCTGCAAACATTTCCAGATAAAAGCAAAATAGAGCAACAATTTGGAGGATAAAAATAAATGTTTAACAAAAAACCACCATCAGTAGTTCTAATGTCAAAATATTTCAGTAAAACTCAAAATGTAAACAATAATCGTTCTAACAGAACCAACATTCAAAGAAAACTAAAACACTTAGAAACAAGTATCACCAAACATCACCAACAGAAGGAAAATATAACGTTCAACAAAAACAAACAACAAACTCCATGAGAAAGATTTCTTTAGAAGAGATGACTAGGACTCCTTTTATAGTCGGAAGCCTCCGAGTAATCACACCAAACACGGAGCTTGAGTTCTGCTTGAGTGGCAAGATCATCAACGGCGTCAGTATCCATTCCAGAGATGAAAAAAATGACAACATGACAAAACATATAACAAAGCCAATAATACCTGTCATCTTCTCATACCTTTAAAATGCGTATAAGTGCCTGATGATAAAATCTACAACAACAAAAAAATGACAAAACAAATAACAAAGCGAATAATACCTCTCACTTTTTCGATCGCTAGAGTTGCCCGTACGATATGATCACAAAATCTAGGAAATAAATCTATCAGCAAATCATCTGACATCCTCTCCCTCGTGTTTTCAACATTGGGAATACTGCGATTATATTCCATCTGATATATATATATAAAAGACGCAAATATAATGGGTTAGAAAAAAAACAAAGATTATGAACTAATATTTAAAAAATCATATACTTACGATCACCCCCCTCCCGAATGAATATAAAGGTATGCAAACCCCATCAGAAGCCTAAGAGGCCATGTTCACTCTGTACCGTCGCCACAGACATTTGGTAGAATTTTTTTTTTTTGGAACCGGCCACCGGTACATACCATAAATACTACTTGCAATGTCTGTATTGCTTCCAACATTACGTATGATATTTTTCAAATGAGGATCATCTAGCTCGGAGGCGTACAATGATAATATCATATCTATTGCTTCCGCATTATCCCATAAACATGGGTGACACATTATAAATATTGAATACATGGTAATCCCATCTAAGTTCCTGATTCATAGTTAAAAAAATTATATAAATATAATAATTTATCAATTAGATTTTAAACATTTTTTCTTGTTGAAATTAAAATGCATAAACAAATGTTAAATACAATTACATACCCGTCATTTGCTTGTCCCCACGTGAACAAAATATCTGCGGCAGGTTGCTTCCTTATTAGATCTAGGAAGCTTCTTAAGTCTGGTTGACAAATACTTGAACTTATCCCTTCTGTCTTAATCCACTTTGAAATCTTAGTACATAAAATCCTATATAGATATCCAAAGTTGAGTAGACGATTGTTATCCCTTCTTCATTCTCCCTCTCCCTCCCCCCACCTATGATTGCAGTGCTAATTATCGCATTGCTAAGTGAATGGTGCGGTCATACTACACTACATGATTTTACGATTTTGTTGCGATTTAAGCTGCAAAAACGCAAAAGTAATTTTTTTTGCATAAAAATAGACAAATACATTTCTTGATAATTTTAGTTCAACATTTTACCGAAGGACAAGTATCCACTAATGGAGACTTTTTTGCAAAACAAAACAAATCAAATTCCTTAACAAAAAGCTTAATGATCTGGTCCAAAGTTCAGAAATAATTTCTAAGTTAACTAAACATAGTGATCTTTTCATGTGATCATTAGTTTAATAGATTTGTTACCTAGTGGTTATTCCATATATATGAAAACTTGACATAATGATCAATATGACAAATTCAACAGATTAATGACTACATGCAAATTTTAAAGACCAAATAGATATTAATCGCCCTTATCATCTTCTCATACTTTTAATATTTGTATATGTGTTTGATGATAAAATCTACAACAACAACAAAAATATACAGTTAATAGAACACTAAAAAAAATTACAAAATCACAAAACATATAACAAAGTGAATAATACCTCTCACTTTTTTATACCAAATAGTAGCTTGTACGCATGGGGCGGATCCATGATGAATCAAGACAGTGGGCCATTTCGTATGTATTGGGCTCAATCCGCAAAATCACTTGGACAATCTAGTTATACATACTGATTTATATATATATATATATATATATATATATATATATATATATATGTATGAGAGACATAATATATATGTATATACAAAGAGCAGTCCATATGGATAAGGATCGTCTACTCCAACTTTGGATATCTATATAGGATTCAATGTACTAAGATGCCAAAGTGGATTAAGACATAAGGATAAGTTCAGGTATTTGTCAACCAGACTTGAGAGCTTCGTAGATTTAATAAGGAAGCAACTTGCCGCATATACTTTGTTTACGTGGGGACAAGCAAATGACGAGTATGTAATGTATTTAATATTTGTTTATTCATTTTAATTTCAACAAGAAAAAAAATTTATAATCTAATTGATAAATTATTATATTTATAAGTTTTTTTTAACTATGAATCAGGAAATTAGATGGGATTACTATGTATTCAACATTTATAATTTGTCACACATGTCTATGGGATAATGCCGAAGCGATCGATATGATATTGAATTTGTACACCTCTGAGCTACATGAACCTCCTTTGGCAAATATCATATATAATGTTGGAACCAATCGGAACACTGCACGTGATATACCACATATGTGATGGTCGATTCCAAAAAAAGAATTATACCAAATGTCTTTGAAGAGGATACACGAGCGACATAGCGTCTTAGACTTCATAGGGGGTTTGCGAACTTTTATATTCATTCGGGGGGTGATCACACATTCAACTGATGTGTATATGAAATTTTAAATATTTGTTAGGATCTTAGATTATTTGCTGATAGATTTGTTTCTTGGGTTTTCTGACAATATCGTACGGACTACTATTTGGTACAAAAAAGTGAGAGGTATTATTCACTTTGTTATATGTTTTGTGTTTTTTTTTTAATTTTTTAGTGTTCTATTAACAGTTTATTTTTGTTGTTGTAGTTAATTTTATCATCAAACACTTATACGCATATTAAAAGTATGAGAAGATGACAAGGGCGATTAATATCTATTTGGTCATTAAATTTTGCATGTGGTCATTACTCTATTGAATTTGTAACATATTGATCATTATGTCAAGTTAGTAAGTAGGGATCTTATGTTTTTGTTGTGTGTTTCTTTACTTCCTTACCTACCCTATCTCTTCTTTACCTAATACCCATCGGGTCTTTAAACTAACCTAAATCAGCTATCTCTCAAGTATCTATTATGCCTTTGGGTTGTTTGTCCATTTTATAATCCACAACACCAATGATTCACACTACTAGTCAGAGAGAGAGAAAGAGTGGGATACAATCAAAGCAAAGAGAGAATTGTATAGGGATGCGAGGGGTTGGGAGGCGAATCTTATTAGTGATGGAGGTGTGTAGTGAATAAATGAGAGTTTTGTAGCCAAGTTACAAGCATATTTATATGGGTTAAGTTAGGGTTTAAGGGGTATTACCCGAAATAACCATAACAGTCACCTATACTACATCCATACTGAACCTATACAGAGGTAAGATCCCCCGTTAAATTGATGCATACTACGAAGCATCAATTTGCCAGACAAGTACCAGTGTCGACTAGCCATGACTGCCTTAGTGAAAAGGTCTACATTTGCTCCTCAGATGTGACATAATGAAGCTTGATCGTCTCATCATGAGCCAAGTCTAGAGTATAATGGACATGTGTCTTGATATGCTTAGTACGATCATGAAAAATATGATTAGCTGCAATCTGGATGGCACTAGTATTGTCCCCATATTCGTGAATCAGTAAAGGGACGATAACACCAGATCAACTAATAGTCGAACCAATCAAACGACCTTTGAGCAAACCTCAGACGTAGAACTATACTCGGCCTCGATGGAAAATTTGGAGGCTTTGTCTTGTTTCTTACATCGCCAAGAAATGAAAGAGTCACTAAACTGAACGCACTAACCCGAGGTACAATGCCTAGTATCAATACAACAACATAGTTAGCATCGACAGAAGTCGAGATGCTGCAATCACCGGAACTATGAAAAAATAAGCCAACGTCTCATGTCCCTTGTAAATATTGAAGAATGCGAACAACGACCAGGTAATGAGGCTAACGCGGGTTTGCCATAAATAGGCTGGCGACTTGAATGCATAAGACAAATCGAGACGAGTGGACACAAAATAAATGGGACTCCCAACCACACACCAATATATAATAGGGTCTGATCGGGGGCGGAGCCCTCCTCAAAGATACCTAGCTTTTAGCTATGGTCATATTGTGGGGTCCCCTCATTTGGCTTATTCGTGGAGAGGGAATTTCTCAATTGGGGGTGGGGTGAGGTGTAGGTTCCTCAAGGGTAACAACAAACGTCACAGAACAAGCAAGAGGGCTTGGGTAAACCTCGGTCAACTAACAAGCAAGGGCTCAAAGAGCACGGAAAAGGGTGAAAACGACCAAGCCAACACAAACAAAACAATCAAGACGAAGGAGGATGATGATGGACTGGCGTAGATAAGCCCCCTAAGGATTATGACAATTGACTAAGTTGGTGAATCTTAGATGAAAAAAACTCGTTTCCATGCATTGAAATCGATAAGAGACATTAAACACGGGTTCAGAGAATCTAATGAGATCTTAGGCATATGCCAATCATTGACCAATATGACTCTTATCACTAATTGACCAAATGCAAGAGGCACACCAAGTGTTTGATGAAACCTCTAAGGATTTTCACCCAGTGCAGACCAAATTCTCGCCCCTCTCTCGATTGTAACGAATAATAAAGTGAATAATAATAAGTTCTATGACATAAAAACTCTCTCGAGACAAATCAAGTCAAGCATCAAAGCCAAAATCAAGCATAGCACTCAAACATGGCAAAAACACATGAAGAACAAAGAAATTCTACGCAATTGCACTAACAACAAAAGTTCATCATCATCCAACACAACACATTTAGCAATGAATCAATCCTCTTAGGGTTCCACAAATCTAACCCATGAAGGTTCAGTTACTCATGATAGAAGAAAGAAAGAGGAAACCTAAAATGAAGATCAAGGTCATGAATCTTCAATTTGGGGAGTCTTCTTCTTCGATTCGTGTTTCCAAGGTGTAGATGATGATAAATGATGATTGGGTCAACCTCCTGGATGGACTCTAGGGAAAGAGGGGCGGCGACGTCGGCTGGAGGGATGGCCCGGATCCTCCAGTAGCAATCAAAGTACTGTTGAGGGAGTCTGGAAATGAAGGGATCGATCCCTTGAAGGTTGGGGTTGGGCGGAGGAGGACCGGTGAGAGCGGGAGTGACGGGGGCGGAGATGTAACACCCGTCCCGAATTGACTCGAGTAAACCTGTGGTCGAACCGGTTAAGAGTATCACTCGAAGATACAACAATGAAATTAAAGGACAATCAACATTGAAATCGATTAAAACATAAATCAAGAGTAAATCGGAAGCGCCTCCATCGTTAAAAACCCAAAAGCTTAAAGCAATAGTTCAAATCCAAACCATGAAACATCTACATTTCTGAAGTTCAAAACCGCTGATACAAAACCCAACCCAAATAGTCAACATAAAACCAAAAGATGGTCAACTCCTGTCCAAGCCTCCGAAGATCTTCTCCATGCCAACAACACTTCAACACTCGACACACAAAGAAGCTCCTGAACTTTAACTCACACACTCTAACCAAGCGCACCTGAAAAGAGAAACTGGAGGGGGATCAATTTCCTATTGAAATTGAGTGAACCCACTGGGTTTAACTATGCGCCGAACCTATCCAAAAGAAGCGATTCCAAACTCCTCAAGAAACACCAACAATGGAATCAGACTCAACCTTTACCAATTTTAATTCCCTAAACAAGCTAGGCGGTCATATAGGTGCATTTCTCAATCCGTCAACCACAAAACACAGTCACAACAATATAACTAGAGTCATCCATTCACAATTACAACAATATACCAAGTCATCATGCACATGGTTCGTCATCACTTCACAATACATCTCACGACTACGATTCAACCATTCAACTCACACATCAATCATACACATTTACATTGCATACGTTCACAGCTCACGTCATCAATCCACTAAGTGAGTTATGAGTTATCTTGAAGTAATCCAGGTTATCACTCAAGGGTAGTTCTCCCCAAATTCAATTCACAACTCATAACTTCATCATAACCATAAACCATACAACACCAATCTACAACTCAGCACAACAACACAGTTCTGTTCACAGATCGATCCAACACAGTCCGCAACACATCACAAATCGGCTCGCAAACTCAACCATCACAATCACACACACACATCCATCAATGCACACTTCATTTATCTAGGTGAGTTAATTAGGCGCCATAAGAAGTTGTTCCCCCGCTACCCCGCCGGCCATCACATCATCCATATCCCGCAGGATCTTTCCCCGTAGGGAGATAACACGACGCATCCCATAAGGGATCCTTCCTCCACAGAGCTAACACGACGCATCCCTTACGGATCCTTCCTCAGCGGAGATTTCAACCACCATGACTCCATGTCATGGGATTCACCACAGTGAATCGGACTCTAACTCGACGGTATTTCGGTTGGGGTAACGTTGGCTCCTTCCGGTTCTATTATTTAAAATTCCATTTAATGCAACTACAACAATCACACTCATCCACAAAACAATTCCATTCAACCACAAATTCATATCACAATACCGATTCCACTGTCAACTCCACTACACAAATTACACATCACAATGCCACATCTCAATCCCACATAGTGATTCCACCACACAATTCCATGTTCTAGTTCCAAGCACCAATTCTATGTTCCAATTCTAGGATATAATTCTAGTCTAACCACAAACGGCAATAATAAATACAATCATAGAAATTCATCACATCCACCCCCATCCTATCTCACATTTCTAGATCAAATACATTAGCTATCGTCTTTCATCCCAATCCCCACATCGAACATAAATCAGCACAATCATCATACTTCAATCACAAGACAGTTATTCAGTTTTACTCTCATAGGTTCATGCAAGACCTAATTCCGTTCCAAGTCTATTCAACTCCTCACTCCCATTTCTAGCCACCTAGTTAAACATATAATCACACTAGTCAACCACACATATAGTCAAGTCGGTCATCCACTCAAACAAGTCAACTCAACACCACATAGCATCAATTTCATTCAGATCAATCATACAACACCAGTTCAGCTAGTTCATGCAATCACACCACCCAATTCCATTACTCAATTCCGTTCACCAATTCCATTCACCAATTCCCTTAACCAATTCCATAAGTCAATTCCACATACCGATTCTATTGTCCAATTCCATACCTACATTCCCTACCAATTCCAGTAGCCAGTTCTAAGTCATAGTCTACCACCTTAAACACATTAACAACCACCTTCACACGCATCATCAATTCTACCTAAAAGGCATGTTGCATAATTCATACATCAACACCTAGCATCATCTCAATCCCAACATTACATAAACCAACACACTCCAAATCATTCAGTAATCCCACATCACACATGACCACACATCACAAGACATTCAACGCCTCCCACGACACAAACAGTGTAAGGGTAAACGGCTAGCTCGCCGGCCACCCCCACCTGCAAGTACAGGGGAAGCCATGTCATGAGTCGTAGGGTTACCCTCCTGTACGTCCTTCATTGGATGACCCCACGTTGGTGGAGCCATCCACCTGTTCGTCATTTAAGGGTGACCCCACATTGGCAGGACCACCCTCCTGCATCCACAATTATCAATTCCAGGCAGAAACACAGTTACAACATCATACCCCAACCCTCCTACACTCGTTACTACATCCGATCCATTAAGCATCAAGGTTAAACTTTCCCCCATTCATGGCACATAACAAACAGCCCGCTATCATCACACAACTCATCATATAAACATGCATACAACAAGCACCATCAACCACAATTTCACAGCAATCAATTCGCAGAACAATTCCCCTTTTACTCTCTTCCAATTCATGCAAATCCTAAGTTCATCTAGGTTGAAATTATAACTCGTCACACCGACCACACTACCTATCATACGCTAAACCCTCACCTGACAAGAAGATGAGGCTCTAAAACAACTCCCGGAACCCGAACCGCCAAGTTCTACAACTCCAAACTCGTAGCTCTTCCTCCTGCCACTGACAGCACCTCGATCCGAAATACCCAGAACCACTACTAGCGATCTCTTCCTCTCGTCGCCACAAACGCGTAGCAAGAAACGGATCGTCAATCGGACCTCCGTAGCTCTTGGAATCGAGGTTTCAAGTTAGGGGAAGTTTGGTTCGTCAAAGGGGTTCTCGGAGAGAGAGAGATGAAAAAGCTGAAGAAACTCATAAAAATCCGAATTTTAAACACCCAGTGCATGATACACGGCCATGTATCATGATACACGGCCGTGTATCATGATACACGGCGTGTACTACAAGTACACGGCCGTGTACCATCAACTGCACCCTAAAGTGTTTTAAACTCAACCCAGCTCAAATTTGAACGTCCCGGACTTCGATGGGACCTCAAGAACACTGTTTCCAATGCCTTAATCTCCCTAACTCGAGTTCCAAATCGTTCGGTTGGGCAGGGATGTTACAAGTCTCCACAACTTCAAAAGATTTCATCCCCGAAATCACAACTCAACTCAACTTAGCAATGCAACACCAAATTTGCAGCAACACGCTACAACTTATGCATCACATCACTTACCCGAAACTCCCTCATACGGCTCTAGCAACACACACACCTCCGAGCACACTTCACCTACACGAACTCGAACTTCCACCTAACATACACGCACAGCCGAACACCTAAAGCACAACACACCAAAAGAGCACAACCAGAACACACAACTCAACAAAACAAGAAGTTACTTAGCTAACACACTCGGCTAGCACCTTACACCCTTCAATCATTCTACCTAGCTCAACCAAAGTCCACACGGAGCTCTGCACTCTCAACCTCTCTCAATCCACCAACTACTACCCCCAAACCACCCGAGCACTAGTTAAACATCTTCACTCTATCGTTACAAAAACCTTCCTCAATATTATTTTCAAAACCTAAGCAAACTTTTCAGAAAGGCGAAACTTTAATAAATTCCTTTAAAATCGAAACTAAGTTCCCCTGTTTAAAATCAAACTCACAAAACCTTTAAAATCAAGCTCGCAACCAGATTCTAACTCAGTTTAAAATACTACAAAAGCTTTCAAATCCTTACACACTAGTACCATTGAAAACACTGACCAACTTTCGAACAAGAACGCTTGAACAAAATGAGACCACAGAATCTCATGACTCGACTTCGCAAAGGAAAAATTGATTTGAAACTCCGTTCAAACCAACCAAGAACCAAAGACAACAATTTTCCACTAAAACCCAAAACTAGTAAAACCAAATCCGCCTCAGTTAGAATACCAAAACATTAAAATACTCCTCAAATCCGCTACTCCAATTACGCAAAGAACTCATACCAAGACTCACACTAAGATCACGTTTGACCAGACAAAACAGGTTATGAAATATCCATTTTCCAATAGTTCAAATTCTTAAATCCTTCTAACTTTTCCAACATGGAACGAAAATCAAAACTTACTTGATAGATTAAAATCACAATCAAACCACAGTTGAAAACCAGCAGGACAAAATTTGCACAAATCAAAACCCTTCTCTTAAACTTTCTTAACGACAAACAAGATAGGTTTCTGTAACAATCCTTGACTCCTCTCCTTAACCGACTTCCAACTCTCTCTCCAAACACACATCTAAAACTTCCACTTCAAGCTAGCATCCTAACTCTGGTTCTATTTCTAAAGATCAACAACTCTCCTAACTTGACACTCTATTCTCATTCAACCACCACTACAACAAAAAGGGAAATTAGTGGCAGGCGGCGGGCCTGTCTGCGAGTAAGTTACTCGCAGACAGCTGGGCTTACTGGCAGACAGGAAGCGCCTGCCACTAAGCTAGTGGCAGGCGGCCTGCGAGTAAGCCTGGTCTGCCACAAGCTAGTGGCAGGCGACCTGCGAGTAAGCACGGCCTGCCACTAGCTAGTGGGAGGCGGCCTGCGAGTAAGCACGACCTGCCACTAGCTAGTGGCAGGCGGCCTGCCACTAACCTCACGCCTTTCTTTCTCAAGTAATACCAAAAACATTCTTTCTCTCTCTATCTTTCTCTCTGTTTCAAATTATATGATCTGAGTCCCTTCCCACCACCGCCCCCCATCAATCACCGCCTTTCTCCTTCTACTCATCTCTGCCACATTCCTCCTCCTCCCTCCCACTTCCACCGCCGCCGTCACAGTCCCACCATCCCTCTCTTTCCCTAACCCACGCCTCCGTCAGGCCTACATTGCTCTCCAAACATGGAAACAGGATGCCATCTACTCCGATCCTTTTAACTTCACCTCCAACTGGAACGGCTCCAACGTCTGCTCCTACTCCGGCGTCTTCTGTGCTCCTTCCCCTTCCAACCCTACTCTCCGCGTCATCGCCGGCATCGACCTCAATCATGCCGACATCGCCGGTTACCTCCCTCCCGAGCTCGGTCTCCTCTCAGATCTCGCTCTTTTCCACATCAACTCCAACCGCTTCTGCGGCGTCGTTCCCAAATCATTTCGTAGGCTTAAGCTCCTCCACGAGCTTGACCTCAACAACAATCGATTTGTCGGTTAGTTGATGTATCTGGAAGCACCATTGGCAAAGGGTTTCAAGATGGGGATGAAACGATTGGGATAACTAGAAATTTAGTGACCAGATAGCAATGATAAAAAAGTTAAGTGACTGCCTATAAACGAAAAGGGATGAAACAGAAAAGACCAGAAATTTAGTGACCAGATAACAATAATCAGAAAGTTAAGTGACTGCCTAGAAACAAGGGGGTGACACAAGAATAAACAGAAATTTAATGACTAGACAGTAATAATCATAAAGTTGAGTGACTAATATTAGTAGCAGGCGGCCTGCGACTAACCACGCGCCTGCCACTAACCTCACGCCTGCGAGGAGTTTACTCGCAGACAATGCCTGCCACTTAATGGGCTTCCTCGCAGCAGCTTTACTCGCAGGCCCAAATGTGGTTAGTGGCCGGCAACGCCTGCGAGTAAGCTCCTATATATTTTAGTGGCAGGCTGCCTGCCACTAACCTCGACGAGGCCTGCCGCTAAACCATCCTTATGTTGTAGTGCACTACTCAGCATTACAACTTCTCACCCCATGGCTCAGGAGGACCGAAAACAAACCAATTTCAATTGACAAATTCTTCAAATCACTTTCGCTCTTCAAAACGCACTTTCACTTCCAAAATCCCAACCCGGTTAAACCATTTGAAAACCCCTGGAATGCCAGTACCACATCGATGTTCCTTTCTTTCCATTAAGAGGGTAGCTAATCCCCCAGAAGAAAGAATAATCCACCTATGTAGCAGAGGCAAACCAGGTTCTGATACCACTTGTAACACCCGTCCGAAATCGACCCGACTAAAACCCGTGGTCGAACCGATTAAGAGTATCACTCGAAGATACATGGTGAACGCCCGGTCGTTGGTCGGGATTCAACCAAATAAAAACTACTAATGCTAAGAAAAAGCGTATAGCAGATCGTATTCCGAGGGTCTCTATGATTGGTTACTTCGGAACTAGCAAAATACTCGAAGGAAAACACGTTGTGCGTGGTGTGAGTTCCACGACTTCTATTTCTAAGAAATGCAGAAAAATTAAAACAAATTAAACTAAAGCAGATTGGGAATTAGGGTTTGAAAACAAGGATGACAGACGAACTTAGACTTTGAATCCCCCTTCGTTCCCCAGAGCATTGGCAATCAACAGATCAGCGGATTTCGATTCTCATTCAATCAATTACTAAGACACCACCATAACTCCTTACCCTTAGGTTTAAGACTGGCGAACGTTTGCTCTATCCGTTCTAACTACCAAGATTAACTAGCCGCCCGGGTACGGTCGCCTCTCGCAACGACTTAATTAATTGGTGTGATTACTAGTGATTAATGAGTTACTCTTGCAGTGAATTAACCCTAACCGGTTCCTACGAAAGGCACACTCCAATTATAAGGTTAATTGTTCAATTCGATGTTCTAAAGTAAGGCGAGTGTTCGCTTCTATCCTTAGCTTAACCAGAATCTAATCTAGGTGATCAATCCAGACAAGAAACATGAACAATGAAGAACGAATCAAACATGAAAAAGAACTGATTGAATTTCGAATCTAATCACCGCCGATCCGTGACCGCTTTAAAGCCCTGGGTCACTTAGGGTTCATCTAGTCTAAGCTCTAAAGGGTTTAGCTACTCATGATTATTACAAAAGAAACAAAGACAAGGAAAGAGTTCATCATTCAAAGGAAGAACAGAAAAGAATCTGAAAAACCTAATTTAGACGACTCTGACAGACTTCGATCTTCGGTAGATAACACTCCTAGCTCCGGTTCTCCGAGATGGAAGGGATGGCGTCACGATCTCTATCCGGCTCTTCGAACTCCAACTCTTCGCTCCAGAACTTGAGAGGATTCTGATTCGAAAAGTTGTGTTTTGCGAATTATGATTGTATATATGTCGGTTCGAAAAATTTCTGTTTTCGGTGAAACCATTTCAACTAAGATTTCGGCGAAACCGCCTTTTCAAATCGGTCAATCCATGTTAACTTGTAGTTTCGGCGAAACCACCCCCCCTACTTTCGCCGAAACTGATTTGAAAAATCACTTAATTATTCCCTTTACAATCCGGACCTCTCTCTTCTTTATCCCATTTTCGCACAGCCTACCCGAAACCCCCCTCTCCTTTTGAAATCGCCGACCACCCTCCACTTTAAAACCCGCCGTCGCCGCCGTTTCACCCGCCGCCGCCGCCGCCGACCGCCGCTGCCGCTGACCGCCGCCGCACCTCTCCCCTCCTCATTCCGATCCCAACAAGCCCTAGAACGTTCGAATCGGAGCTTTGCAGCTCCAGTTCTCCGAAACACCAGTTTTCAAGTTTTTCACCGATTCCTCTCACCTCGTTCATTTTTAGCAATCATGACTTCAAGGTAAGTTGTATAACTTTTCAATACGAATCTTTTGACATATAGATTGCTGAATTTTGTCGAGGTTGACTTTTGGTTGACTTTTCAGTTTGCCTCGTTTTGCGTGCCGACTGTTTCGTGTGAACTAGGATTGACCGAACTTATAGAACTGTTCTAGGATGCTTAGGAAGTTCCGTGCTTAATTTCCATATCATTTGGTCATGTGTTGCTATGCATACGATTAATTTCTTGTTATGTTGACTTTTGTGAGAAATGTCGGTTTGACTTTGAACTGTGTTGATCATTTGGCTGCCCCAAGTGTCCATTCTCGTTCATATTATCGTGCTTGCCAATTGAAATATTATTTTACCGTCATTCTCCGAGTTGTGACAGTCTCGCCATGATTAGGGTCCAATATGCTTAAATGTTGACTTTCTAAATGTCGGTTGACTTTTTGAACTCTGATTGTAATTATCCGATTCTGGCTGTTCCGAAGTATGTATTTTAATGTCTATGATTACCGGTTACTCCGCTTTACTTACCCCACTTAGTTTCCCTCGTTTCTTTGTGAAATTGAGTTTTTCTACTAAGTGTGGGGTAAGGTTTTGGTCGACTAATTTGGTTTCATTCTAGTTTAGGAACACCTTTGAGCGCAAGACTAAGGCGCGACTTAATGGCGCCTCGAGCTCAGGAGCTGCCGCTCCCGTCACACCCACCATTCTGGGTCCTCCACCTGCACTACCTCGCCATGCTGGATACCATCCCACCATCGCCCGTCTACGGACTTCTACTTTGAGAGCTTCCAGAAGATCGAGCACATCTGATGTGACTTTGATTAGTGCATTTTAAGCTTATGAATGGCCTATGAAATACCCGTGTTTTTTCGTGAAATGACATGACTTATATGCTTTTATTGAAATTTTGTGCAAAGTGTCATTTTGTTGTCCGGTTGCCACTTTGGAGCCAAATTCGTGGGCTATTGGAGTTTTCTCTGTGCATTTTCAGGTTATGGCATCAAAGTACGGATGACAAGGAGCGCATAGGAGCAAACGGGAGGTCATTTGGAGTCCGGACGAGGGAGATGTGAGCATTACAAGATCGAGCTTTCTGCAGAGCTGAGGAGGTGCACGCCGTGCACCACTGCACGCCGTGCATGATGCACGCCGTGCACCGTGCACGGTTTGGTGCACGGGCTGTCCAGGAGGCTCCGAAACACTTTCAGCTCCAAGGTGCACGCCGTGCAGCCTTGCACGCCGTGCACCCTGCACGCCGTGCATAGGTGCACGCCGTGCACTGCCCCCTGCACTATAAATACCCACGTTTTTCACTCTTTTGAGGAATTCCTTCATCTCTCTTGAACCCCAAACACATACCCACGAACCCTCAAACCCTAGAACACATTTTTGGAGCAATTTGAAGCCATTGGAGCTAGGATTGAAGCCAACAAACCTTGGGAGAAGTGCTTACAAGTGGAGAAGTGAAGATCATCTCAAGGATTCATCCATGGTGTTCTTGGTGACCATTCTTCCTTCTTTTCTCTTTACTCCCTTGGCCATGTGTGGCTGAGTTTCTAGGGTTCATCTTGGATGGGTAGATTAGTTGTGCTGTGATAGAGGGATGATTGTATAGAACTTGCCATGATTGATCTTGGTTGTATGAGGATGATTCCTAGACTTGTTCTTAATGCCATTTTATGCCATGTTTGCTTAATTTGGTCCATTCAATGTGATTTGATGCATGAGAGTGCTTGGATTGCATAGATTGTAGGTCTAGGGATTGAAGTGAGTGTGCTCTAAGAGATTAGATCATCTTATTTTAACCATTTTCACTTGATTTCTCTCTTGGGCATTTTATCGAACACTTGGTGTGTATGTGGATTTTCATTCAATTGAGTTTGAAAAGGCTTTTTGGTGAATCTCTTAGTGTTAGGGCATTGATATGAGAGTGTTGTGCCTAGCCTTGTGGTCATAGAGTCTTAAGAGAGGGTCTTGTGTCTTGGCATTTCATCAAACACTTAGAATGCATCCTTCTTTCACTTAGCTTGAGAGCGAGAGCCTAAGTTGAGTGGTATTAGGATAGGGATTAGGTGCTACGAGAGTGCATCGAGTCTATAAAAGTGAAATGCATGATCATCCGAATGCAAACTCGATCTTAATTGGCTTGTTTGTTCAATTAGACATCTTGAGCATGATGAAACTACCCACCAAGAGAGCCCCCTTTGTCTTTGTTTTGAACCACCTTTCTTCTTGCTTAATCTTTGTTAGTATTGCATTTCTTTGCCTTTGTTTCTGATTTTCTCGTTCAACCCAAACTCAATTTCAAATGTTTAGACCGTTCATGAACTTTGTGAGTATTAGCTTATGAGAGGACCTCGTGGAATACGACCTTGGTAAAATCGCTTTTACCAAGTTTTTGGCGCCGTTGCCGGGGACTTTCTCAATCCTTTGAAAGCATTTAGTAGTGGACCGTTCTATTCACTTCCTTCCGTTTTAGTTTTGCTTCTTTATTGTTTGTTTTTGTATTTGTTTTTGTGGTTTTGTTATCCCGCATTGTTGTACTACTTGGTTGTGTTTGTTGTGCGTGTTTGTAGGTCCCTTATCCACCTATCTAGTTCATGGGAGCAAGGTTGCAAGTAAGATGAACTCGTGGAATGGAGGTAATGGTTATGGTACCTATCAAGGGTGGAATCCATCTCCTAACCCATATTATGGTCATCCTACTTCATCCAACTACTACCAAGGTCCTTGTGAGGAAGATAGCCAATGGTGGGGTCAAGAACAACAAGCTTCAACACCCATGTGGAACGAGCAAAGTCCCTATCCATCCCCACCCTACCATCAAGTCTTGCCGGAGTATTATCAAGAGGATTTCACAGGTCATGAACAACATTCTCCACTGCCTTCAATGTTAGGGGAGCTCTTTAAGATGGTTAGAGAAAGCGAGCGCCCTCAAGAGGATTTCACAAGCTGTGAGCAACCCTCTCAACCTCCTTCTATGTTAGAGGAGCTCTTGAAAATGGTGAAGGAAAGTGAGCGTCCTCGAGAGGAGTTTGTAAGCTATGAGGAACCTCCTCCACCTCTTTCCACACTTGAGGATGCTTTGAAGATTGCGGAAGATAATGCGAACCAACTCAATCGTTTAGCTCAAGGCGTGACACTCATCAAGGAAGCTCTAGAGGAGGAACAACAATGTCCATCTCCCCCACAATTGAGGAGATGTTGCAAATTGCTGAAGATAATGCGGCTCGGTTGGATCGTTCAACTCAAAGTATGAAGCTCATCTCCGACATCCTTGAACCGGAAGTGCTTGTCATGGAAGAAGAAGAAGGTGAGTCTCCCCAAGAAGAGTTCATGAGCCATGAGAAACCTCTTCCATCTCCTTTCATGCTAGAGATCTTACAAATTGCGGAGGATAATGCAAACCGAGTTAACCGCTTATCTCAAAGCATAGAGCTTGTCACAAAGATTCTTGAGAGATGAACGACATCCCAATCATTTGGAGTATTTTTATGATGATGAAGATGACACTTGTGAACCGGAAGAGCTTGACACGGAAGAAGAGTTGGTAGTGGAGGAGATTGAGGAACATGTTCTTCCCGAGGAGACTTGAGGATGAAGATCCTTTAAAGGAGACTTGTTCTTAATGCCATTTTATGCCATGTTTGCTTAATTTGGTCCATTCAATGTGATTTGATGCATGAGAGTGCTTGGATTGCATAGATTGTAGGTCTAGGGATTGAAGTGAGTGTGCTCTAAGAGATTAGATCATCTTATTTCAACCATTTTCACTTGATTTCTCTCTTGGGCATTTTATCGAACACTTGGTGTGCATGTGGATTTTCATTCAATTGAGTTTGAAAAGGCTTTTTGGTGAATCTCTTAGTGTTAGGGCATTGATATGAGAGTGTTGTGCCTAGCCTTGTGGTCATAGAGTCTTAAGAGAGGGTCTTGTGTCTTGGCATTTCATCAAACACTTAGAATGCATCCTTCTTTCACTTAGCTTGAGAGCGAGAGCCTAAGTTGAGTGTATTAGGATAGGGATTAGGTGCTACGAGAGTGCATCGAGTCTATAAAAGTGAAATGCATGGTCATCCGAATGCAAACTCGATCTTAATTGGCTTGTTTGTTCAATTAGACATCTTGAGCATGATGAAACTACCCACCAAGAGAGCCCCTTTGTCTTTGTTTTGAACCACCTTTCTTCTTGCTTAATCTTTGTTAGTATTGCATTTCTTTGCCTTTGTTTCTGATTTTCTCGTTCAACCCAAACTCAATTTCAAATGTTTAGACCGTTCATGAACTTTGTGAGTATTAGCTTATGAGAGGACCTCGTGGAATACGACCTTGGTAAAATCGCTTTTATCAACATCCGTGGAGCTGACGTGCGTCCTTTATCCATGGAGTCACTCCAGGAGCATGACGAGGATTCCTACCGGAACGTGCATGACGCCCTAGCACCGGCCGGTCTCCTAGAGCTGACCACCATAGCCGCCGAGTTCCCAGACATTGCTCTCCAGGAGTTCTGGGCGACATTTGACTTGGACGAGCATAAGAGGAGACGGGGCCAGAAGGTGATCACCTTCTTTCTTGGTGGGGTTGTACAGGCAGCTCACCTACGATGAGTTTGCCGCTCATCTGGGCATCCCCTACGAGCACTATCACGATCACCACCTCGGTTGGGGCGAGGATGATGACGACGAGGAGTTGCACGCCCTCTGGAGCCACATGACAGGCGTGCCTGGCGATCGCCTCGGGAAGAGCAACTCAGTTAAGTCTCTCTCTCACCCGCTCTATAAGTTTATTCATATGGCTTGGCGGAGGTCACTTTTATATGTCAGAGACAAGGATCGCCACCATATCCTTAAGGAGGAGCTCATGCTTCACCGAGCCATCCGAGAGAGCTACCCTTTCCACCCCGGCTGGGTTTCTAGCTCACATCTTCAGCCAGAGGACCAAGAGGAAGAAGCTACCACGCAAACTCTTGGGAGGCAACTTCATAGATCCTCCACTCCAACCTGCGGTCGAGTCGGAGGACGAAGATGATGCTGAGGAGCAGCAGCCGTAACCGCCACCAGAATTCCAAGATTATATACCCTCGCCACACATCAGGCAGGGTACATCCACCAGTCGCCGCCGCGCATTCCAGATCCATTTCCGGCGCATACTCACCAGCCGCGACATCACCCCGCGGATGTGGGAGAGTTATACGAGCGACTGCAGGAGTGGCGCATCACCGACAATGCCGCTCAAGAGGCGCGATGGACTATTATGCAGCAACATATGTGCCGAGCCGACCGGCGATATGAGGCACAGATGGCGTGGCAACGCCAGCTCGGCGAATTTCTCAACTTTTCACCTCCCGGTTCACCGGACCAGCAGTGATCGGGTTGTATTCCTTTTCTGGTGTCTCTTTTTATTTATTATTTTCGGATTTCGATCCAACTTTTTTCTGTGTGGATCCGGGGCACTTGTCCCGGTTTCTTTTTATGTTTCATTTGTTTTTGTTTTGTAGGCAATCGGGAGATTCCCTTTGCTTCAGGTTTTGTTACACTTCCCTCCGCTCCAAGGATCCGTGCTTGCCCTCTGAACTCAACCGTCCTCTTCCAGGTTCTTCCAGTCCACTCTGAACTCTAGAATTAGTCCTGTGAGGACACAGTCCGATTTAAGTGTGGGGTAGGATGCTAGAGAACCTTGCATGAACTTGATTGCCCTTGATTGTGTTTTATGTGTGCCTCGTGATTCCATTCCAGTCTCTCTAGCATTAGAATGGCTCAGTTCTTGATTTTTGATGTTAAGTTGTTGTTCAAAACTTTCATAATGATGCTTAGACTGCTTAACCTAGAACTAGAGAACAACTTGTATGCTTTGATGCTAAATTGCCTGGTCAGAACAGAATTTTAAAAAATCACACTTGTAGTTTGTAGCCTTGATTGCATGAAAATGACCGAATCCGACTAGCAAACCAACTGTGAGCTTTTGATCCATTGCACGTAACTTGCAATTTTAATTCTTTCTGAGTGGTTTTCTGTTTACTTGAATGAGTTAGAATTTGTATGAACCTACTCGAGACCACACGATGACACGAGTTCTAGAAGGATAGGGGCACCTAGATTCAGCTACTAAGCCAGATAGCCTACCAAACGATAAAATCCACTAGTTTAGACCCTTGAGCTTGGCCTGTTCTTTCGGTTCGATAATACATTACAGCCATTTCCCATTTCTTTCATTCCCCGTTGATCCCCTGTGGTTGCAGTTCTAGATTGACCTACGGAAGTCGGTTTGTGGTAACCTGCTATAGCCCTTAAACAGGTGGTCTTAGCTAATATGTCCAGAGTGTAAACCCCTCTAGCAACTAAAGAAAAAGCGGCACAAAAGAAAAAGTAAAAGTAAGGTAAGAAAAGAATCAAGCTTCAGAAAAGAAAGAGGAAGCAGAAAAATCAGAAAAATAAGAAAAGTTTCAAAATGTAGTTCAATAAAACGTTCTTCTCCCTACAAATGGAAGAACGAAGTCAAAAAGAAAAGAAAAATGTGTATGCAAAGAAAAAGAATAAGTGCTAGGTTGCTTGAGGGTATCATAGGACGAGCGTTCATTATTCTACCCGTGTTTGGTTAGACGGTAGGAAGCCATAGATTAGATTCGAGGGAAGTTAGTCGAAAGCTACACGCACCAAGCCATCATCATTCATTCCCATCATCCATCTCATTATAAACCCGAGTAGTTTTAGATTTCATTACGGTCCTAGCAGGGAAGTCCTTCTTGACTAGATACTCGTGTTGTCACAGTGGTGGAGATGTGGTCGAAATGCAAACCTATGACAGAATTCGGTAACAGAAAATGATCGAGAGCAGAAACACGTCCTTAAACACAGAGAGTGAGAGTCCCATTGTACTATATACATCCCGTGTGAGGAGTCTGGTCGGTCAGGTCAAATTCGTGCATAATTGGTTGCTAATTACTTGTCGTGTGCAGTTTATTAGTGAGACCAGGTAGTTTGGCTGATCAGTATGCATGTTAGGTTTCTTGTTCTAGGATCGATCTGTCTAATAATTCATTGTGCTTGATTGAGCTCCAATTTAATCGATCTTATCATTTATGAACATGACGTTTCTATTCAGTTTGCTTGAGGACAAGCAAAAGCTTAAGTGTGGGGTATTTGATGACACTCTATCTCATTCAACAGTTTTCTAGTGTTTTCATGTTAGCACAGGTTTTTGCCATCAAATAAAGTAGCCATGGACGTGTCTAAGGCGTTGGAACCTCGAGGAATCAAACTAGAATCGATCCAAGGAGCCAATTAAGTCAAACCGAAAATCTGCCATTCACACTTACAGTTTTGGCGAAACTAGGCCTCCATATTCGGCAAAACCAGCAGTTCAAATCAACTGATGCCAAGAGAAGGATGGTTTCGACGAAACCAATCAACTGCTCGGACGAAGACATTGAACAGCCGGCGGAGCCCTGAACTCAAAGCCAGTTTCGCCGAAACTATCCCTATGGTTTCGGCGAAAACATCAGCTCAGCCGGCCCAACTAGGGTTAAGTATTTATACTTAATCAGGCGGCCCGAGGAGGGAGGGAGAAAAGGAATTCATAATTATCATAATACAACTTTTCGAGATCAGAATTCTCTGAAGTTCTGGAGCGAAGAGTTGGAGTTTGAAGAGTCGGATAGAGATCGTGACGCCATCCCTTCCACCTCGGAGAACCGGAGCTAGGAGTGCAACTTACGAAGATCGAAGTCTGTCAGAGTCGTCTGAATTAGGTTTTTCAGATCCTTTTCTGTTCTTCCTTTGAATGATGAACTCTTTCCTTGTCTTTGTTTTTTTGTAATGATCATGAGTAGCTAAACCCTTTAGAGCTTAGACTAGATGAACCCTAAGTGACCCAGGGCTTTAAAGCGGTCACGGATCGGCGGTGATTAGATTCGAAATTCAATCAGTTCTTTTTCATGTTTGATTCGTTCTTCATTGTTCATGTTTCTTGTCTGGATTGATCACCTAGATTAGATTCTTGTTAAGCTAAGGATAGAAGCGAACGCTCGCCTTACTTTAGAACATCGAATTAAACAATTAACCTTATAATTGGAGTGTGCTTTCGTAGGAACCGGTTAGGGTTAATTCACTGCAAGAGTAACTCATTAATCACTGTAATCACACCAATTAATTAAGTCGTTGCGAGAGGCGACGCACCGGTCGGCTAGTTAATCTTGGTAGTTAGAACGGATAGAGCGAACGTTCGCCGGTCTTAAACCTAAGGGTAAGGAGTTATGGTGGTGTCTTAGTAATTGATTGAATGAGAATTGAAACCCGTTGATCTGTTGATTGCCAATGCTCTGGGGAACGAAGGGGGATTCAAAGTCTAAGTTCGTCTGTCATTCTTGTTTTCAAACCCTAATTCCCAATCTGCTTTAGTTTAATCCTTTTTAATTTTTCTGCATTCCTTAGAAGTAGAAGTCGTGGAACTCACACACGCACAACGTGTTTACCTTGAGTATTTTGCTAGTTCTGAAGAAGCCAATCATTCGAAGGCCGTGGAATACGATCTGCTATACGCTTTTTAGCATTAGTAGTTTTTATTTGGCTGAACCGCCCGCATAACAACGACCGGGTGGCGTTCACCAAAAACCATCAAATAGACCCGAAACGGGCCAAGGTAACACAAATGGCACGAGATAGGACAATCGATTGAATATTCGTTATTCTACCCTAAAAAACCATGTCTTAAGCAAAGAAATGTCGCTTAAATGAGGCTGATAATCACGTCAAATCGAGTGTCATCAATACAACAATGAAATTAAAAGAGAATCAACATTGAATTGATTAAAACATAAATCAAGAGTAAATCGGAAGCGCCTCCATCGTTAAAAACCCAAAAGCTTAAAGCAATAGTTCAAATCCAAACCATGAAACATCTACATTTCTGAAGTTCAAAACCGCTGATACAAAACCCAACCCAAATAGTCAACATAAAACCAAAAGATGGTCAACTCCTGTCCAAGCCTCCGAAGATCTTCTCCATGCCAACAACACTTCGACACTCGACACACAAAGAAGCTCCTGAACTTTAACTCACACACTCTAACCAAGCGCACCTGAAAAGAGAAACTGGAGGGGGATCAATTTCCTATTGAAATTGAGTGAACCCACTGGGTTTAACTATGAGCCCAACCTATCCAAAAGAAGCGATTCCAAACTCCTCAAGAAACACCAACAATGGAATCAGACTCAACCTTTACCAATTTTAATTCCCTAAACAACCTAGGCGGTCATATAGGTGCATTTCTCAATCCGTCAACCACAAAACACAGTCACAACAATATAACCAGAGTCATCCATTCACAATTACAACAATATACCAAGTCATCATGCACATGGTTCGTCATCACTTCACAATACATCTCACGACTACGATTCAACCATTCAACTCACACATCAATCACGACTACGATTGATGTGTGAGTTGAATGGTTGAATCGTAGTCGTGAGATGTATTGTGAAGTGATGACGAACCATGTGCATGATGACTTGGTATATTGTTGTAATTGTGAATGGATGACTCTGGTTATATTGTTGTGACTGTGTTTTGTGGTTGACGGATTGAGAAATGCACCTATATGACCCCCTAGCTTGTTTAGGGAATTAAAATTGGTAAAGGTTGAGTCTGATTCCATTGTTGGTGTTTCTTGAGGAGTTTGGAATCGCTTCTTTTGGATAGGTTCGGCGCATAGTTAAACCCTGTGGGTTCACTCAATTTCAATAGGAAATTGATCCCCTCCAGTTTCTCTTTTCAGGTGCGCTTGGTTAGAGTGTGTGAGTTAAGTTCAGGAGCTTCTTTGTGTGTCGAGTGTCGAAGTGTTGTTGGCATGGAGAAGATCTTCGGATGCTTGGATAGGAGTTGACCATCTTTTGGTTTTATGTTGACTATTTGGGTTGGGTTTTGTATCAGCGGTTTTGAACTTCAGAAATGTAGATGTTTCATGGTTTGAATTTGAACTATTGCTTAAGCTTTTGGGTTTTTAACGATGGAGGCGCTTCCGATTTACTCTTAATTTATGTTTTAATCGATTTCAATGTTGATTCTCCTTTAATTTCATTGTTGTATCTTCGAGTGATACTCTTAACCGGTTCGACCATGGGTTTACCGGGTCGATTCGGGACGGGTGTTACATCTCCGCCCCCGTCACTCCCGCTCTCACCGGTCCTCCTCCGCCAACCCCAACCTTCAAGGGATCGATCCCTTCATTACCAGACTCCCTCAGCAGTACTTTGACCGCTACTGGAGGATCCGGGCCATCCCTCCAGCCGACGTCGCCGCCCTCTTTCCTAGAGTCCATCCAGGAGGTTGACCCAATCATCATTTATCATCATCTACATCTTGGAAACACGAATCGAAGAAGAGACTCCCCAAATTGAAGATTCATGACCTTGATCTTCATTTTAGGTTTCCTCTTTCTTTCTTCTATCATGAGTAACTGAACCTTCATGGGTTAGATTTGTGGAACCCTAAGAGGATTGATTCATTGCTAAATGTGTTGTGTTGGATGATGATGAACTTTTGTTGTTAGTGCAATTGCGTAGAATTTCTTTGTTCTTCATGTGTTTTTGCCATGTTTGAGTGCTATGCTTGATTTTGGCTTTGATGCTTGACTTGATTTGTCTCGAGAGAGTTTTTATGTCATAGAACTTATTATTATTCACTTTATTATTCGTTACAATCGAGAGAGGGGCGAGAATTTGGTCTGCACTGGGTGAAAATCCTTAGAGGTTTCATCAAAACACTTGGTGTGCCTCTTGCATTTGGTCAATTAGTGATAAGAGTCCTATTGGTCAATGATTGGCATATGCCTAAGATCTCATTAGATTCTCTGAACCGTGTTTAATGTCTCTTATCGATTTCAATGCATGGAAACGAGTTTTTTTCATCTAAGATTCACCAACTTAGTCAATTGTCATAATCCTTAGGGGGCTTATCTACGCCATTCCATCATCATCCTCCTTCGTCTTGATTGTTTTGTTTGTGTTGCTTGGTCGTTTTCACCTTTTTCCGTGCTCTTTGAGCCCTTGCTTGTTAGTTGACCGAGGTTTACCCAAGCCCTCTTGCTTGTTCTGTGATGTTTGTTGTTACCCTTGAGAACCTACACCTCACCCCACCCCCAATTGAGAAATTCCCTCTCCACGAATCAGCCAAATGAGGGGACCCCACAATATGACCATAGCTAAAAGCTAGGTATCTTTGAGGAGGGCTCCGCCCCCGATCAGACCCTATTATATATTGGTGTGTGGTTGGGAGTCCCATTTATTTTGTGTCCACTCGTCTCGATTTGTCTTATGCAGTTCAAGTCGCCAGCCAATTTATGGCAAACCCGCGTTAGCCTCATTACCTGGTCGTTGTTCGCATTCTTCAATATTTACAAGGGACATGAGACGTTGGCTTATTTTTTCATAGTTCCGGTGATTGCAGCATCTCGACTTCTGTCGATGCTGACTATGTTGGTTGTATTGATACTAGGCATTGTCCTCGGGTTAGTGCGTTCAGTTTAGTGACTCTTTCATTTCTTGGCGATGTAAGAAACAAGACAAAGCCTCCAAATTTTCCATCGAGGCCGAGTATAGTTCTACGTCTGAGGTTTGCTCAAAGGTCGTTTGATTGGTTCGACTATTAGTTGATCTGGTGTTACGTCCCTTTACTGATTCACGAATATGGGGACAATACTAGTGCCATCCAGATTGCAGCTAATCATATTCTTCATGATCGTACTAAGCATATCGAGACACATGTCCATTATACTCTAGACTTGGTTCATGATGAGACGATCAAGCTTCATTATGTCACATCTGAGGAGCAGTTGTAGACCTTTTCACTAAGGCAGTCATGGCTAAATTGACACTGGTACTTGTCTGGCAAATTGATGCTTTCGTAGTATGCATCAATTTAACGGGGGATCTTACCTCTGTATAGGTTCAGTATGGATGTAGTATAGGTGACTGTTATGGTTATTTCGGGTAATACCCCTTAAACCCTAACTTAACCCATATAAATATGCTTGTAACTTGGCTACAAAACTCTCATTTATTCACTACACACCTCCATCACTAATAAGATTCGCCCCCCCCCCCCCCCCTCGCATCCCTATACAATTCTCTCTTTGCTTTGATTGTATCCCACTCTTTCTCTTTCTCTGACTAGTAGTGTGAATCATTGGATGTTGTGGATATAAAATGGACAAACAACCCAAAGGCATAATAGATACTTGAGAGATAGTGATTTAGGTTCGTTTAAAGACCCGATGGGTATTAGGTAAAGAAGAGATAGGGTAGGTAAGGAAGTAAAGAAACACACAACAAAAACATAAGATCCCTACTTACTAACTTGACATAATGATCAATATGTTACAAATTCAACAGAGTAATGACCACATGCAAAATTTAATGACCAAATAGATATTAATCGCCCTTGTCATCTTCTCATACTTTTAATATGCATAAGTGTTTGATGATAAAATTAACTACAACAACAAAAATAAACAGTTAATAGAACACTAAAAAATTAAAAAAAAAACACAAAACATATAACAAAGTGAATAATACCTCTCACTTTTTTGTACCAAAGAGTAGTCCGTACGATATTGTCAGAAAACCCAAGAAACAAATCTATCAGCAAATCATCTAAGATCCTAACAAATATTTAAAATTTCATATACACATCAGTTGAATGTGTGATCACCCCCCGAATGAATATAAAAGTTCGCAAACCCCCTATGAAGTCTAAGACGCTATGTCGCTCGTGTATCCTCTTCAAAGACATTTGGTATAATTCTTTTTTTGGAATCGACCATCACATATGTGGTATATCACGTGCAGTGTTCCGATTGGTTCCAACATTATATATGATATTTGCCAAAGGAGGTTCATGTAGCTCAGAGGTGTACAAATACAATATCATATCGATCGCTTCGGCATTATCCCATAGACATGTGTGACAAATTATAAATGTTGAATACATAGTAATCCATCTAATTTCCTGATTCATAGTTAAAAAAACTTATAAATATAATAATTTATCAATTAGATTATAAATGTTTTTTCTTGTTGAAATTAAAATGAATAAACAAATATTAAATACATTACATACTCGTCATTTGCTTGTCCCCACGTAAACAAAGTATATGCGGCAGGTTGCTTCCTTATTAAATCTACGAAGCTCTCAAGTCTGGTTGACAAATACCTGAACTTATCCCTTATGTCTTAATCCACTTTGGCATCTTAGTACATAGAATCCTATATAGATATCCAAAGTTGAGTAGACGATCCTTATCCATATAGACTGCTCTTTGTATATACATATATATTATGTCTCATATATAATATATATATATATATATATATATATATATATATATATATGTATTGTTTTAACTAGATTGTCCAAGTGATTTTGCGGATTGAGCCCAATACATACGAAATGGCCCATTGTCTTGATTCATCCTGGATCCGCCCCATGCGTACAAGCTACTATTTGGTATAAAAAAGTGAGAGGTATTATTCACTTTTTTTTTAGGGGAATGTCAAGCTCATATTATTAATGATCAGAGTTGCTGCACTTTAAAGCAAGTGCCTCTTCGAGCCAAATAGGAATACATGTCCTTCAAAGGGTGATGCTAAGGAAAATGATCGTTGAGCCAGCTCATGAGCGACCATATTCCTGTTTCTCCTAACAAAAACAATTGAGTAACCGGGGTTGGTTTGCAGGATCCGTCGACAACCTTCAATGATAATTCCATACTCTGTGACGTTGGATTCTTGGCCGTTCACTGCTGCTGCCACTACCTGTGAGTCGACTTCGAACTCCAGTGGTGCAATTGACGTCTCGTGGCCCAATAAAGCGCATCAAGTAACCCCGAGCTTCTCCTTCTCTCACTTCTGGCTGCCCTCTCGCCCATCCTGTACGGTAGGCCACCAACGAGCCCTCGTGGTTCCGAAGTGCAGCTCCCCAGCCCCATAATTGCTCACCAGATCGAAAACTCGCGTCGACGTTGCACTTCAGGTAATTAGGTTTCGGTGGGTGCCAGAGATCACAAGTTTGTTGCCCCTGGTTCGGTCTCCTAGCCTGCTCCCGGGACCTGCCCTAGCCGCTTTCCACTCCGCGATTACAGTCAAACCACTCTCCACAATCAGATTAGCAGGTCGAGCTTCACTTTTCCATACTCTTTGGTTCCTCTCGTACCACAAGCTCCATATAATCGTGATCCATTTTTCTTTCAACTCCGTACTCCAATTACTCAACACATCATGCAACGCGTCACGAAAGAGTTGTGAGATGCAAGTAGGTTATGTACTGCCCCCACATATCTGTCGCTCTCCAGCAGTCTTCGGCCACTTCACAGGTCCCAAAGAGATGATGTTCTGTTTCCTCTGCTTTACTGCATAAACCACACAAGGTCGGAACGCCAATGTGCCTTCTCCTCAAAGTCGTACGAAGAGGCAACACACCTCTCCCTACCCTCCAAGTGAAATGCAGGGTTTTTGGCGGCATGTTGGTGTTCCAAAGCTCCCTCCATGCACCTGGACGCGACAGATCGTCACGTTGGAACATATTAGTCATCACTTCTTTGTACGCCGACTTCACTGAGTAATTACCATCGTTGCTTACGTGCCAAATCTTTGTGTCTCCAAATTCACCACCTGTAGGAACTAACTTCAAAATGGCAGTCACGTCATCAGGCAAAAAAAGCTCCTCCAATAATTCCTCGTCCCACATCATAGTACCTGGAATCCATAAATCCGCCACCGTAAGGTCTTCAAGACCTGCCACGGCCGTCGAAATCACGTGACGTCTGTCCGCTTCCTTTAGCCATGGGTCCGTCCACACGTTGATGCTCTTACCGTCTCTAATCCGCCATCGATAGCCACGCCGAAGCAAGTTCTGCGACTCGAGAATACTATGCCACACGAAACTCGGATTACTCCTCAAAGTAGCCGACAAGAAATCCACCTTAGGAAAATATTTTGCTTTGAAAACTTTTGTGACAAGAGCATCAGGATTCGTCATGAACTTCCAACCTTGCTTCCCCACCATGGCTAGATTGAAGGCATACAAGTCCTTGAACCCCAAGCCTCCCTCCAGCTTTTTAACACATAATCTCTCCCACCGCATCCACGCCATACCCCTATTGTTTGCCGAGTTAGTGCCCCACCAGAATGAGTTCATCATCCGCTCCAACTCTGCACTGAGTGTAACAGGAAGCAGAAAGACATTCATGCAGTAGACAGGGATGGACTGTAGAACTGATTTGATTAACACTTCTTTACCGCCACATGATAATAACTTTCCTTTCCAGCTTTGTGAACGCTCCCAGATTCTGTCCTTGATAAACTGGAAAGCTTCTTTCCTCCTCCTTCCCACGAAAGATGGCATGCCCAGATATTTTCCTCTGTCAAACGGGTTAGTGACTCCCAGAATCGCTTTCACTCCATTCTGCAGCATGGGGCTTGTGCTTTTGCTGAAGAAGATGCCAGACTTCGAGAAGTTTATCAATTGCCCGGAAGCCGACCATACTTCTCGAACAACTCCTTCACCCTTCGAGCTTCGTCAATCTCTGCACGAAAGAAAAAGAAGCTGTCGTCTGCAAAGAGCAAGTGCGTGATGGCTGGTGCTCTTCGACAAACTCGTACCCCATGGATGCGATTCTCAGCGGCCTCCTTCCTCACCATAGCTGACAGGCCTTCTGCACACAAAAGAAACAAAAAAGGTGAAAGTGGGCAGCCCTGTCACAGTCCTCTCGCCGGTGTAAACGTTTCAGAACGCGAGGCATTGATAACCACTGAGTACACCACCGACTGAACGCACATGAGCATTATATCAATCCACCATCGGTCGAACCCCATCTTAACCATGACGGCCTCCAAATAATCCCACTCCACGCGATCGAATGCCTTAGAGATGTCGACCTTGAGCGCCACTTCTCCATCCTTGGCTCTCCTGCGAATATTCATGGTATGCAATGTTTCAAAAGCAATAAGAATATTATCCACAATCGATCTACCTCTAACAAAGGCGGATTGCTCGTCAGGAATAATATCCGCCATAATATGTTTCATACGGTTCGCCAGGACCTTTGCACACAACCTGTATCTCACATTACATAATGAAATTGGCCGAAAGTCTACCATCTTCTCGGCTCTCTCCTTCTTCGGCAATAAGATAATATCAGTGTGCTTAGCTTCGTCCGGAACGCTTAGCCGCGTCAGCCAATGAATACAGTCCCTTGCCACATCCGCGCCAACCACGTCCCAAAAGTTCTGATAAAATGCTGGGTTAAGCCCGTCAGGTCCCGGAGCCTTGTCAGGATGCATGGAGAAACAAGCTTGTCGAAATTCCTCTTCTCTGAACGGGGCGGTAAGGATTTCGTTATGCGCCCCGGTAACAATTGGCTGAATGGCATCGATAACTGGTCTCACTCCCCTTGCCCAGCTCTAAATAGATTACGAAAGTAATCCACAACAACCTTACCCATCCCCTCGTCGTCTTCTTCCCAAGCTCTGTGTTCCCATTGCAATCGGGTTAGGGCTTTATGCTTTCTACGCCCATTAGCACTTTGATGAAAAAATTTGGTGTTAAAATCACCATCTCTGTACCAGAACTGCTTGGCCCGCTGCTGCCAATAAATCTCCTCCTGACTAAGCAAGTTATTGATCGTTTCCTTGCTGTTGTCCATTTGCCGGACCGAATCCGCGTCGTCCAAGCTTCTGAGCTCCTCCAACTTCCGTCTCTCATTGGCTATTAATTTCCCAAACTGGGCTCTATGCTCCCTGCCCCATCTTCCCAAAGCTGATATGCAGTTTTCCAGCTTAGTCTCCAAACTGTCGCTGCCAACAGAATGCCAGCTATCCTCCACGACCCACCGTAACCCTTCAATTTTCAACCATGAATTTTCAAATCGAAAGCGCCTGTGACCGCCATGCAACTGCATATCCTTCGTTCTTAGTAAAATTGGTGAGTGATCCGAAACTGTGGCTGTAAGGTTAGTGAGCGTAGCCTCCGGGAAAAGTTGCTTCCATTCATCGTTAATCATGGCTTGATCCAACTTTTCCTCCACCGCTGTAGGCTGACCTCTCGATCTCCACCATGTGAACGGGTACCCCTCAAGCGGTATGTCCGTTAACCCACAATCCAGGATAGTATTACGAACCCATCAAGGAGTGGTTGCGGATGAGGGTGTAATCCTTTCTTCTCCGATGCATCTAACAAGTCGTTAAAATCTCCAATAACCACCCATGCATCCGGTCCTGCCAACGACTTCAAAAGCTCCCACGTTTCCGAACGTCTCGACCGATCCGGCTGACCATAGTATCCGGTCAGACGAAACTCCTCTTCATGCTCTCCTTTTACCCGCATGTTAATACAGTGCAGCGAGTAGTCAATAACAGAGAGTTGCACTCCATTCTTCCACATAACACATAATCCTCCACTCCTACCAACCGCGTCCACCGCGAAACAACCCTCCATCTTCAGCTTGACGCGAATTTCCTCCATCTTTTGCTTATGCACCAGAGTCTCGATAAGGAAAATCACGCCCGGTCTATGAACTCTCATGAGTTCATTTAAGGCCCGAACTGCTCGAGGTTGACCGAGGCCTCGACAGTTCCAACTTAACACGATCATTGCGGTGGGCAGGACCCGGTATCCGAGCCTGCCTGCACCAAGTTTTTTGGTCCTTGGCGACCATTATGAAAGTTGGTTCCGCATTCTCTTTGTCAACTTCCATGGAGGCGCTCCCATCGCCCCGCCTCCGCTTCATATCTTCATTAATCTCCACCGCTCGCTTTTCTTCCTCTACTGCCTTGTACCCATAAGCCAGTTCCATGTCCCGGGTTTCAAGACTTGCACGAAAGTTGGAGGTCAAAGCCCTTATGTTTGCTGGCCTTGTGTGAGGTAACTCACTCAGTGGTTGTCTGCTTGCAGGTTCACTTTCTCTTGCCAATTCACTTGGCGAGGGTACCAAGTATCTACTTGCAGGACCACCAGCCCTTCTTCTCGGTGGAGCTCTAAGGGTTTTATCCCAGAGTTTGATGATTTGGTCTTCCGGAACCCTAAAACGAACCTCACAGTACCTTTCGATATGACCAATCCGACCGTAAATATAGCAGAAGGTAGGTAGGCGCTCGTACGTGAACGTCACTTTCAGATCCTTGCTCGGCTTCCGAATTACTTTTTCCCTCTTCAAGGATTTGCGCACGTCCAGCTTCACCCTTATTCGCATGCACGGGGCTTCTCTTGTAAACCTGTTATTTTCATCATACTCCAGGAACGTACCCATCCAATTGCCAATTGTTTTACCTACAACCTCTAATAGAATTCTGTCGTTAGGTTATTGATTTGGACCCAGAAGTCCGCAAAGACAAGCGGAACTTCATGTATATCTTCACCCGGCTTCAGTTCGTGAGCGTGAGGAGATTGTTATCGAAGGACCAAGGGCCTCCATCGACGACGAGCCGAAGATCGAGCGGGTGGTAGAATCTGAACAGAATAAGTCCGTCCCCTCGGTCTTCTATCGATATGCCTCGTCCCGGCCTCCAAAGATTGGCCATTAGAGTGCGCATAGCTGTGAAGTTGTAGTTTTTGTCCGTAAGAAACGTGCCAACCAGGCACAGGGAAAAGTCCTCCGCCGGGACGTCCGCCAACAGCTCCGGGACGTTCAGGTCATCTTCATCCTCAATCAGCGCCAGTTGGCGCAGTTGTTCTTCCATTGATTGGTTGAGATCAGTCGACAAGAATGCCAAGAAGGGGTGAACAGGTTGACGGCGGCGATTTCAAGAAACCCTAACAATAGGGAGAGAAAACCCTAACAATAGGGAGAAAAAAGTTTTGTCAGGCCCCACCTTCTTAGAGTCTAGTTAGTGGTTATTTAATAGTGAGAGGTATTATTCACTTTGTTATATGTTTTGTGATTTTGTAATTTTTATTAGTGTTCTATTAACTGTATATTTTTGTTGTTGTTGTAGATTTTATCATCAAACACATATACAAATATTAAAAGTATGAGAAGATGATAAGGGCGATTAATATCTATTTGGTCTTTAAAATTTGCATGTAGTCATTAATCTGTTGAATTTGTAACATATGATCATTATGTCAAGTTTTCATATATACGGAATAACCACTAGGTAACAAATCTATTAAACTAATGATCACATGAAAAGATCACTATGTTTAGTTAACTTAGAAATTATTTCTGAACTTTGGACCAGATCATTAAGCTTTTTGTTAAGGAATTTGATTTGTTTTTGTTTGCAAAAAAGTCTCGATTAGTGGATACTTGTCCTTCGGTAAAATGTTGAACTAAAATTATCAAGCAATGTATTTGTCTATTTTTATGCAAAAAAAATTACTTTTGCGTTTTTGCAGCTTAAATCGCAACAAAATCGTAAAATCATGTAGTGTAGTATGACCGCACCATTCACTTAGCAATGCGATAATTAGCACTGCAGTCATAGGTGGGGGGAGGGAGAGGGAGAATGAAGAAGGGATAACAATCGTCTACTCAACTTTGGATATCTATATAGGATTTTATGTACTAAGATTCCAAAGTGGATTAAGACAGAAGGGATAAGTTCAAGTATTTGTCAACCAGACTTAAGAAGCTTCCTAGATCTAATAAGGAAGCAACCTGCCGCAGATATTTTGTTCACGTGGGGACAAGCAAATGACGGGTATGTAATTGTATTTAACATTTGTTTATGCATTTTAATTTCAACAAGAAAAAATGTTTAAAATCTAATTGATAAATTATTATATTTATATAATTTTTTTAACTATGAATCAGGAACTTAGATGGGATTACCATGTATTCAATATTTGTAATGTGTCACCCATGTTTATGGGATAATGCGGAAGCAATAGATATGATATTATCATTGTACGCCTCCGAGCTAGATGATCCTCATTTGAAAAATATCATACGTAATGTTGGAAGCAATACAGCCATTGCAAGTAGTATTTATGGTATGTACCGGTGGCCGGTTCAAAAAAAAAAGAATTCTACCAAATGTCTGTGGCGACGGTACAGAGTGAACATGGCCTCTTAGGCTTCCGAGGGGGTTTGCATACCTTTATATTCATTCGGGAGGGGGGGTGATCGTACATTCAACTGATGTAAGTATATGATTTTTTAAATATTAGTTTATAATCTTTGTTTTTTTCTAACCCATAATATTTGCGTCTTTTATATATATGGTGAACACTCCGGTGCATCGGGTGCACCGGGTACACCCACTAACGTTTTGATAGATAAACATTTTTTAATAATTTTTTCCGAGTATAAGAATCTACATGTTGTTAAAGGATATATAGGACGATTTGAACAAAAAACTAATTTGGTAAAGATGATAATCTATCATATTGAGAAAAAATGCAGCTGTAGAAAGAAACCTGAAGAACATTAGGTATAATCTTATACTATGATGACTAAAAATTGTAATTAAGCTCAATTTAGACTTATTAAGACCAAATCTATTGATATAAATGATTAGTTCAATGAAAATATCACTCTAGATAGCACAAACGTTAGTGGGTGTACCCAGTGCACCCACTTTTAGTGGGTGCACCGGAATGTTCACCTTTATATATATATATATTTTATATATTATATATCAGATGGAATATAATCGCAGTATTCCCAATGTTGAAAACACGAGGGAGAGGATGTTAGATGATTTGCTGATAGATTTATTTCCTAGATTTTGTGATCATATCGTACGGGCAACTCTAGGGATCGAAAAAGTGAGAGGTATTATTCGCTTTGTTATTTGTTTTGTCATTTTTTTGTTGTTGTAGATTTTATCATCAGGCGCTTATACGCATTTTAAAGGTATGAGAAGATGACAGGTATTATTCGCTTTGTTATATGTTTTGTCATGTTGTCATTTTTTTCATCTCTGGAATGGATGCTGACGCCGTTGATGATCTTGCCACTCAAGTAGAACTCAAGCTCCGTGTTTGGTGTGATTACTCGGAGGCTTCCGACTATAAAAGAAGTCCTGGTCATCTCTTCTAAAGAAATCTTTCTCATGGAGTTTGTTGTTTGTTTTTGTTGAACGTTATATTTTCCTTCTGTTGGTGATGTTTGGTGATACTTGTTTCTAGGTGTTTTAGTTTTCTTTGAATGTTGGTTCTGTTGGAACGATTATTGTTTACATTTTGAGTTTTGCTGAAATATTTTGACATTAGAACTACTGATGGTGGTTTTTTGTTAAACTTTTATTTTTATCCTCCAAATTGTTGCTCTATTTTGCTTTTATCTGGAAATGTTTGCAGGATCATCAACTTAGAAGAAAAGAACAAGAGCCATTCACAGACTTAGGGGAAGTTTGTTGGATTACGAGAATTCAATATGGATTTTATCATCACATATACGCATATTAAAAGTATGAGAAGACGACAAGGGCGATTAATATCTATTTGGTCATTAAATTTTGCAAGTGGTTATTAATATGTTGAATTTATAACATATTTATCATTATGTCAAGTTTTTAATATATACGGAATAACCATTAGGTAACAAATCTATTAAACTAATGATCACATGAAAAGATCACTATGTTTAGTTAATTTAGAAATTATTTCTGAACTTTGGACCACATCATTAAGCTTTTTGTTGAGAAATTTAATTTGTTTTGTTTTGCAAAAAAACCCTCGATTAGTGGAAACTTGTATTTCGGTAAAATGTTGAACTAAAATTATCAAGTTTTAACAACAATATATTTGTCTGTTTTTATGCAAAAAAATTTACTTTTGCGATTTTGCAGCTTAAACCGCATCAAAATCGTAAAATCATTTGGATATCTATATAGGATTCTATGTACTAAGATGCTAAAGTTGATTAAGGAAGAAGAGATAAGTTCAGGTATTTGTCAACCAGATCACCTCTCCAAAGTTGAGTAGAATCCTATATAGATATTGTTTTCTTAATAACTTTTTGTTTTGTTTAAAGATAAGCCGACTAAAGTTTAACGACGCAAATGTCAATCAAAGTGTTGCTGACGCACTTCAAATCTTTGGCAATGATAACGAAGAAATGATTACATTAAAGAAGAACGGTAAAAGGTTTTTCAGGTAGTGATAGTGTCTGTTATTGTCCTTCGGTTATTTGGATGCCCTCAACCTGCAGTGGTAGTGTCTGTTATTATCCTCCGGTTATTTAGATACCCCCAACCTGCAGTGATATATAGTGTCTATTATTGTTCTCCTGTTATTTCGATGCCTCATGTGCACAGATGATGTCATGTTATGGTTGGTTGTATATTCTTGTAAGTTACCAAGTTTATTTACCGTCTAAAGAAAATACTAGAATATCATTTAACTTCTCATGAGATCCAATGGCATCTCAACTCTCTGGATTTTGCTGATCTTAATTACATCTCTTGATACAAATTCTTTTTCAGGAGTTTGTAATTTCCGACTGGGAAGGATTGAACCAAATTAGTCACTCTATGAATGATATATATAACAACTCATACTCTCAACTACAGTAAAATGCAAAACGACTATATTTTAGCAAATGTCTAATTTTCAAAATTGCGATACTAATTAATTTGACTTTCCTTCTTTCATTATCAGTGTTTGTTGCCTTGCTACCATTTCAACAGTTTCAAGAGTGTACGTGGAAAAGTGAAAATTAGATATTTATCTAACTTTTCAAAAAGGAAATAATTAACTTGCTTGAAATATGAGTCTATAAAAGTTCCTAATAACACGTTGAAATTACAGATTGCGTACATTCCTAATAATATGTATAGTCAATAGTTACATTAAAGAAGGAAAGCTCGACAATTATAAGATGGCATATACTTATCCAATGATGATACATAAATCTATTGTTGTTGCAAATCGTAATTCCAAACCGGTCAAACAACAAATTGAACAAGTTTTTTTTAAAAAAATTGTTAATTATAAATAATCCAAGTAGGAACACTATACCTAAAAAACCTTTTACCGTTCTTGTTTAGTGTAACTCTTCCTTCGTTATCGTGCCAAATATTTGAAGTGCGTCAACAACAATGTCTTTGACATTTGAGTCGTTAAGCTTTGATCGCCTTGTCTTAAACAAAACAAAAACTTATTAAAAAACATATGATTGAACTAAACAAAAATTTAGAAAATAAGTTTATAAACAAAAAGTTACAAGTGTATACCAAGTTTACTAAATCTAGAATCCTTTTTGTACCTGTATCAATTGACCGTGAACCACCTTTTCTCGTCAAATACGCCATATGAATAGTCTCTCTCTCTCTCTCCCTCTCTCACTCTCACTCTCCCTCTTAGAAGCTACTATGAACGTGCTAAGAATGGTAAAGTGGAACACATACTCTCAAATAAAATAAAATGCAAAACGGCTATATTTTAGCAAATGTCTAATTTTCAAAATGCGTTGTTAAATAGTTTGACTTTCTTTCTTTCATTAACAATGTTTGTTGCCTTGCTTCCATTTCAACAGTTTCAAGAATTACCTGAAAAGGTGAAAATTAGATATTTATCTAACCTTTAGAAAAGAAAATAATTAACATACTTGAATCTAGGTGGATAAAAAGTTCTTAATAACACGTTGCAATTACAGATTGTGTACATTCCTAATAACATTTACAGCCAGTAGTTACATGAAAGAAGGAAAGCTCGACAATTATAAGATGGCAAAAAAATTTGTCGTTGCAATATATATACTTCTCCAATAATGGTACGTAAATCTATTTTTGTTACAGTTCGTATTTCCAAATCAGTCAAACAACAAATTGAAAGAGTTTTTCAAAAAAAATCGTTAATTATAAAAAAAAATCCAAGTAGAAATACTAACTATAACCTGAAAAACCTTTTACCGTTCTTCTTTAGTGTAACTCTTCTTTCGTATCTTGGCCAAATATTTGAAGTGCATCAATAACAGTGTCATTGACATTTGATTGTTAAGCTTCAATCGCCTTGTCTTTAAACAAAACAAAAAGTTATTAAGAAAAATATGATTAAACTAAACAAAAATTTAGAAAACAAGTTTATAAACAAAAAATTACAAGTGCATATCGATTTTACTAAATCTAGAATTTTTTTTGTCTCCGAATCAATTTAGCTTAAACCACCTTTTCTCGTCAAATACGTCATATTAATGATCCCTCTCTCTCCCTCCCTCCCTCCCTCCCCTCATAGTAGCTACTATGAACATGCAAAGAAAGGTGAATAGTAATCCATACTCTAAACTACAGTAAAATGTAAAACGGCTATATTTTAGAAAATGTCTAATTTCCAAAATGCGATGTTAAATAGTTTGAATTTCCTTTTTTCATTAACAATGTTTGTCGTCTTGCTTCCATTTCAACAATTTCAAGAATGTATGTGGAAAAGTGAAACTTAGATGTTTATCTAACCTTTAGAAAAGGAAATAATAACTTGGTTGAAATCTGGATGGATAAAAAATTCATAATAACACGTTGAAATTACAGATTGCGTACATTCCTAATAACATGTATAGCCAGTAGTTACATGAAAGAAGGAAAAATGGACAATTATAAGATGACAATACAATCAGCCGTTGTAATATATATATATAATTCTCCAAGGATATTATGTAAATCTATTGTCGTTGCAGCTCGTAATTCCAAACCCGTCAAACAATAAATTGAACGAGTTTTCCAAAAAAAATTGAATTATAAAAAATCCAAATAGGAATACTAACTATACCTGAAAAACCTTTTACCATTCTTCTTTCGTGTAACTCTTCGTTCATAATCTTGGCCAAATATTTGAAGTGCGTCAACAACAGTGTCCTTGACATTTGAGTCATTAAGTTTCAATCGGCTTGTCTTTAAACAAAACAAAAAAATTATTAAGAAAACATATGATTAAACTAAACAAAAAATTTAGAAAGCATGTTTATGAACAAAAAGTTAGAAGTGCATATACTACAACAAAAACAAGTTTTTGCGACATTTTAATGTGTCACTAAAAAGGAAAATAATATCGCTAAAAGTTTTCACCGACGTTTTGTCTAAGTGTCGTAATATTGTCATTTAAAGAAGTGTCGGTTTATGTTTTTGCGACACTTACATTAACTGTTGGTGAGTATTTTTTGCGATATTTAAAATGACATGTATAAGTGTCACAAACTGTTGTAACATTTAAAAGAACACTTTCATCACTGCTGGCCAACACACTAACATGATATGGTATGTTAATAGCTTGCAAACGAGCTTAAGCTTGAGCTCATTAAGGTTCATGAATGAGTCAAGTCAAGCTCGAGTCCAAAGAAAGAGTTCAAACTTGATTACAATAGCTCAATCCAAACTCGAGCCAAACTCAAAGTATAAATATACGAGGCGAGCTCAAGCCAAGTAGCGCTCAGCTTAGCTCGGTTCGTCAACAACTCTATCCACCATTAATATAACATTTTCATCTTCACACACAATAGGAAACAAAACATGAGAAATTTATAGGAGCAAAGTGGATGGGTTGAAACAATAAGCTCACATGGCCAAATCTTAATAATCTTAATGGTGGTATGGTATGCTAGATTTGGTTTTGACACATCCTTATAAAATTCCACATCATCACACAATTTTAAATTAAAATTTAATTATTTTCTCTTCCCTATTATTAAATGATCATGTATTAAGTACTTCAACATTAAATATAATTTGAATTAAATAATAATAAATTTATATTTTTTAAATATTATTAAACTAATACGATATGATGATGGTAAGAATAAATAAGTATCAAAATACTTTATAAAATATTATCAAAAATTATTCTTAGAGGTGCTAGTGTGGAAAATTTTATATATTTTGAATTTATTTTATTTGAGTTATAGATTAGTGAAGTTATATACCATTATATACGATATTCATAAAAAAAAAGTTGTATACCATCCAAATTGCAAGTTCATCATATTTCATATTTATGGGATTTTGTTTAGTTGAAATTGGTTTAACTTAAATCATTGATCAAGTTGGGTCATGCTGCATAACATTATGATTTTTATGTGAATTATTTAGAAAAACTATGGTATAATTCACTCGACCACAAGTTATATATATATATTGTATGTTCATTGGTTTATCAACCGTTTTAAGGGTCATTTGCGTGTAGTAAAAATGTAGTTGATTTTGTCATAGTTTGATATCCATTTAGAATTGTTGTGCGACCTTATTTGATTGAATTTGAGGCCACGTTTTCCTGCTAAACAGCCCAATTCCGTCGCAAATGCCCATTCCGGCGGAAACGGAATTAATCACAATTCCCTCCAAAAATTCCTTGTTTTCCTGTCAAAAAGGTCACATGGAATTGGATATTAACTTTGGAAAAAATGACGAAAATAACCCTATGCTCTTATCCCTTCCATTCGCCTCCCTTCTTCCAATTATCCCTTCTGATGAAACTCATTCCTCATTCTTATACACTCGCAGCAGTAAAACGAACCCAAAGGAATTAAACCAGAAACCCCAAAATTGGTAGCAAATAATAACCTCGGAAACTCCATTCACTGCGAAGCGGGCAACGCCAGTGTCGAGTGCAGCAGCTAAGAGTCGAGGAGCTTTGCTAAGGATTCTGGGATCTTGTAGTTGGCAGTGCTTTCTCCCTTAGTTTCGTTTTGCTCTAGCCCTCGTTGATTTCAGGACTGATTAACATCGCAACCACTCATCTTCGCATCGACATTCTTCCACCGTTGCTCATCGAGTCTCTTTCCCTTCCATCGTCGAGCACCCTCCCCTCGCAGAAAATGGGAACACAGGTAATCATTCAAAAACACGTTCACGAGAGTTGCTTCTTTCCTTGGTTACCCATCCTACCTGATAGTATTCGAAAGTCTCCGAACTTTGTTACGATTGCAGGGGTCGAATTGATGGTACGATTTTTGTTTGTTTCGATTGCAGGGTTCAACTTCTGCAACAGTTTCATGGAAATTGAGGAAAGACTCTCATTTTTTCGATGAATTCAGTTACGATGACGATGACGTTAGATGCTTTTCCAGTTACGAGCTTCACGTCGTATTTCTCGAACAGAGACCAATCCCAATAGGAAGTTCTTCGGTTGTCCGTTGTACTACTCTGCGGTAATATTGAGGTTAAAATTACCATGAAATTTGCTTGCTTTGTTAATCGGCATGATGCCAACTGCGGCCGCTTTTTGTTCCCCGTTCACACAGGCTGACAAAGGTTGTGATTTTTTCCTCTGGCACGACCTCAAGATACAAGAAGATGTTCGGAAACTAACCTCGTTAGTTGGCGATCTTACCCTACACCTACGTGAAGTTCAGAGCGAGAAGAAAGAGTTGGAGTCAACGCTAGATCGTGTCATGAAACACTCGCATGAAGGGTCTATTGGCAATTATAGTGTTCTGACGTCAGAGTCGTACATTTTTCAAGAGCTTGAATCGATTAAAGCTCGATTGTCACGCCTCGAGGATGTTGTCTTCTCTCGACGTTAGCTCTGGCATAGTGGTTCCCATGGAAATATGCTATGTTATGTAAGGATTGTAATATAATATGAATGTACTGTTAGTGCTTGTATTTTGTTTCACTTTAATCCTACTTAAGTTCAGAACTTTCTCCATCGAAAAGAATCATAATAATTCTCAACAAATAGTGTTATCTTCCAATCAAGCCTGATGTACACAACTCATCTGTGATATGGTTCTGCACATTTCATATGAACATGCCACTATGCTGAATCCAATAGCAGATGTTCACTTAGGTATAATTAACAATAATATTAAAAGACGAAAAGGAAAACAGAAAACAGAAAAATGAACAGAAGCTGTTCTTCCTTCCTCTGCAATTCTGGAAACCACAAGTCTATTAACGTAGGAACTAAACATGTCTATTAACAAGATGAAACTGTAGACAGATTTGTTTTCTGCTTATAATAGATAGGAACTGAACACAATAGTAGTACTAGACCATCTGAGATTCCTAACACAAAATCACAACACTTGCTCAAACTCAGTTTGCAGAACATTGTCAGTTATCATCCTGACCCAAGTTCTTGTTCATGACCCAAAAGCAATAGCAAGTAAATCTCAGTTCACCACAAAATGCAAGGTGCACGTACTAAATGCTCAGCGAATAACTCGCTCAACTAGACACTTTCGATCTTCCGGATCGACCATATTGAAGAAAGATTGAAGCATCCGATCATCCTTCCCAAGCGCCACTGTTGCATCCATCACTTGTGCCCTTGACAAACCGTCAATTTTTTTCAGTTCATCAGTCAACATGTTTCGCTGGTTGTGGACTGCATCAGACTCAACCAACATCGACTTCAAAGAATTGACAGCGTCCTCGAGTATTGGTTTCAATTCAGACACCTCGCTTCCACTGGTTCTTGTAGAGTGACGCATCCTCTTAGGCTTACTAGATGCATCAGACTGTGTGTTCTTATCAGTTTGGAATGGTTAGGTCTGCTCTTCAGCCATTGGAGGAGGACTTGTATGGTCGTTGGGGTTGTGTTCCTCATCTCCAAACTCAGGTCGCTCGTTGGGTACTTCGATGTTGATCCAATCCATCATCATCCCCTCAGTGTCCTTTGTTGGCTCGCATACCCGGTTTAATTCTTCAAGTCCAACAACACTTTTTCCTGTCGCACGTCCCTTTCCGAACACAAACGCCAGTCCGTCATATAGTGGGAAAGCCACGTGGTTCAGCTTCGCACAATGAGGGTGTTTCTGCACATATGATCACATGTACTGAAGATAGCAAGCATACCGATGTAATTACACACATACATTTCACAGATGGAATATTCTTACCACAATATATTCAGCGTACACGGCGTCATCGACATCAACTTGTTTACTAACATCGTCCCAACCAGATCCGCTCAGCCCTCGTAACTCCTGAAGTGCGAGAAATTTTGCTTTAAGCGTTTTCACCCTCGAAATTATGTTCGGATCCGCCTTGATCCCACATTCAGGTTTGTCAACCAACATCAGTCGCTCAAGTTCATCATATGCACCAGGGCTGAACTTCCCTTTCGGATCAATCTTCTTGTCCACAACCAGGGTCTGCATGTTTCTAACCAGTACCTGGTCCAGTTCGTCTGTCCATGGAAAGTACTTTCGCCGTGCATCACCGTTGTCATCATCCTTACGCTTTCGTGACATGGCTGCATACAAAGAGCGTTATGATTAAAATATAACACAACACCAAAGTAGAAAGTTTATAACATAAATCTGAAAAGGGAGAAAATGTAACTGAAAATGGCGATAAATAGTAATCCCCTGTCAAAACTAAATCCTGATAGAATCCACAGCCTCAGCGATTCATGATTACATTACCCTTAATCCAACGAACTCGTGACTCGATGAACTCACAATCCAAATATTTCGCAACATGTAGCCCAGTTTATAACATAGCTCATAAACTACCCAATTCAATCATTTGACAGCTCTAACAAAAGCCCAGCTCCTACCTCCACTTAATTACTAAACTAACAGCCTTTTCCCAGATTTAAGCATAACTTCATTACACTCTGACTTGGCAGATAAGAACACGACCAAACAGCAGGCAAAGTTCAAACAGAAACCAGTTGACAGAAGCAGAACAAAAGAACATAAATTACTGCATATATGTGAATGCATTGAAAGAACAAAGAAAGAAGTGATGAAACACTTGAAATGGTTTGGAATGTTTAACATATGTAAATATTGGATAGTACAGACAAATAGAGAATGCAAATAAACAACCCAAAGTTCAACATGTTTAAGATACGTGGCATTGGAACACAATCATTCATCAGAATGCTGGGTTATTGGGCACAACAAACAAGGAATTGGACAAATGCTGGGTTTCTTAAAAACACAGCAAATCTTCCCCCTAAACGAAGAACCCCTAATTACTTTATATGGAGACAAATAAAGTGATAGTGAGGATAAGTGATTAACATAGCAAACTAACGGTCATTACACATATGAAAATGATGAAATTACATCTCCAAATTGATTAACATAGCTAACAAACGGTCATTACACGATTGGAAGAGTTTCATCAATCCTCATTGTTTAAACTGAAAATACATAAGCATTATCCTACAGCTATTGCCTCGTCCTACTCTGCCACATTTGTTGGGCTATTTGGTTCCTGAAATTAGTCCATTCGGGACTTGGTTGCATAGAGGATGCCACTTCATCCATTTCTTCGGCCATTGATGAGGACTCTGTTGATGCCGGTTGAACGTACGCTCTCTCCAGAGCATCAACACCGACCTGTTGCTTGATGAAATTATGTAAGAGGAAACATGCATGAACAATGCGTCCAAACACTTCAGGGGAGTACCAAGTTGTGTCGCGTAAGATAGCCCACTGCATTTTCAACAAACCGAACGCCCTCTCAATCACATTCCTTGCACATGCATGTTTCATGTTATAGTACTCTTCGGGTGTTCTAGGTTTGTTCTGTCCCCACTCTTTAAGATGATAACGTTGTCCTCGGAAGGGAGTTAAAAACCCTTCACAATTTGCATATCCGGCGTCGCAAAGGTAATATTGACCTACTTGAAAGAACATGTTGATTCAGATGTAGTTAAAGACACACATGTGAAACGCTAAAGTGTCTAGTAGTTGATTGGTATTACCTTTGGGAACCTTCAAACCATTGGGTCTGGCAAGCGCATCTCGTATGGCCAGCTTAACATAGCATATATCTTGCTGTTTTCAGTAGCTACACCATGTTCATCAATCACATGTCCTAGGAATTCAATTTGGTTTTGGCCAAATAGCATTTGGTCCGTTTGGCATACAGTTCATTCTGCCTTAGTAACTGTAGTGTCTTAGCTAAATGCAGCTGATGATCTGTTGTAGTAGGGCTATAAACTAGTATATCATCAAAGAAAACTAGCACAAATTTTCTTAGGTAGGGAGCAAGCACCTGGTTCATTAGAGATTGAAATGTAGCAGGAGCATTAGCGAGGCCAAAGAGCATTACCTTGAACTCATAGTGGCCTTGGTGAGTCCTGGAGGCTGTCTTGAATTGGTCCTCTGACAGCATCCTGATTTGGTGATAGCTTGCCTTTAGGTCCAGTTTTGTGAAGAACTTTAATCCATACAGCTCATTCAAGAGGTCTTCAATCATTGGTATAGGAAATTTATCCTTAATGGTCATGGTGTTGAGTTGCAGGTAGTCCACACAGAACCTCCAAGTGTCATCCTTCTTCTTGACCAGCAAGACTGGGGATGCAAAGGAACTGTGGCTGGGTTGGATGATTTGATTATCAAGCATCTCCAACACCAGCCTCTCTATCTCATCCTTCTGTGTTGGTGTGTACCTGTAAGGTCTCAGGTTCACTGGTTTGGAGTTTGGCTCCAGAGGGATGTGATGATCACATAATCTTGGGGGTGGGAGTTTGGTTGGATTGTTGAACACGTCAGTGAATCCATCCAAGACTTTCTACAGAAATCCTGGCACCACTGGGTTGATTCCCTCTCCTTTAACTAGCATCACTTGGCCAACTATCATGGCCAATTTCCCTTTGATCATGCTCTTATAGAGCTCATCACATGTCATGGATTGACATTGGCCAGTGTCTTCCATGCCTTGCAGCACCATAAGTTTACCCTCCCACTCAAAAGCCATGTTGATTTGGCAAAGTCCATCAGTACAAGGCTGATGGTCCTTAACCAGTTGAATCCCAACACTAGGTCAGTTTCCTTGAGGGGCAGTATTCTAGCATCAAATGTGAATTTTTGGCCTTGCATCAGCCAAGATAGCCCTTTACATTCAGTGGTGCTCACCATTGGCCATCTTCACCTTCATAGGTGTGGCAGGATGCATGCTGCTTGAACTGCAGTTCTTCTGCATATTTCTTGCTTAGGAAGGTGTGGCTGCTCCCGGTGTCAATGAGGATGAGTAAAGGGTGCCTGCCAAACCTTCCTTTCACACTAATTGATGAGCCTTTGTTGGAACTGCCCTAAGCTTGCATACAGACTTCCATCAGTTCTGTATCCTACAATTCTTCTTCAGGCTCTAGTTCCTCACTTTCCTCTTCATCCTCCAAGGCATTCGGTTCTTCTTGACATAGAAGTAGCCATAGAAGTACTTATCCCCACACTTGTAGCACAAACCTTGGTTTCTCCCCAGCATGGCTCACCACTGGTTTGGTCAAGGGGGCTTTCTGGAGGTCCCAACACTGTCAGAAGTCCATCGATTTGATCTTCTGAACTTCTTTTTGCGTGCTTCAATGGATGCCTCCTCCATCCTTGCTTGTAGCTTGTAAGAATGCGTCTATGAGGTCTGGTGGCTTGAACATCATCAGAACTAGTTGTATTTACCCATGTTATCAGAACCGGACCGGATCAGTTGGTTCAACCGGAAAAACCGGGAACCAAAGATCAGCCCGTTCTGGTCTGAGTGAAAAATCCCAACGGTCTAATTAGGCAAAAATAGCAGGTTGAATCGGGAAACTCGGGAAACCCGTTCGAACCGGCCAACACGGTTTTCTCGGTTCCAACCAACGCAGCTTAGGATTGAAAACTGAAAACCCAGAAAACCAGATCTGGAAATTGAGATAATGTTGGTATTCTCCAAAACCACCAAATTCCATCTCCGTTTGTCGATCTGTTTCATAGTTCTTGATACTCGTTCGATGCAGCTGGTAATTTTTTTTTCCGATCCTTCAGTCTTCTTCCTATTTTCCGACTTCCATGGCCAATACCTTCAATCGAGAAGACGAAGATATGGTGAAAGAAGAGAGAAGATTAAAGAAGAAGAAGAAGCCAGTGGAAGAAGAGAGAAGATTGGAGAAGAAGAAGAAGTCAAATCAGGGGAAAAGATAGAGTGAATGGCGGCTATGACATTAGGGTTTGTTAACAACCTTTATTTATATTTTGGTACAATCACATTTTGGTACTTTATGTTCAAGAAATTCTTAAAAATACATGTATTTCTAATATAATTTCACTTTGATATTCAAATTATAAGTTATAAGTAATGACTAATAATCAATACCTAATTTTTTAAAGTACTAGCGTGACCGGTTCTTTATACCGGGTTTTACGGTTTGATCCCGGTTGAACCTTTGACCCTCAAACCTCTTCCTCGACCGGGTTGACCACCGGTCCGGTCTTAACAACATTGGTATTTACTCATACAAACCACTGATGAAACTGTTAATGAAGTATGTTTCATTCAATGTAGGATTCACCTTCAACATTTTGGATCTCAGATCCTCAAACCTCTCTTGGTATTCCATGTTTGTACCTGCTTGTTTGAGCTTATTGAAGCTCACCACAACATTGACACAGAATGAATCCCCAAACCTCCTCATCAGCTGACGAGGGTGGAATCGTTTTGGAGAGGAAAAGTGGGAAGGATGTTGAATCCAAATCTTTGAAAATAGCACGGTTCAGAGCTAGGAGTCATTGGTTAAGACGGGTTAGAGACAATTGGTGGAAAGGATAAGGAGGAGCTGGTTATGAAGTTGGTGAGGAGCGAGGTGAGCTGGGCGAGGGTAATTTGGTGTCTTGCGACAGAGGAGGCCGGTTACGTTCGACGGAGAAGACGATGAACAAGGAAGATTTTTTTAGAAAATAATAGTTTTTATTTTTATTTTTTAAAATTAGTTTTAAGTTTAGAATTCCAATTAGCAAATAATTTGACTATGTGAACGGAAATGTTGAGCTGACATTTATATTTAGCAAACTTAACGGAGTTTGGACGGAAAAATTAACGTAAGGGCACATTTGATAAAATGGTTAAAGTAGAGGAGCTTAATTGAGTTGAAAAATAGTAGAGGAACATCTTTGTTAACTTTGCATAGTAGGGGAGCAAAAAAGTGTATTAACTATTATTAACCCAACATTTAATCATTAATATAATACTTTTTTTTTCAAACGAAAGAATGGAAGATAATCAGATAATCAAGAGTTTGAATTTTTTAATTTACAACTAAACATCATTTTAGGTGTATTATGAAATTAATTAAGTTGATTAAGTAATTTTGATAATTATAAGTGATAGTAAACAGGCCTAAATTTTTTATTTAGTTTTTGTATTTATTCATATGTGATTTTTGGTCATTTTTAATGAATAACCAAATGGAACCGAACTGATCGAGAATCAAAGTGACTGCGACCGATTTCATAGCGGGTAAAATTAGAACAGGTCGGTCAATGATCAAAATTGAAAACCACGAGGGGTTTAAGCTTACAGACGGCGTAAAGGAATTGGGGTTATTAGAAAGTCGGGCTTATGGCTGAGGTTCGTCTTCGTCACTAAAAAAAAAACCATGTTTCCCCTACTCCGTTAAGACGAAAAGAAAATAAACCACTTTTTCAGGACAAACGGAAAACGAAATAGTTAGAAGGCGGTGGTACACGTAATACACTATTACGTGTTTGTCTTCAGCTGCTTCTGCTCTTCAGTTTTTGACGCTGCTCCTCACACCGCTGACGAACTCCTCTGCCGCCGCCGCCTCATTCTCTCTCCAAATTTCGAAACTGGAATAGCAGCAGCACCAATCGGAAATACGGCAGCAAGGATGTTTTCACGATGCTTGTCACGGACTACGAGGACAACCAACGTTATAGGATGCTGCCGCTCGCTGATTTCTCGCCGACTGGATCCGTTTTGTGTTTCAGACAGCTCCCATTCTTCCGGTGAACCTGCTTTAAAGGTAATCTTGTGGTTCATCTCTTCCGCTCACTCTTCTGATATTCCTTCCTTTTCTATTCTGCATCTCGATTTTTTTCTTGCTGCTGCTTGTTGTAATCTCCTTCTTCAAGTAATGTCTTTGGGATTCTTAGGTTGACTAACAAACGAATTGTTCCGGTGACTAGGAAGGTTGCTGGAATGCAGTGATTGTTTATATGATTTTTTTTGGACTGAATTATGCATTAGTGAAATTACTGTGCTATTGTTTTGTCATGATTGCTATTTCTGGTTCTAAATGAGTTGTTCTAGACTTATGAACATTCTTGGGAAGATAGTTCAAAGTTTCATTAACTTTTGTCGTCGCTACAGTTAATGAGATTTACAGCGTAAGCTTCAATAAATTAGTTCAAAAGTATGCAGTTCGCTAGAAAGGTTCCTTAACTTTTATTGTTGCTACAATTTATGGGATTTTACAGTGTAAGCTTCAATAAATTTCTTCATGAGCTTTTGATGGAGTATGAATGTAGGACGGGGCAACGCATTTCATAGATGAGAATGCAAGTACGGCTTTAGATTTTATCCTTCCTTGTGAAAAACTCAGGCAATTGTTCATTAAAATGAGTGGAGCTGGTTTGGTTTCCTTGGAATTGGTCTTACCAGAAAGAAGGAGACTTAACTTTTTTATCATTGGATGAGTAAGTTGTATGACCAGTCTATGCTCATTCTCCGTTTCCTTTAATTTCCTGATGATTAGTAGGTTTCAAGTTGCAGAGAACCTTCTTCCTGGATTACTCCTGTCTGGATTGGCTCTACGCATCATATACATCACCAGAGCAGTTCCTTGGTTGAGGTTAGGTGAAGCATCCACATTTGTCAATTCATTTTCTTGCTTGCTTGCTAACATCGTAATTTCTCAAGTTTGGGTGCCCACAACCTTTGCTCAGACGTTTTACTCTTGCTCCCCACTACATGATATTTGAGCTGCACCTTTTTGTGTCAGAAATTAGTAGATGGCTTTTGCAGAGAACAAAAAGATGCTTGAAAATGTATTTTATGTCTGCTTGTTACCAGTTTTATGTTGATAGATGGTCTCTCAATATATGCATTCCATATCCTAACAAAGAACACTGTTTTGTTCTTTCATAATTGAGATTATAATATCAGTTAATTGAGTAACAGATTTGGAAGATATTTGTTTTGGGCTTGAGTATTTGTTAGATGGTCTGTTTAGTGATTTTGTCATTGTTTTACTGATGATTTTTATAGGTGTATATGTCTTTGTTGACTTCCAAAAATTGTGGTATTGTCGTAGTCAATTGTCTTCGGGTAAAATAAAAGTGGTAGTGATTATATGTAATAATGACCAGAAGCAAAGGCTGCTCTGTCGTCTTTCCTAGAAGAAGTGGCTGCTGGGGAATCCTTGCGGTGTCATAGCAAAAGAATTTAGCTCTTATGGCCACGAACTACTAACTATTTTGTTGTTGGATCAATTGTTGAGAAATGGGCCCGTTCTAAAATTTGAAAAAAATCTATAGATTCAACCTCATATCAGTAAATCTTAATCTTGTTTAGGAAACTTTAGGCCATAATAGTTTCGCTGCTAGTTATGGCTAGTTCAGTCTGCATATTGGCGAAGATATTTCCAGTCTTTATCCCAAATTTACTGCAAGCTTTTCTTTCGGTTTTCTTTCTCCATTGCCTTTCGCCTTTTCCAGTTATTATATAGTTCAGCTACACCAACCACTGATGTGTTTGATTAATTTCCTACAGGAACGACTTGATCCATTTTCACTTGTTGCTGATGAGTTATCACTTCTTGCTAATAAATTGCGGGAAATGGTAGTTGCTGAGGTACTTAACTGTACTCATTTGCTTTTAGATTTTCAAGTGTGTGATGTTTTCATAATATTTGTGTTTCTTTTGTGAGAAACTGAGTGTGTCTGTTAGGGTGTGATTTCAATCTCAATTTCTCCAGGTTCCGAAGCTTGCCTCAGCTGCTGAATATTTCTTTAAAATTGGCGTGGAAGGCAAGAGGTTCCGGCCAACGGTGAGTAATTGATTGTTAGGTTTAATAATTAGTTTTTTTGGAGTAGCATGTGACCTTTGTTATGTAAGTTCCAGTTCAGTCATGGTCATGTGCTTTCCATGTTCTGCCTGCTTTCAGACAATGATAGGAACATTTCCTCATATGAAGTTTGTTACGTGCTTGTAATGATTTACTGCAAAACTGAGGTCTGCTATGTGCAATGTAAATTAACCTGCCTTCCAGTCGTTGGTATCTTTCTTAATCCTTCACCTCATGGCTAGCACCAGGTATGGGTTTTCAGTAGGAGTATCAGCTGGTTGACATGCTGTCTACCAGTTTTTTCTAATAGATTGAGGATTTACTTCCTTTGCTTCAGAAGCATCCCTTCTCGTGTCCTAGCAAATTACAAAACTAGGAAATACCTTGAGCTATCTCTGTCCTTGATGTCAAATTCTCTTGCCAGATGCCATTTATCTACTAAATTTCTTCTGAATCATTTCTGGTCATGATAATGTCATGTACATGGATAATAAAAACCACCTTCTTGTCAGTATTCGAACACCCACAGAACAATGTATGATCTGTCTGGCCTCGGCAGAAACCATACTTTAAGACCTATCAAACCATGCTCGTAGTGGCTGCTTCAATTCATACAGCCATTTCTTGAGCTTGCAAACCTTAGACCTGCCTTGTTTATCTTCAAGTCCAGGGGTAACATTCATGTAAACCTCCTCTAGTTTTCCATTCAAGAATGTGTTTTTAACATCCAACTGGTACATCTGCTGATACAGTGACCAGGTGAAATTTAAGAGATAACTCTCAACGTGATTTCTGAATAACAATCTCCATAAAATCCTTTCACCTCATGGCTCTGTAAATAACAAAAGGAATTGACTCTGTTTCCATCAAGTATGGAACACACTCAGTAAATAACTGGAACTATCCCACTAACGACGTGGCAAACTCTCCTAACAGTCTAAATATAATATAACTGAATAACTTACATAACAGACCCTCTAACTTAACAACAATAATAAACCTAAACTTAAATGAAGTAATATGGAACTTGAAACAACTATCCACTTGTTTTCCACTGGTCTTCTTGCATGTGTGTGTAATTAGAACCTTATCAACCTGAGTTAGTGTTCCTTGGTTGGCCACGAAGTCCTTAAGCATCTATTTTCTGTAATGTCGTCACTTGTTGTTTTGTGATACTGAACAAGAGAACTCATATTTAACGCAGGTTTTGTTGCTGATGGCAACAGCTCTAAATGTGCACGTACCTGACCCAGTACCTAGTACTTCTCCAGTAGCTACAGAGCTACGTGCAAGACAGCAACGTATAGCTGAGATTACGGAGATGATCCATGTGAGTTTTTTGTGGTGGGGGTGCTGGGTCAGTGATTTTGCTTAGTACTATTTATAGAATTTGTGGACTTGCTTTGTTAGTGACAACTTATCTGTTTCTTGTATTAGGTAGCAAGTCTTCTCCATGATGACGTCTTGGATGATGCTGACACAAGACGTGGCATCAAATCGTTAAATCTTGTTATGGGAAATAAGGTTCACTTATATATCTTGCAGAATATTCATTTTATTTTCATATCTTTTTTTTTATGATGATCAAAATTGCTTTATTGTCAAAGATAATACTCTTGGGATGTACATTATGAATACCATATGACTATCTCTGCACCTTTCTATGGAGTTACAGTTTCCTGTTTTTCTTTCATATGTTTTTAGGGTTCATTGTGTAGTTTTTCTTTTTTATGAATAATTAGATTTCCATTCATCAAAAGCATTAAGCTCCAGTACAAAGTTTAATCAACCAAACTACAAACAAAACAAAAAACACCAAACTACTCGACCCCCTCTACAACTTCAACAGCTAGGATGACAAGCCAAGACAGCAATAACATCTTCTTTAATCAACTCAATGACCTCTTCAACCTTTGAACTTTTCCCTCCATAAACACGAGAACAGCGTTCACTCCAAATAGCACTAACCATAAAATTCCACTAGAGCCACAAAATTTGGATTCTCTTCTCTTTACCTTTCCAACTACATGCTTCCCGAAGGTTCAAATCCCAATTTCTGCTCATACCTGGAATCAACACATTCAGGATATTAGCAGAGAAGTCACACTCAAAAAACAAGTGCCTCTTGCTATCAACACCATCCTCACAGAGCCTACACCCAATATTGAAGGTAAGAACCCATACATTATCCGGAGTCAGAATACGATTAAATCACCACCAGCCATGAAATGAAACAATTTCTGGGCACCATCAAACCAGTCCAGACAAGAGCATTCCACTCAACAGGGGAGGCTTTCTGTCGTATAGAGTCATAGACTAATTTGACACTAAATTTAGCCAGAAGACCACTGACCATCCGAATTTGTGGAAACAAAACCTGTAACAAGACCCCTGAGCTTAAGAATCCTTTTCCACAATCAGGAACCAGTAGCAGAAGTATTATCAAACACATTCTCCCCTTATCTTATTCAGTTGAAAGTATGAGATTATGTAATTCGGATAATTAAGATCAGTTGAATTGAATGTACAATGATGATTGGAACTTAATACAATTTTAGAGGTTGTTACTGCAAGGTCTTCGGCTAATTTCCATCCTTGTTAATACCAGGTGGCAGTGCTAGCTGGGGATTTTCTACTTTCAAGAGCTTGTGTGGCACTGGCATCTTTGAGGAATACTGAGGTATATATGCTGTGATTCCCTTGCATTCAAATAAATGCAACACCTGTAGAAAGTTGTTTAGCTTTATGGATTGGGTATCAAATTCCTTGAAAGAGGCTGCCGAAATTGCTATACACAATATAGATTTACTAGGTCTTATTGGATATATGTAGCGAGAGACAGGCTACTAGTCCTCAATTTTCTATTTCACTTCCTAATAGTTGAAGAACCTTCAGAGACTGATATGCTTAGCTTGACTTGCAGTGTCGACTTGGTTGTTGATTATATTTTTTATCTATTATTGTGTATATGTGAAATGAGTAGTCTGCATGGGATGCTTAATTAGTTAGCTGTATTTCCTTGTTTGTTTAGGGAAATTATTTCTCTCTCCTAATTAGTAGGAGTTGGAGTTAGCCTTTTCTGGAACTCCTGCCTTTGCTGTATACGTGTAATGTTGACTGAATGATATACGAGAAAGCATTCTCACCAAACTTTCTCTGTAAAAGTTAGCAGTGTATGAATACCAAAAATTATTATTAGGTAGTGACCTTTTCTACTTGTAGATAATTAGAAAAAGTAGATAAAGAAGGATTAGTTGAGATCTCTTTTGTATAGTAGGTTTTTGCATAAGCCTGTAAGATGGAGTCATGTAAACCTAGTTAATTATTAACGAGGAGAGTTTAACTCGTTTGTCACAGCGTTGAAGGTGAGCCTAGGCGGTCGCCGAGGCACTATTAAGTGCTAGGCAATAGAAAATCACCTCGTCTAGGGCCACAATTAGGCGACGAGTTTGCCTAAATGGTGCTCGGCGGAACCTAGGCAGCCCATCAGTGCGATTAAGCACTGCTAGGTGCCTGTCAACACTTTTAACATTAAATAAAAAACTTTAACTTTGTAGCAGAATAGTGGAATACAAACGTTTTTTAAAAAGGAATATCAACAATTCGAGTGGCTGAAGCTGAAGCAGCTATTTTTGAAGTAACTGAAAGAAAAGCAATGACTGGAGTGGGAGAGCTAGAGTCGAAAAGACTATTCAAAGCTGGGTATGAGGACTGTTCATTCACTAGCTTGAGGGGGAAGTATTAGACTGTATAGTCGACACGTAAATTTATGTTAAATAGTCAGTTAGGAAGTTGGAAGGGTAAATCCCTTATTCTTAGGAACGTGAGTTACATGTTCACTTAGGGTTGTATGTTATATATTAAAACCTCAAAAGTCGTCGCAGTAAATGAAGGGATTATTCCCCGGTTGACACCATGTTCATTGACAATCATTCGGCAATCAGAATTGTAAAAACCCTGACCAATCATGATAGGACAAGGCATATTGAACTAAATCTACACTCACTTCATCACTGAGAAGGTTGATTCTGGAGTTAATGCAAGTTAATTATGGTTCCCTCTAGACAGCACCTGCCAGACATCCTCACTAAAGCATTGAACAGTGACTTATTTTAGTGAATTGACAGTCAAGCTTGGCCCACTCAATTCGTATTCCCAAGCTTTAGGGGGAGTGTAGAAATACTATAGATTATGTTTATTAGTCTAACTATATAAATTAGTTAGGTACCTTTTTCTACTTTTTGATGATTACTATAGGAAGTAGATAAAGAAGGATTGGTTGAAATTTCCGATGTAGAGTAGGTTTCTCTATAAGATTCATACAAGATGCAGTCTTGTAAACCTAATTAATTATTTACAAGAAGAATTTAGCTCGTTCTTCATATTGACACAATCATTTATCCTTGTGATCGTCATGGCCAATCATTATTGCAAGCTTGGTGGTTCTCTCTGATTTGGCATCTGCTAGTGTATGCAGTTGTTACAAGCTTTAAGGTTTGATCATTCTCATATACTCTTTTGATCTTTCTTTGTACCACGACTCTGATCTTTTGAGTGCATGCTTGAGTTTTTTTTACATGAACATTCCCGGGTGTTAACTTTTTCTGCATTTATGTTTCTCTAAGTGTTGCATGAAATGTTTCAGCAAAAAAATCTCGTTTCCACCTCATTCTTTGCCATCTTCATAACTATAGGTCGTTTCACTACTAGCGACAGTTGTGGAGCATCTTGTAACTGGCGAAACCATGCAGATGACGACAACGTCTGAGCAGCGTTGTAGGTATGGTACTTTGTTTTCTTTACGTTAATATTGCATGTTTTTGTCTGCAGGCTTAGATATGAAGTGACACAAAAGTGTTAACATTTTAGTTTTTTTTTTAGAATAATTTCCGCCACTCTTACCTTTAGTCTCCTGGATGTGTTGTGGTTTTTCAGCTGGTTCTAGAACTGCATACATATATCTTAGTTTGCAAAAATCTTGGAAGGGAGTTTATCTGGCTAGACAAACTCTTTGTTGAATAAAATCCTTTGTATGACTCAAGCCTAGAATAAAAATCATTTGTGGTGTATTACGAAGCAAATGTGTTTCATGTTCTCAGTTCTAGCTATTGTAAGCGAGTTTGTAAGTTTCTTATAGAGAACATTGGTTTGATAGTACTTCTATGCTTCACCCAATGTATTTATTTACGTGAATTAGTTGGTCATTGGAATTTTGATGATGCCTCGAATCAGAGTGCCCCTGCCAGGATATCTATTTTCTGGTGTACATGGCTTAAAAGCAATGTTACTTGTGCAGCATGGAATATTATATGGAAAAGACATACTACAAGACCGCATCTCTGATTTCAAATAGCTGCAAGGCAGTTGCCCTTCTAGCTGGGCAAACAGCTGAAGTGGCAACTCTGGCTTTTGAGTACGGGAGAAATCTGGTTTGTAATTCTCTCAAAAAGTTGCTTATGTGAATCGTCTCCTGGATGTATGGTCGATGGTTTTAAAACTGGAGAAAGAAGTTCAGGCTACACTAATTCAAGTCAATGGTTGGATGTAGAGTTTACATTTTAAGGGACGAAGATGAAAAATGATTTGTATAGATAAATGATATTCTCATTCTTCATTTCGTGCACTCATTTTCTTAGACGTCAATATTTCCTGCCAGGATTTATAATGCACGTATCAAATCAGATGTTTAATTTAACTGGGCTTAGAGTTTGGTAGTCTATAATTTTGCAATGCAGCCGTTGTTCTTCCCTGTCCTGTTCATCTTGTATCCGGATAATGCTAATATTTATCCGTTTTATTTGCCAGGGTTTAGCATTTCAGTTGATAGATGATGTTCTTGATTTCACCGGCACATCTGCTTCCCTTGGAAAGGGGTCATTGTCCGACATACGCCATGTAATATCCAACACTCAGTACTAGTTTATCAATTAATTGTGTTTGTTTTCTTACTCCTTGCTTACATGATGGAGCGTCAGTGGATCCTGTAAAACTGACCTAGGCAGTTTTCAAAATTCATGGTCATTTACGAGAAGCTGAACCAGCTTACAGTTCCAAAAGTCTTGTATATCTAGATTTTGTAATCACACGGTTTCAAATTACCTTTTTGTAGGGCATAGTAACCGCTCCGATACTGTTTGCCATTGAGGAATTTCCCCAGCTACGTACCATTGTTGATCAAGGATTTGAGGATCCCAAAAACGTGAACCTTGTAAGTTGGCATGTGATGAAAGGACGTCTTCTTTTTTATTGTTTTGTGTATTTTAGCTCTTGTATTCTTATGCATGGACTTTATTGGGCACTGGAAAAATCCAGGCACTTGAATACCTTGGAAAAAGTAGTGGAATACAGAAGACGAGAGAACTTGCTGCGAAACATGCGCACCTTGCCGCGGAAGCTATTGATTCGTTACCAGAAACAGACGATGAGGATGTGAGAAGGTCAAGGCAGGCTTTGATAGACATAACGCAGAGAGTAATCACCAGAAACAAGTGATAGAACTTGTCATAGATGTTGGATGATGGTACCAATGGACTAAACACAGGTTTTTTATTGCGCAATTTAACTTCACTAGAGGGCCAATCATTCCCCTCTTCATTTATTTGATTGCTCTTGATTTTGTGTCTCAAATAAATTAGAATGTAAGGAAACCTGGTTCTTGTATATTTTGCTCTTCTTCTGCTCATCAGCTTCAGGAAGCTAAGTTTTCTGTTGTGTGGTATATTGCAATTCAGTTTTCTAGTGTCCAACAGCTGTTCGTTTTTACTTTTTATTATTCCAAAATAACTAATTCTTATAACTAGTTATAAAATTGTTTGAATTATATTTGAATATGAACAGTGGTCATGGCGGTTGGTTAGGCGATTAGTTTAACTTAAATAATGCGTTGGAGTTTATGGTTTGTATGCTGAAGGAAAATCGATTAGTTTAACCTAAATGAAATGCTAAATGGGTCAACTCAAGTAGTCAACTCCTTAAGAAAATCCCAACTCAATCAACCCTAAGCAACTAAATAACACGTTTTCCTTTTTCTCCGATTACCATCTAGCTCTTGGCCTACAGCCTTTGGCATTTCTGGGCTAATGGTATTATGCTGAATGAGGTGATTCAGCACCGTGCTGAACAGGGGTATTTTGGTAAAATCATGTATTACGAATCTGACATGTGAACAGTAAAAATCTAACATAAAAAGTTACTATATAATTGAGAAACCACCATTGTTTCTCTCTCTATTTTCAAAAATAAAAAATCTCCATTTTTCTCTCTCCTTTTCTCTCTCAATTTTTCATGAACAAATAGGAGATTTGTGTGTTCATTATGCGGGAAATAGCACGTCGGGGTGGATCTACGCATGAAAACGTCGGGAGAGTGCATACAACCCTCATAATGTGTATGAATCTTTGTATTTTCATATTTTTCGTGTTCTTTTCTTGTTTGATGGTGCCAAAAATTGATTCCGTAACATTTGGTTGAGATATGTTGGGTTTCGTAATGTCTGTAACCATTTCCGTAATACTTTCGTTATTGTTTTATAATATCATTTTTTGTAATATTTTTTATCAATTTTCATAATACTTTTGTAGCTGTTTCGTAACACTTTCGTGCTCTTCATGTTACTTTCGTAATCCTTTATTTCTCTCTCCTTTTTTCTCTCAAATACTTTAATAACTGTTTCGTAACACTTTCGTGCTCTTCATGTTACTTTCGTAATACTTCCGTGTTGTTTCTCCCTCACATTCTCTCGTTTTCGTAATGTTTTCGTAGAAACAAGAAAAAGGAATGAAGAAGAAGAGGAAAGAAGAAGATTCTAGATCTGGAATAGAGAAAATAAGAAGAGAAGAAGAAGGAAGGAGAAGACGAAGAAGAAGAAGAATCTAGATCTGGAATAGAGAAAGAAGAAGAAGGAAGAAGAAGGAAGAAGAAAGAAGGAGAAAAAGAAGAAGAAGAAGGAAGGAGAAGAAAGAAGAAGAAGAAAGATAATGTATTTCTTCCTCCATTTTCAAAACTCAAAATCATTCATTTCCCTCTCTTTTTCTCTTCTTTTTTTCTTTTTTTCTCAATAAAAACAAGTGTTACGAATTAAGTACCAAGTATTACATTCATTTCCCTCTCTTTTTCTCTCCTTTTTATTTTATTTTATTTTATACCCACATAACTAATACGAAAGTAATTCTCAAATGTTACGAAACATGGTATAAAACCATACGAATCAGTACCAAGTGTTACGAATTAAGTATCAAGTATTACATTCATTTTCCTCTCTTTTTCTCTGAGAAAAAGGAAGGAGAAGAAAGAAGAAGAAGAAAGAGAATGTGTTTCTCCCTCCATTTTCAAAATTCAAAATCATTCATTTCCCTCTTTTTTCTCTCTCATTTCTTTCTTTTTCTCAAGAATAACAAGTGTTACGAATTAAGTACAAAATATTACATTCATTTCCCTCTCTTTTTCTCTCCTTTTTATTTTTATTTTATTTTATGCCCACATAACTAATACGAAAATAATTCTCACATGTTATGAAACATGCTATAAAACCATACGAACAAGTACCAAGTATCACGAATTAAGTACCAAGTATTACATTCATTTTCCTCTCTTTTTCTCTCCCTTTTTTTTTTTTTTTTCTATTTTATGCCCACATAACTAATATGAAAGTAATTCTCAAATGTTACGAAACATGATCCCAAACCCATACGAAACTTGCTATAACCCAATACGAAATTGGTTCTCAATACGTTACGAAACATGCTATAAAATCATACGAATCATGACTTGTACTTGAATCATTAGAAGAAAGAGAATAGAGAAGAAAGAAAAAGAAGAGGAAGAAGAAAGAGAATGTGTTTCTCCCTCCATTTTCAAAATTCAAAATCATTCATTTCCCTCTCTTTTTCTCTCCTTTTTTATTTCCCTCTCCTTTTTCCCTCCCCTTTTTTCCTCTCATGATACACAATTTTAGATTCTCTTCTTTTTTTGTTTTTCTCTTCTTTTTTCTCTCAACTACTTTCGTAGCTATTTCGTAACACTTTCGTGTTCTTCATGTTACTTTCGTAATACTTTCATGTTGTTTCTCCCTCCATTTTCAAAAATCAAAATCAATCATTTCCCTCTCTTTTTCTCTCCTTTTTTTATTTTGGAATAGAGAAAGAAGAAGAAGGAAGGAGAAAGACGAAGAAGAAGGAAGGAGATCTGGAATAGAGAAAGAAGAAGAAGGAAGAAGAAGAAGAAGAAGAAGAATCTAGAATCTAGATCTGGAATAGAGAAAGAAGAAGAAGGAAGAAGAAGAAGAAGAAGAAGAAGAAGAAGAAGAAGGAAGGAGAAGAAAGAAGAAGAAGAAGAAGAATCTAGATCTGGAATAGAGAAAGAAGAAGAAGGAAGAAGAAGGAAGAAGAAAGAAGAAGGAAGAAGAAGGAAGAAGAAAGAAGAAGAAGAAGGAAGGAGAAGAAAGAAGAAGAAGAAGAAGAAGAAGAAGAGGAAGTATTACATGTGTATCATGACATCAAGTGTTACGAAATTAAGTAATATATACTCTAATAATTCGCAAAACATATACTTTGAGATCTTATTCGTATCAATTTGGACCATACTACGTAATAAGGGGGAGAAAATGGACAAGGGTTAGAACTTCAAGTAGAATACCCACATAACTAATACGAAAGTATATCTCAAACGTTACGAAACATGAACTCAAACCCATACGAAACTTGCTATAACCCAATACAAAATTAGTTCTCAAAATGTTACGAAATATGTCTCAAACGTTACGAAACATGTCTCAAACGTTACGAAACATGAACTCAAACCCATACGAAACTTGTTATAACCCAATACAAAATTGGTTTCAAAACGTTACGAAACATGTCTCAAACGTTACGAATCATGATTTGTACTTGAATCATTAGAAGAAAGAGAATAGAAAAATTGAGTATTCTCTTTCCTACTTTTCAGTCACTTTCTCCATCACTTTAACACATGACGAGATTACTATTTTACCCTTCTGACACTCTCATTTATTATAGCCATTGATCTTGTGGGGCCAAGCTCATGGATGACTGAGATTTGATTCAGCACCATAATGAGTCAGCACCTGACTAATTTCCGCATTTCTGGCCCTTTTTTCACCTTTCGTCTCTCCAAATGTTTATGGCCGTTGGTTAGTCAACGACACAATTCAAAGTCACGTTCAGTGAATACTTTTTAATTTCAGTTTTTCTTTCTTTTATTTGAGCTTGTCTCTTCCAATTCTTATACTTTTGGCCAAATACACAAATCTAGTCACACCTTTTTAGTTTATGTCAAATCTTGTCATTTTTTTCGAAAACTCAATTCCGCTACTTTCAGTTGTTCAATCCGTTTTTTGTCATTCCATTAATGCATTTTGACGGAATCTAATCTCATGGTTGAGGTGGACCGATGTGGCACATGTTTACTTAGGTGACCATCCAAGTGGAACGCCATGTCATTTACTTAATAACCCAGCCTCTAATGGGTAATTATGTCCACGTACATGGCCCAAAACGCGTGCCATGGGGATGACATGGCACTCCCACTAACAGATGTAACATATTCGTCATAAATGACACCGTCGTTAATGATCAACTGAATAGATTGACACAATAATTAAAGGTTTGGCCTATTTCGTGTCAGTAAAAAAGAAGTGGTTAGATTTAACATAAATCATAAAGATTTTGTTAAATTTGTGTATTTGGCCTTCAAGTTTATCTTCTTTGCATTGTGACGAGCCTGTTGCTTATGCCTTACAGCCTTAGAATTACAAAGGTGTGACATTACTTAAGAGTTGTGGAGAGGTATATATAGAGAGTAACACGGCATAGAAACAGTGTAGAAAAATGAAAGATTAGGTCGTGCTCTCATGTGCCTTTACCTTAGTTGATCTAGCTCTAGCTCTAGCTTAGCTCTTCCAACACCATGCATTGCACGAAAAGCTCTCTAGGGGTGCATTATGTTTACATGATCGGTTCAACTTTGTTGATTTAAGAGGATCAGTTCTAATTACTGAATGAGTAACTAGGTGCCTGTATGAGCTCTATCAGTAGTAATCATAGACAATCTAGTCTAGCCGATTATAACAATCAAAATAGTTAAAATTGTATTGATCTTATTATTATGGACCCATGATGAGTAAGTAATACTAATTAACTATTGAACATAGTAATACACTCGTGTGATGTGATCATTAGTAACAATAAAGAGAACTATAATAAAGTTTTACAGTAGTATTAAATATAAAAAAAAAATCACATTGTTTTTTGTAAAGAAATATCAAATATTACATAGGTATATGGAATTTTCACGATGACAACATTTTGTTTGTGCTCACATGATAACACCAATCTACAACCTTTATTCTATTATTCTATTATTTGGTTTAAGAGAGAATAGGCTGGAAGGTCCTCTACTATTGTTAAATGATGACAAACAAACTCATCTACTATAATATGATTAGGGCTGTTGACGAGCCAAGCCGCTCGCGAGCAGCTCGGAGTTCGGCTCGGAAAAATGGCTAAAAAGCTCGCTCGGAACTCGGCTCGATTGTAAACGAGCAGGCTCGCGAGCTGGCTCGATAGTAAATGAGCTGAGCCCGAGCCTACCCTAGCTCAGCTCGGTAGGCTCGTGAGCTGGCTCGACATTGATTAAAGAGTAGAAATTTCTAGCTAAAAAGGTGTTGTTGTTGTAGCCCTCAGCAATACCACATTGGTGGTTTAGGGGAGGAAGGAAGCCATCAAGACTTATAAATAACAAGGTCTAGACATTTAGATGAATAGTCTCAATTTAGAGACTTGAATGGTCTGTGGATCATTAAAGTAAATTTTTATGGGCTTTGACCCTAACTTGAGCTTGAAAGGGCCTAGAATTTATGACCCAATTTGAGTTCAAGCTAAGCTCGATAAGCTTTTATCAAGCTTTGGCTCGTTAACACTCATTTTGAGCCGAGCTCGAGCCGAGCCCGAGCTGAGCTCGAGCTCTAATTTTTTCTAACGAGCCGAGCTTGAGCTCACATCTTCGAGCTCGAATCGAGCTTGAGCCGAGCTTGAGCCAGCTATATTCCTTATTGAGCCGAGCCTGAGCTTGGCCAAAGCTCGGCTCGGCTCATATACAGCCCTAAATATGATTGAAACAGACCCCTCTATTGTTGACCCACTAACATATATGTCATTATGTTATATTTTCAATCCAACTCGGTCATATATGGCGTTTTGGAATTTTCTAGCACTATTTACAATTTTATGTACCGTTAGTAGCAAAATGCATAACTATGTACAAAATTAGACAAATGTGACTGGCAGCCAGCGAACATGCGCCAGCCAACCAGCGCATCGCTGGTCAGCTTTCAAAAATGTAATCGTTGCAGCGGATCGCCACCTGGCGATTTGTTTGTTACAAAGTTACCGTTACACCAGAGCCAGTGAGTGATGCGCTCACTAGCCAGCGCATCACTGGCTGGAAGGTACCTTTTCTCCACATAAATTCCAGCAGTCTCCCCACATTTTCTCCGCACCTCCAACTCTCTCAATTTCGATTCTCTGAAGGTACCTTCTAATTATTTGCGAGTTAAGGTTTTGTAAAGTAGTTTCGAGTTATTGTTGTTCTTAATATTGATGTCTTGTATGTAGGTAGCAAGTGTTATTCCCATCCAATACGTCGCATATTGTAGTTTCAAACCTCGTTCGAAGAAGGTAGCATAATCTCAATAGTATAGTAATTAATGTGTGTAATTATGATTATATATATTTAATTATGATTATGGATATTTAATTGTAGATGAATTACATGTTTGGAGAGGTGTCGCGTGGCGTACGAAGCGGTAGTCCCGAAGACCCTTCCATTTTATGGGGTGATGCTGAACGACATCGAGCATCGACAATTTTCGAAACCCTAACGCAGTTAACAAAGATGTCGGCAGCTGAAAATTTGGCTGGCTGGCTGGCAGTCACATTTGTCTAGTTTTGGAAATAGTTACGCATTTTGCTACTGACGGTACATAAAATTATAAATAGTGCTAGAAAATTCCAAAACCCTCATATATGTTGATTCATCACTACAGGGCGTTGTTGATCAATATCTCATACATAATTAATTATATTTATTATTAACCAAAAAAACTCGAGAATTAATTCTTTTTTCTTTCGCCCTCTCATCAAAATAACAACAGAGCCCAACCACCTCCCTCTTGTCTCATCGAAGATCGAAGATTGGATTGCGACGGTTGTGGTGTTTGTACTACCCTATTCGACCTTCACTGTTGTGAATGGTGATAGAGTTCTCTACTTTTGGTGAAGGCTCCGCTTGTGTCCTTCGCTTTAGAAGGCTCTAATCTCCACTTTTTTTCAATTCCTCATACTCCAGTTCACATCATTTCAAACACCTAATTTGTTGCCTCTGCTAGTTGTGAAGATCTAGGTTCGAATTTTCTAGCAGAAATCCGCGTGTCAAGTGACTCGTAAAGCGGCATTCCAATTTTCTCTCTCTCTTTCTTCTCTATAGTTTTCTTTCGTATCTGAGCTGAGGGTGCCGCCGACTACTTATGGTGGCTAGCGACGGCCCTCTTCCTCTCTTTTTTATTGCATTGATCTTCTTTTTTCTTTATTTCAGTTTTCTTTCATGGTTCTCCTGAGTGAGCTTCACATTTCTTTCTCTTACTAAGGCCTTTTGGTTTTATGATTTAGATCTCCAGATCTAGAGTTGTTGTTTTCTCCTTGAGGGACCTTGTTGTTTGCCTCGTCTTGAGGTGCTGTTCTCTCTCTTTGGGGGCTATTCACGTAAATGATAGAGGGATTCATTTGGGTTTGTTTCCAATTCATGATTCTTGTCTCTCTCCTTGCTTCACCAGGTGGTGGAATCAGGATTTAAAGATGTGCTGAGCCAAAATCGAAACAAAAAAATTTATATAAATTTAAAATTTGAGCTAATTTTAATTATATGACAAGAATGTATATATTGCGTTAGATTTTATTATTTACTTTTAGTATGCGATGTTATTTGCTACTAATTCATTGTGACCAATATATTTTCTAAAAATTATTTGTATTCCTCTTGACCAAATGAAAATTGAATGTGTCACCGATGATTTTTTATTGGTTTGAATGATTTATCGTCAAATATTACATATTTCTTCATTCATAAGTCGCAATAAAATGATTGGGTTTACTGAATCATTTACACATATTGATGAGATATTACTATAAGATAAGAGTATGGTTAATATGATTTTAGTCTATTAACTTTATTAGGTTTTCTTATAAATTGAAGGTTTTTAAAAGTAGATTTGTTTTCAAGTCGTCAAATTAATATAACACTGATCCGGATTCAAAAACATCACAAATTTACACCCGACTTCAATGATTGGGGCCGAAAATGGGGTGAGTTGGAGCTCATCCCGGCTCCCCTAGTTCCGCCCCTGGCTTCACCCTTATGTATTGGTGATTCGGAGATGCATAAGCTTTGTCCTCGGTTGCAATGTTGTTGATTGGTTGAAGGGAAACTGTTTTGTTCATGCTTGTTGTTTTTTGGGAGGTGGCTTCATTCCTTTATGGTGGTGATCAGGTGTTGGATGGCTCTTTCGGTGACTTGTCCGTTGTTTGCTCCATGTTTTCTTCGGCGGCTCTACTATGTTGCTTCTCTTGGATTGCAGTAGCTTAACCCTTCAACAAGAGTTTCAATCTCAATGTGGGCTTATAATTGGGCCTACTATTATTTTTGGTGTCTTAACTTATCTGCTCTGTTTCCTTCCTAGACTTCACCTTAACTCTATTATACTCCCATTATTATGAATAAATTGGGCATAACTTTATCAAAAAATAAAGAACTCGTAAAGTCATTTCACAAGGAAAAAAGAATGAATAAATGGAAGGATCGGTGAAGAGAAATTCATGTTACAACATGAATAGAAACCAAGGATAAGAGACACAGTGACCACCACAACAAATCTCTATTTGTTGTCGTTTTTTGGTTTGATTTTGTTTTTGCTCCACACTTATGTATTAAGATGGTTTGCGGTAGAGAAGGAAGATGGCGAAGGAGAAGATGAGGAAGAAGGGAGAGGTTCAAGTTTATGAAAAAATAAGATTAGTTTTAGTTTTTGTTTTCTATTAGTTTTAGTTCAATGAGATTTCGTGTCAATAAAATAGTAATTCAAATTTTCAAACGAGACCCCTTACTCACCCGATGCTTATTCGCGGATGACCTATCGTTTTTGGTAAGGCACGATTGAAGAAGTGGACAATATCATTTCCACTATCAACAACTACAATAACATCACGGGTCAGGAAATCAACCTCTCAAATTTCTCGGTTTAATTTACTTCAGCAATAATGTTAACCCCGATCTCAAAATACTGATTACAAACCACCTTGGTTGTTGTGATGGCCACTCAAAGTATCTCGGAGTCCCAACGGAGAGGGGACTTTGTCGCAAAGAAGTTTTCCTCTTCCTCATCGACCGCATGAACAGTGTAGCGCAAACTTGGAAGAGCTCAATCCTCTCTCATGTTGTGAAAGAGACCCTGATCAAATCCATCATCCAAGCTATCCCCACTTACATTATGAAGCCTCTTCCTCCTCCCAAAACCCCTTAGAAATAAAATGAATTTCATGCTCAGAAATATCTTATGGTCAGGAGACCTCAATCGTCAGAGCATCCACTGGACATGTTAATATCATCTGCTCAAGAAAAAAAGGACGAAGGGCTCGACTTTAGAGACTTCAATACTTTCAATATTGCCATGTTAGCCAAACAAGCTTGGCATCTCATGACCCTCTCTGACCCTCTTTGGGATCACCTCCTTAAGAGCCTCTTATATTTCCTAAGAACCTCTTTCCTCAATGCTCGTAAGGGGGTTCGGCCTTCTTGGATTTGGGATAGTTTATGGGACGGCAGGGACATCCTTGATTTAGGAGCTATCAAAATAATTGGGGATGCAGAAACCACGATGATCTCTAAGGACCCTTGGATGCCCCACCTCCCTTCGCTCAAACTTAACGCAAATGTGGGCTCTTTCGAAGAAGTCACAAAATGGATCACCACCATCCCAGAAGATGGAACATGTACAACCTTACCCTCTAGTGTAACGAAGAGAAAACCAACGCCATTAAAAAAATTCGAATGGCCCTATCGGCCTCCAAGACGAATGGAAATGGAGATTCACAACAAATGGCTCATTTTTAGTCTGTTCGGCCTACCACGCAGCAGTCAAGGAAGATTACAACTACCACCTACTCCCCGACGCTTATGGCGCATCATGATGACCAACGGAAGTGGCTCATGAACCTTTCACTCCCACCAAAGATTTGCTTCTTCCTGTGGAGATGCGTCCAGGAAGCCCTCACAACAAATCTCAACCTTGCAAAACGAGGATGTGCTCAATCCAACAGATGTCTGATATGCGACCGCCAGGAAGAATCTATCCTTCACTGCCTCTTCTATTGCAAACACTCTTTTTATACCTGGAACACCCTGGGTCTCCATTCCCCTAATACCAACTTTCGCCGCTTGGTTCTTTTCCTTGCAGGATTCCAACAACTTCCATGATATTTGAAGACCGAGCGCCACGGTTTGGAATATTTGGAAATCAAGGAACGAGTTCGTGTTCAGGAAGATCACTTCTAACCCCATCATCATGGCTAATCGGTGCGCCAAAGATGATATTGTTTGGCACAACATCCCTCATTCACGTGGAAGCCTCGCCACTCCCCCAGATACCCCACCCCTACTTAATTCCTTCTTACCGCCAAACACCACGTCTCTCACGGTGCACTGCGATGCCTCTTTCCTGACGGCTTCTCAGATGGCGGCTTACGGTATTATTATCCATAACACCGACAGACAAGTTTGCGACAGTCGCTTTGGTTTATTTCACTATTCGAACCCAATGGTTGCGAAGCTCGTGCAATTCTCGAAGCGTTTATTCACGCCAGTTTTGCCCCACTCTGATGTTCCATCTTTTCTGACTGCCAAATTTGGTAAAGAGCATCAGTGGCCCCAGACACTAGCTGCTGCGGGAGTGCTATGCTTACTTAGGACACATCAAGACCCTCTTTACGGATAACCCGCTTACTACTTTCTCTTCACCCCTCTCCATCAAAATCAAAAGGCAGATTGGGTGGCCAAAGCAACACGCCTCGGTACCCTCCCCACCAACTAGAAGGTTTTAGTTAATCATGAGAATTTTTGTAATCAACCTCTTATAACCGTACCTCCGGGTTTATTCCAATGAAATTTGCTCCCTTACAAAATAGAAGGTCACATGGATAACCATGTCAACAAATATAACAGTGTTAGGTGAAAAAATTACAGAAGGGGACATTATGTTATTTTGTACTAATACATAGATCTGGTTTGAGCAAACATTGTAGATGAGTTTGTTTGTTATCTTTTAATAGTATATGGTCCTCCCAACTTATTATCTCGTAATTTAAATTAACTTATTATCTCGTTGTTTAAATTAAATATAATATTTTAATATTAATTAAGCAAAAATTAATTATCTTTTGGCCAAAAACAAATTTGTAGTCAAACGTTTCCCGAGAATGTCAAATATAGCCAAAACTATTCGTAATCCCAAAAATGGCAATGTTTTGTTTTCCGTCCAAGTTGACGAAAATTTAACCCCCAAAGTGATGTGTCAGCTGATGTGTCCAACTTTTTTCCACATAATTATTTTTAATTAAAAATTATTCACCAAAAGAAAACAAATAAACATTAAAAATAAAAATATTTTCCCTAACTTCTCCTTCATCTCTAGCAAGAGCTCCGCCGCCACACCTACCTCCGAACACCCCATGTTCCCCCGACCTCCTACCTCCGACCTCCTCTGATCGATGCCTACCTCCAACCACCCTATGTTCCCTCATTTGCCTGAAATCAATAATCGTGAATGGGGTTGGGGAGATGGTGAGTTGGGTTGGATGGAAGGTGTGGCAGCAGTAAGTGGCATGAATGGAAATCCGAAGTTGGTGGTTGTGGGAGTCGGTGCGAAGATTGGAAATTTAAGGATGGAGGTTAGATGAGAGTTGGCGTGGAGGTTGGGATGTTGATGGTGGACGGTCGGAGGAAGTAGGTTGTGGAGTCGGTGGTGCTGGGAGTTGAAGTCGGGAGGTGGCTGTCGGGTGGGGATTTGGGCAGTTGGCTTGGTGGATACGGTGGCTGAGAGGTGGGATTTGGAGCGTTGGGTGTTGATGTGGCGTTCGGGAAGGAGGATGGTATAATGTAATGGAATTGGAGATGGGAGTGGAATGGGGGTTCGGGGGATGGTGAGTGGCTGCCAGGAGTTAGGATTAGGCAGGGACGAGAGGGTCTGGTGTTGGGCGTTTGGAAGATGGAGGTTGGGATGCTGATAGATGCTGGATAGTGGTTGGCGGTGTGGGTTTCTTAGTCGGATAGACTGGTGGACGGTGGTGGGTTTGGTTGGTAAGGCGGCGGATGATGAACGAAGAGACGAGAGGGCATGGGAGGAGTTTTTATTTATTGTATATTAGTTAATTTATTTGTTAATTAAATTAAATAAACCGCGTGGGCTTGCTACTGTTTCTTAAGGGGAAATAGCCCCTTCGTACATGAGTCCACATTGACCTTACTTTCTGCAGTGGGCTGGACGTACAAGAGTCCATAGGGTTTTTGAAGTGTCACCTTACTCTCTGAGAATAAGTCTTATCGTCTTTGTACCTTTTAGACGACACGCCTCCCCCATCCTCAATCGTCTTTCACTCTCATCGGCTCCTTGCATTTTCCTTTTATGCATGTACGATCATCATTGGCTCCCTAAATCAGTTTCTCTTGCTTGCCTCTTGGATTGTGGATGTACGATTTTCCACACAACAACCAAACCCTTTAACCCTAACTCACCTACTATCGCATGATTCTCTTAATTTCCGCAGCCCATGTCCCAGACACCATATCCTCTTAGATCTCCTCTCTTAATTCTTGATTTGATTTCTTTTTGTTCCCCTTACTTTTCTCTTTGCTTCGTTCTCAATTCTTCTCTAATCCCCGCCCCTTGCCATTCCTATGGAAGTCTGCGCTCTCATCTGCTTTGTACTTCGACACTCCCTCTTCTGCTCCTTACTGATTGGCTTTTGCAGATTGCACCATCCCTCTTGCCTTCTGTTCACTCATAATCCAATTCTCCACCATGGTGGTTTCCACTTCTCATTCCAGGGCTTTATATTCCCCCTCCCCCTCACTTGGTTTGACGTTGTTATCATTATTCAAGAGAAAAACAAAGTTCAGGTTCAGATTCATTCTTGAGTATAATAGAGAAACGCCTTTTTGCCAACTTGCCCATCGATTCAACAGGAACCACACTCCTTCTTCGACTACTCCATGTCTGGAAAGTCGGGAATCCAACAACACCTCATAAGTGTTTTTCCTTCAGTACTCTTTGGGTTGATGAAATGGTATATCCTCATCTATTATTGTTCACAACACACATTTTTCTTTTGGCATCCTTCTCAATTTGTTGTGGTTTGCTTGCAGGGTCAGCGGATTAAGGGTTCAACTCCTCGCCACCAGGCCGAAGTTGTGTCTGCTAAAATTTCACTCGGTAAAGTCTACAATATTACCAACTTTGGTATTGGCTCCCCTCAGAAAACCCACAGGGCAACTGAATCGACTCGTATGTTATTATTGACTATAACGACTGACTTCGAAGAGGCTATGGAGGAGGCCGATTTTGTCTTGCAAGCATTCGATTTCATAGAGTTTTAAGACTTATCTGAACGTGGACCTACGAGTGGCTTCTTGGCAGGTTCTTCCTGGACACTTTGGTCTTTGTCAACTAATGGGCAATTTGTAGCCAAGTCGTTGAAATATATGTGGGTTTATGTTTGTTTCCAGATATCATTTGTCATCCAATTAGAATTCGCAAACCAGGACACATTGCAACCGTTAATGGGTTTGCTCTTATGCAAAAGATTTTTGTTTTGGTAATCTTAGCCAAATTCCAGTGATATAATGTCGAGCTAAATATCCATTTGTTCCTACTTATCCATTTGTTCTTGGTTTGTAGAAATGTCGAGCTAACTATCACTTTGTGGGGTGAGTTTTGCTCTTTGCTTAACATCGAAGACATTAAGAATCGTGACAAGGAGGCTGCAGTCATCCTTGCTTTTGGAAGGCTTTTCATCTCAGAATTTGCTGGTTTGAAGTCCTCCTTACAATCCACGTCCCATTACAGTTTGGGTGCATGACATATAATATATAACTAATTACTACCTTTTATGTTGTATGTACAGGTACATATACTTTAGGGAGCACTTCAGCAACTTGACTCGAGATTAACCCCCTTGGGTCGAGCCATAATTATGTCTATCGAGTATGTCCAGTGCATTAATCAAAATTATTTAATTGTGAAGTTGAACAGAGATTCCTTGGATGGTTTTTATTCCAAGTACTCATGTTTCCTCCTCATTTTTGTGTCACAGGTTCGATCAATCTAGAGGTTCTATAGAAATAGATACTGCAGATTTCCCCACGTCTGCATCACTTTCTAATCACATACGCGACTCACATAGAACTGTCCTTGAATTGAATGGACTAGCTGGAGACCCGCCCCACCATGTGAATGCACTCAAATCAATTTGCGTTTTCTCTTACATTACTGCTCGATCATTTAGTTAACTATAATTCTGATGTATCTTTGCAGAATCCTAGGTTTAGGTGTCGTGCCTACATCCGACGTGTGAGCATTGATCGACCATGGGCTTATCGTGCTTGCTCTGCTTGCCATAAAGCAGTCACTCGAATGGGCGATGACTTTAGTTGCTACAAACATGACCTCATACCTTCTGAAAAGACATGTCATTTGTGAGTTCTACTCCCTTATGCTCTACAAATCTACTCCTTTATGCTCTGCGAAACATCTGCTCATTAGACTTAAACAATCCATTTTTCCTTATGAAGCTACAAAATCCAACTCGAGGTGTACGATGACACTTGGGAATCTACATTTGTTTTGCGGCTCCTCAGCTGATAGCGTCTTGCCAGTCTCTGCTTCAGACTTGTATCGTTCTTTTCCTTTGGACTCATGTGTGCTACCCCCAGATATTAAGAACCTTAAAGGCCTTCATCTCCTTTGAAGTTGTCCTCCTTCAACACAATAATGCTGGATTTCAATCGGTTATTCGGGGTGCATCAAATTTTAGACATGCCCCTCCAACTCAATGATGCACCCTCAAGTTCTCCAACCCAACTTACGAGAAGCCCAACAACACTAAGGTAATGTAGCTTTTTCTAAGGTTCAACTGTGGATTCATATTTTCATGTTTTTTTTATTCAACTCAAAATATCAAACATGTTGTCTGCTTGCAGTTCTTCCACTAATTTGTCTGTCAATACTCCAGCAAGGTAGACTTTTTTCTCCTCATAAATATAATGATGGTAGTTTATATGTTTAGAATCTCCTTAAATGTTGGATGTTTGGGTTGTTTAACAATTTTCTATGTACATTGTCCTGTCTTATGCCTTCCAGTTCAATTGTTGGTCGCACATCCCAGTCACATGACGTCGTGCGTTCTCTCGATAGTAACACCCTGGTGTTTTTGGGTTCCGATGACAGGTTAGTAAAACACAGTGAATCAAAAGTACCACCAAATTTTATTTGCTCCATAACACATGATTCACCTCTAACATTATTCTACTTTTTTCCAGTTCCTGTGGCAAGACTGTTGGGTCGAAGAAGGAAAAATTAGCAAGTCTGACTTTGGTCGAAGATGACTCCGACGAGGAAACTCTTGCAATGTTCACCCGGAAGAGAGGTCGTCGCAGTGCGGCACGCAAGGGAGAAACACGTCACAAGTCGTCTTCTAATTCCGATGAGGATTCCTTCTCTGTTCGTGAGAGTCGGGGAGGTAGGCGTTGCGACATGCATAAGCGTTCTACTTCGCGAGTCCTGTTCGAGTAGAACGAAGTTACTTTTGGAAACTGTGCTCTCCTCGATTGGGTCTTGATATTTTTTCCTCCACATGCCACCAAACAACCCAGATTATTTTGAACTCATTTGTTCGCCACCCCTATCGTGAAGAGCACGTGTTACACCTATAAGTCTATAGCTATAATTAGTTTCAGATAAATTGGTAATTAGTCATGTAGTGTTGTTTGGTCGTAAACAACTTTTTTGGGTGTTCATGTCTTTGTGTGTATGGAACATGAAATGTCGTGGCCTTTTTTGCCTACTGGTAATCCATTATATGTTATTTTGATTGTTTGAAGTTTATGTCCAACCATTGGAGCTATTATAAATTTACAACATGATTCGACCAATTGAATTTTGATACCACAAGGCTATACAAACTTGCCGCGCGGCTCGACAAACCAAAATTTTATAATGCTTTGACATAACAACTACATCTTGATAACTGATTAGGACTAACATGTACATATTCTTATGAAATTCCACGTATCCATCTACCTTGAGCTTACTTGCTCTATCCTTAAACTTTTCATGTCTCTCCTCCTACTTTGTTCCTAACGCATTGAAAACAAGCTTTAATCAAGGTAAGAATGAAACCCCAATCCAGTCCCAAAGACAACCATAAAAATTTACTTTATACGAAACAAATATAGGAACCTACCATCGCGGCTCGACGAACCAAAATTTTAAAATCTGAGATTGTGGCAAACGTCATTATTCAATCAAAACTATAGACCATCAATTCAATAGAAATCGAGCCTTACGCACCAAAATTTTATACCAATAAAGTATATATCAACCTGTGACCGTGTTTGGACGAACCAAATTTTTATAAGGTCAAGGAATGACAACGACGTGTTTAGTCAAAACTCTAAACCATCAATTCGACAGAAATCGAGACTCGCGCACCAAAATTTGATAATGCGAGCCTACGACAACGTCAGTCAAAACTATAAACCATCAATTAGCCAGAAAATCGAGACTTAGGCACCAAATCTTGATAAAAAAATATAACGAACACAATATTCAGTCGACTAATGCCAAGAATGACTATGACCAACTGACGATTAACATTGTCACCGAATTTATGGGGTTCCCAAAAAAGTCTACTACTTGCCATCAGATGTCATGTACTTTGACATGGGTCAACAAAAGGACAACACCTACAATATTTTTTTTAACTCAAAGTTTGTGTAACAAGCTTCTCACTAAAACCACGTGTGAAGGTGGGTTGCTTGCCAACCAAGAATAGCTTGCCAGCTAATGCTACATTTACAATAGAACATGGCTACTAAATTACAAGGCTTACATATATTTTAGAATCAAACTAACTTTTGTGATATCTTGAAAGCTCTTCATTCTGACTCGGTTGAAATTTAAACTCCAAATTCTTGCCCCGAACTCAGTGATCGAACGACACTTTATCATATTTATCCCAACAAGACTTTTTCGATGCACGACGCAGTTGACACTATTTTAGCTACGCTCCTATTTCCGGTTTGAATTGTTAGATTAGTTGCTACTTTAATTATTTAACTAATCAATTTTGAGTTGACGCAATTCAAATAACAAAAGAAAAGTAAGTATAATATGGAAATGACTGGTTAGGCTCTTAATTGCTTGCTTTCAGTATCATTAGTGACATATTTCAACATTTGAGTCTAAATTTTGAAAATCACATTTGTTTAGTGGTATTGCAATCCATTCTTCTGCTGGCATGCACCTGGTGCCCGGTTCCCACTGTTTTTTTTTCTGTGCTTCGATCCTCACAACATAGTCCTAATCTCACAACCTTACAATTATTGTAGGCCAAAAAATGAAGGGAACCTCCTATGATCCTTGAACAACAGGCAAACGCAGATGTGCTGAGTTTTCGGGTGAACTCCTCTCATTATCATTGGGCACTGTTGTTCACTCTCCATGTCAACATAGAAGTAGAGTCGACTATCGTTCTCGATTGTATCCCTTGCTCCAGTCGACAACTCCTACGTTTACACCACCCACGCCACCACCTTCATTACCTTTTATATAACACATCTGAGTCATTTCCGCAGGTCAACAAATGCCATACTTGCAGCCAAGTTTTCGTCAAGACTTGACTGCAGTTGCACCCGGAACAACTGATCACATTCGGCTAATTCCAGCACAATCATCTCATAAACAACAAAGGCATCACCCTTCGAATACAATTCACTACCTCGGCGCGACCACTTTGATTTGTGAACATTATTCAACAAAATTTTGGCAGGCTGAAAGGCTTGCTCGCGACCGCCGATCATCCCGTCCAAAATTCACAAATTGTTGTCACCATGGAAAGGTTAACGTGAAGTTTCTTATCCTACTCCTACCTACTTAGAAACCCTTCTTCGACTACCTAGTGATCGCACTTTTAAACACTTTCGTGAGCATTGTCGCTCATATAATGCTTCATTTTCATTTACTTCATTTGGTGCAAAAATTGATCCGCGTATACTTAATGGTCGAGGACCATACTCTTTGGTTTTGTGTGGTGAGAACTACCATCTTATGGGATCCCTCCTCCCTCCACCCGGTGTTGCTCCTAAATATTGTCAGCCGTATGTCGTTGATCAACATGTTGCTTCTGAACATCGATTAACCAATTTCTCGGGCCCTAACATACAGTTGGACCTTGCTATTATTGATGGCATCGACAACATGCTCGAGGAGGACAATTGCTTAGTCCAATCCTTTCATCGGATTTTCTCCTCATTGTTGGAAGAAACAAGCTGCACACTTCGAGTACGGATTGTTGGATCGCGAATTAAATCAGACAGGCGTTATGACTTGCCAACATGGCAAGTTTAATTCCAGATGACTTCCAGCCAGATCATGAGGATGGAGATATTATTGTGCAGAGTCTATCTATAGGTCTAATGCGCATTACAAGCATGAATCCGAAATATGATGCCTTGCACTTCCCATTCTTATTCCCTCATGGTGAAGATGGTTTTCATCTTGGAATACGGTATGATTCAAGATATGCTTCTGAAACACAAAAAAGGAAGAATATTACCCAGAGGGAATATTATTGGTTATCGTCTTCAGTTTCGCGCAGATGAAGGCAAAACGTGAATTCGTGGTGGGAAAATGCTGCAACACTATTGTATAGATGCTTTCACAACTATCGAACAAAGTCGACTTTCATACATTAGATACCATCAAAAGAACTTCAATATGATATTTATCAAGAATTGTATGATGCGTTCCGGCGTGGCGATCTAAGGGCTAACAATATGGGTGATTTAATACTCCCTTCATCTTATATAGGTATGTGTGGTGAACGCTTCGGTACGCCACTAAAAGTGACATACTGAGTATGTCACTTTCTGTGCATCAATCTTGAACGTCCGTTTTAATGAACAGATCTGGACCGTGAGAAATAAAAATTAATTTTATAACTTAATTGCGTATGTCCAATGAGGTCTCCATTTCTTTTTCACTTACAAATTCATCACTCAATGTATTATATTTGTTCCATCAACTCACAATTATTTTTTGTTTTTAATTAGGTTTATAAATCGGTTAATTGACTCAACTATTATCACTCCATCCATTCTAATTTATTAATATCATCTTCTCCGACGAGGTAAGTCTCCACCTCTACCTCGACGCCGTCCCCACCTCCGACTGGATTATTTAACAGTCGTCGCTGATTACAAAGATATCACCAGAATTAGCGAAGAGAGGAAGAAGAATATTGATCCAACGCGCTAGAGAAGTTCCGTCTCGAAGAATCCCTAAAAAGTCTATGAGATCATTCGTCGGACTCACTTCTCATTTGTTCTTGACAAAGATCAACCACGGACCATCCAGCTCATGAGTAAGTCCTTCAAGTTACTTGACCATGAAAGCTTATTATCTATCACCCTATTAAGCAAAGGAAGAAAAAGAGTCCGCCGGAGAATCTTCTCTATGAATTGCACCGGGAGTTTTAGCAAAGGCCGACGATGTCATCTTCAATCTCGTATTCCTTTCGCCTTCTGACCACCAAAATTCCAATCCCTCTTCCGCGAACAAACCCCTTATTCTCCCATCGAAACCCTCAATCCTGCCTTCTCTTCTAATCTCAAAATCCATTTCCTTCCAGACAACGAGACCACGACGAAGAAGCAATCCCGATCGCTGGTGTCAGTTCCTGCATCAAACTCAACATCTCTGCAGCCCATAGAAGAGCTCCCTCCAAAGCTCCAGGAAATCGTCAAGCTGTTCCAATCTGTACAGGAACCCAAAGCCAAATACGAGCAGCTGCTCTTCTACGGAAAGAACTTCAAGCCACTGGATGCAGAGTTCAAGACAAAAGAGAATAAAGTGCAAGGCTGCATTTCTCAAGTCTTGGTGTGGGCTTACCTAGATGATGAGAGAAACGTTTTGTTCGATGCGGATTCAGATTCAGTTCTGATGAAGGGGCTTACTGTTTTGCTAGTTCAAGACCTATCTAGGAGGCTAGTAGATGAGATTATTAGGGTGTCTCCTGATTTTGTTGTGCTCCTTGGGCTGAATCAGAGTTTGACTCCTTCTAGAAATAATGGGTTTTTGAATATGTTGCAAAAGAAAGCTATTGAGTTATATGTCATGGCTGAGAAGGGTATTGAGTCTGCCCAAAGTTCCAATCTTGATGAATTGAGTAGCGAGGCTGGGAATGTCCAGACTAATGGTGATGCTCAATCTGACAATTTGGTCATTAATAGTGTGGATAATGATTCGGAATTGAATGTGAATGTGAATGCAAAAGAATCTGAATCGGACGAGTTAGGCAGTAGAGGGATGAGAAATTAAGGAAAAGCTGGAGGAAGAATTGAAACCTGTTGAATTGGAAGTGGAAGATGTTTCTTATCAGCATGCTGGTGTCAGGGGAAGTGATGGTGACACACATTTCAATGTGGAAGTTGTTTCCAAGGAGTTTGAAGGGAAGAGCTTGGTGAAGAGGCATAGGTTGATTTAGGGCTTGCTGCAAGAGGAATTGCAGCGTGGATTACACGCATTGTCTATTGTAGCGAAGACACCTACTGAAGTTTAATCTATCACATGGAGATTGATGGTGAGATAAAGGAGTTTAAGGTCAATGAGTCGATTAAGTTTCATGATTTTCAAGTTTGGGGACCAGTGTGCTATAGTTGTTAATCTTATTCTGAATCCTTATTGTACCAAGGGACGGCGTCGAGGTAGGGATGAAGACTTACCCGTCGGAGAAGATGATGATAATAAATTAGAATGGATAGGGTGATAATAGTTGAGTCAATTAACCTATTTATAAACCTAATTGAAAACAAAAAATAATTGTGAGTTGATGGAACAAATATAATATATTGAGTGATGAATTTGTAAGTGAAAAAGAAAATGGAGACCTCATTGGACATACGCAATTAAGTTATAAAATTAATTTTTATTTCTCACGGTCCAGATCTGTTCATTAAAACGGACGTTCAAGATTGATTCACAGAAAGTGACATACTCAGTACGTCACTTTTAGTGGCGTACCAAAGCGTTCAACAGGTATGTGTTTGATCTGTTAATATATAAATTTAGTTACATTAAACAAAATTTAATCACAAATTTTAATAATTATATGTTGTCGTAATATGTAGCTCCAGATATATGAAACAACTCTACTTGGATGGTATGGCAATTTGTCAGTACTTTGGCAACCTAGATCTCTTTATAACATTTACTTGCAACACACAATGGCCAGAAATCACACAAGCATTTGAGGAAGTTATTGGCAATAAAAGCGAGGACAAACCTTTCGTGGTAGCTCGAGTATTCAGACTAAAGGTTATTGCTCTGAAGAAGACATAACCAAAAAGGGATTTTTTGGGAAGACAATTGCATGTACACTCGATCAAACAACCTAATTCCCAATAATACTAATATTGATCCCTTTCGGCTATGAAACAATGTCTAAGTTTATGATTCACGGACCTTGTGGTATTGCCCGACCGACATCTCCGAGCATGGATGATGGACGTTCAAGAAAAAATTTCCAAAGGCGTACAACTCTGAAACTCGCCTTGATTATGATGCCAGTGTTACATACAAACATCGTGATAATGGAGTTACTGTGGATAGAGAAGGGATCACTATGGAGAGCAGATATGTCGTGCCATATAATCGTGATTTGTTAGTTAAATATCAGGCACATATGAATGTTGAAATGTGTCATCGATGGAAACTGATCAAATATCTTTTCTAGTATATCACGAAGGGACTAGATCATTCTTCAGTTGTGGCTAATGCATCTTCTGATAATGCACCAAGTTCCTCTACGAATGCCATCAATCAACCCATCGACGAGATTTCACAATACTTAGATTGACGTTCTGTCTCATGCTATGAATCTTGTTGGCGTCTATTTGATTTCCCTATCCATGAGCGACACCCATCTGTTACAAGACTTTGTGTCCACTTACCCGGTCACCATCGCATTGCATATCCACCGGACTAACCATTGCATTCTATATTAAGTCGGTCAAACATTGAGAAGACGATGTTAACTAAGTGGTTCAGGCTTAACCAAAGGTATCCACCAGCTCGCCAATACACATTTGTTGAAATACCTAACGAATTTGTTTGGGATAGTAACAGTGGTGACTGGGTTTTGCGTAAACGTGAATTTTCAATTGGTCGAGTTGTATATGTTCATCTAGGTGCAGGGGACATCTTATATCTTAGAATGTTATTTGGTAAAGTTCACGGCGCATTGTTAATGGGATCGTTTGTTCCAATTACAAGGAAGCATGTACAAGGTTGGGCCTTTTATCATCCGATGATGAGTGGGAGTTAGTTATGTCTGAAGTAAGCCAGCGGAGTCAACCAAGACTTGTACGAAATGTGTTTGTTAGCCTACTTATGTTTTGCCAAGTCTCAAATCCAAACAACTTATTGAATAAATGGTGGGAAACCATGTCAGATTATTACGTGTATCGCTTCAGAAAACATTCTACCACACCTAATGCAGACCCACCTGAAGAACTCATGTGGCAGCAAGTTCTTCACTCCATTCAGATATTGCTCCGCACCTACAATACGGATATGCATCACTTTCGTTTACTGGTTCCTGATCCAACCTTTGAATTCCCACAAAATGTTGTGTCTAACCTTTCGAACCATCATAATGACCCAACACAAGAAGCTGCAGTAGCATCAACATTACATGCAACTTTAAACAAAGCCCAACTTAGTCTTACATTCAAGTTATGAATTCTATTAACAGTTCAAGTGGTTGATTATTTTTCCTGTATGGACATGGAGGTATTGGGAAGACTTATTTGTACAATGTTATTATTTCAACTATACGCTCAAGAGGTCGAAAAGCAATTGTTGTAACCTCCTCGGGAATTGCAGCAACGTTGTTGCCAAATGCTACGACAACACATTCACAAGTTAAAATACCAATTGAGGTTCATCATACATCAACCTGCTCTATTAAAAAGGGTACTCAACTTGCTGACCAGATTTGCATGGCAGGTATTATAGTTTGGGATGAAGCGCCAATGGTTCATAGACTGTCTTTTGAAGCTGTCGATCGCACACTATGTGACTTAATGGATTTACCTCTCTCGGGTCCTGGTATAAACCCTTTGGGAGGAAAGTTGTTCTGCTTGGAGATGATTTCCCCCAAACTTTGTCGGTTCTTACTAAAGGAGGCCGATCTGAAAATATAGATGCAAGTCTTACTAAATCAAAACTATGGGCCTCATGCAAAGTCTTACGTCTTTCTGCAAATATGCGAATAGAAACCTCTGCATTGAACTGTTCACATGTTTTGAAAACATGACCTTTTCTGAATGGGATCTTTCTATTGGTAATGGCGCCATTCGCAACACCTCTAATGATACCTCATCGTCATATTGTATACCCACCCCCACATAGATTTCTCATTCCAGATTCTGCTGATCCTATAGTTACCATTGTCTCCAAAGTTTACTCTTCTTTTCAATGTTCATACAAAAACATTGTCTATCTGAGAAATCGTGTCATTGTTACTCCAACAAACAAGGTCGTGACGGAGATAAATACCCGCGTTTTGTCAATAGTTCCAGGTGAATTAATGACATATTTTAGTTCAGGCACCTTGGCTACAGATGGACGAGATTTTTCTGCACTCAAGGTTGCATACCCAACTGAATTCTTGAATACACTTGAGTTCAATGGTGTTCCTGCACATGAGCTAACACTCAAGCTTTTCACGCCGGTTATGCTTCTACGCGACCTTAATCCATCAATGGGTTTTTGCAATGGGACACACATTCTTATCACACGCCTCGACCAACATGTCATTTCTGGTTTGATCATTGGAGGGACCTTTGAAAGGGTGGTAGTTGCCATACAAAGGATTGTCCTAGATGTCACTCAACATAGATGGCCTTTCACTCTGAAACAACGACAGTTTCCAGTTCGCTTATGTTATGCAATGACTATTAACAAAAGTCAGGGTCAAACTCTAGATCAGATCGGATTATATCTACCAAAACCTGTTTTCTCACATGGACAGCTCTCTGTTGCCATCTCGCGTGTACGTTCAGCCGATGGCTTGCACATTCTAATTGAGGTGACACCACTCTTCAAAAAACATCAACTCACAATATAGTTTTCCATTAAATATGCGGGTTGCTATTTGCAGTCCGTGTTTTGCTGTACGCAGTCCGTATTTTCACATAAATGGACAATTATACCCCTAATTAAAAAATACTACTTATACGGGCTACGTGTAGTAAATACGGACTGCATTAGTAAAAGATGGACTGTATTAGTAAAAACGAGAAACAAATTCAAATTGTATAAATTAGCCAAAATACTAGAAATCCAAAACCTAAATTGAAAAGGATTTCATAACACATAACATAAACTAAAAAGGATTGACTTGTTAATAAATAGAGATTCAACACAAACTAATGAATAAATTGTTCTTAATTCATCAAATTCTTTATCAAGTTTGGCATTCAGGTTTTTCAGTATATCTACTTTTGATAATTTTTTTGATTCAACAAATCTTTTAATAACATCTTTATTCAACAAATTAGTTCATTGTTCATTAATTCAACAAATTAGTTCTTATTATCAATTTGTCATGTGCATCATCATCATTCAGTATTAAGTATTAACTGTATAATCAATTAAGTTACCAATTCATCATCATCTTTCAGTATTAGCAATCCTCAATTCACATCATCAGTCAATATTATTAGCCAAATATTATTCAGTTCATCATCAGCCAAATATTATCTAGTTCATAGTCATAGTCCATTGTCCATTGTCATATCATAGTCCAGTTCATCATCGTGAACGCCAGCCAACACTTTAGGAAAAGAAGAAGAAGAAGAAATTGCGTGTAAGTTTTGCCGATAAGCAGAAAAGAGAGATCGGCCACTCCAGTTCAAGTGAAAGCAGTCGGGTTTTTCTGTATTTCAAGTTTCCTGGCTTCTACTTTCCGATGACAGTGCAAGATGAGCTGGACCGAGTTGTTGGGAAGTAGCGATCGTTGATGTCGAATGCGGCTGCGACGATAGTGGCGATGGATGCCGTGTCATGTCAGCGTACGATTTCGAGAAAGAAATTAAACCCACGACTCTGTTCCCCGACCTCTGCACTTGAGGAAAACAGTCGCGGCACGAATAGATCCATTGAAACGGATCCCAATAGATCCATTGAAACGGATCCCTGCGGCACGCTCGCGATGTAAGCCACGCCGTGGAGAGTCTCCGACCACCACTGGTAGGCCGGAATCCCCAGCCGTTGGATCGCCGGAGCATTGTTCACCAGCTACGACACCTTCTCGTCCACCGTCAATCTCGACACCAGGTCTTTCACTCTCCGAGATATCGGCAACTCGGTTTTGCAGAACGCGTAGTTCTCGCCTCTGGATCCGATTCCGCAGGAAAATGGAGGCTGCTGCTGATCGGCTGAAATTGCTGTTAACGCAAGGAGCGTGTAGATTAGTAGTAGCGATGCAGCTCCGATGAGGAATTTGAATTTCAGGGTCTATTTTTCAGTGAAGAAGAAGGATGAGGGTGCTGCGGCGCAGATGGGGGAGAAGGGATGAGGAGTGGGGTGGAGAGTTAACCTAATTACTAATTGGGCTTATTTGTAGGCTCATGATTAAAGAGTTGGGCTTATTTATAAAGTTGGTTGGACTCAAATTAAAGGGTGCATTTCACTTTATAATTATGATATTTTTAAAATTAACTATTCAATATTAATTATCAATTTCAAAATTACTTTTGGATGATTTTAATCTTAAATTATTTATAAATTTTAATATTAAAATATAAGTATTTATTTTTTGCAGGCAAATTACAAAAATTATTGAAATGGACTCGGTGAATTGTAACGATGTGAAGAGGTATATGATAGATTTTGTTATTATTGTATTTAATCTTATTATTTAGCATTGGTGATTTAATTTTATATTTTTTATATTTTTTCTATACGATAGATTTTGTTATTATTGTATTTAATAGTATTATTTAGCATTTTTCATATTCTTTTTATAATTTTTGTGCTTCAATTATGCAGGTAGAAACTCATACTGATGATTACTCACATTTGTTCACAACCACAGAAATCTTCGAGTCTCATGATATTGCATTTGGTTGGGCTAACGCAATTGCATTGGAAAAGGGTTTTAACTTGGTCAAGGCGAGTAAAAAGATACTAATGGGGACAGGTCTAGCTTATTTCTACGTTACTTGTGACAGAGCTGGGAAATATCGAGGTAGTAAGGCAAATCAAGAAGCTAAGAAGTGGAAACATACAGCTACAAAGAAATGTGAATGTCCATTTATGTTGAAGATAAACGAGGACATGCGTGGAAACTATTTGTTAACCGTCATCAGAGGAACACACAATCATCAACCAACAATTTATCATGATGGACACAGACGACGGGCTGCTATCGATGATGATCAATTTCAATATATACGAGTTCAATATACTTCTCAAGTAAAGCCGTCCAAGATAAGACATGGAATGCATGTACGAAATCCTGAAAAGCCGCAACCAGCCATAAAACATATTTATAACGCTACATGTAAATTGAGGTCATTAGAAAGAGGGGGAGAAATCACACGCAACATACGTTGGCATTGGCTACTCAACAACAGTATGTGGTTTTTTTGACCATTGTGTTGAATCGGCTTCTGTTACCCATGTTTTTATGGCTTATCCGGAGGCAGTGAAATTTTATCGAGCATATCCTTATGTGGTTTTACTAGATTCGACGTACAAGACTAATAGGTACGGCTACCCACTGGTCGAGTTGATTGGGATTACACCAGTGAGGAAAAGTTTTACAATTGCATTTGTTATCATGAAGGATGAGTCAATTGACAGCTACAAATGGGTCTTAGAGAAGTTGAAGATGTTGGTGGAGGAAGATTCAGTACCAAATGTTATCGTCACGATCGGGAGTTAGGATTGATTGCCGTGATTAAGGAGACATTTCCACACTCAGTGCATTTGTTATGCATATGGCACATTTCGAATGTTGTGGAAACCATAGCGAAGAATATGGTAAAAGATGGCGAATTGGGGAAAAATATAAAGAACAGATGGTGGAAAGATGTGTTGGAAGCTAGTACAGATGTTGATTTTCAGAGCGGATGGGAAGATTTTCAGAAAACATGGCCAGGTATGGTTAGTTATCTAAATAATACATGGATGCCGCATTCTAAGAAGTTTGTCAAGTGTTACACAAACAAGGTCATGCACTTTGGAAACACAACTACTTCAAGGGCTGAGTCTTCTCATGCTGCTTTAAAATTGTGTTTAGTTAACTCTGCACTTGCATTGGATACTGTTTGGAACGTACGCACACTTTGTTGGAGGGGCAACATGTTGATATACGGAATTCGTTGGAGCAATCATGCAGTGTTCACATACCCTCCAATCACGGTCGCCTATTCTCATCCTTGGTTGGTCATGTGGCTAAGTATGCTATCATTTTGATGCACGAAGAGTATGACAGGGGTGTGATCCTTGGTGTAGGATTGAATGAAAGGTGTGGTTGTACAATTGTTGCAACACATGGCTTATTATGTGCTTGCAAACTACATGATCTGCGTCGCAAAGGTCAACGAGTCCATTTGCAGGATGTACATTTGTTCTGGAGAACATCCCGAAGATGAAGATCTTGAGGACCCAGTGGAAAATGAAACTCTTAAAGGCGACCAAAGAAGTCTACAAGCCGGAACCCTTCTGGAGTGGAATATGCAAGAAAAAAGTACCCTACCCCAAAATAATTCCCCAATTTCAAACGGCCTGGCACGACTTCATCACAAAGTAGATCGACGTCCACACAACATGGGTCTACATATTCTACCTTCGATCTTCCGACAGGTTGACTTTCTATACATATACAATTCTTATATATGTGTGTGTGTGTGAACTAACTAATATTTATTTCATTTTAGAACATGGTGCGCCTCTCGAGGTGAACTATGCAGGATATGCAGGTGATTTCGAGTTTGATTGGGCTCTTCCATCGGCTGTTCAAGATTACTTAGACCATTGGTATAACCCAGTTCCGGATGGTCATTGTGGTTTTAGAGTTATTTCGCACGCACTTCGTGGGGATGAAAATCACTATACATTGATGAGGACAACGTTGTCTACGGAATTAGGATCACATCCTTGTTACGAAAATATATATGACGACGTCGATCATAACATCAGAAGAATTAATTTCACAACACAAACACCATGCGGCCCAGATCATTGGATGGATACACTTGACTTGATAGGGTTCGCTACCATGTATAATTGGGTCATATGCTGTGTTAGTATCCGGAAGCAAAACGGGGAAAATAAGTGGGATGCTTCAACCACTAACCTTCCACTAAGTGATGCTCCTGGTTGTGCTGCACCGTACGGTATTCTATGGATTTTGCATACAGGAAACCACTTCATGCGGATACATGTTCGTGATGGCTGTCCTATGCCTCCCATCAATATTTTGTGGAAGTACAATAAGGACGTAACAGTGACTCAATTCGAATCTATTTATACAGATAGAATTGAATTATGGAAAAAGTATTTTGGGGCATCAAACTAAATGTAAACAATAACAACTATATTTTTCGGATATTTTCGGATATATGTAATATTTTATAGTTGTTCAATTTTTTAGAGATATTAAATTATTTTTTATTTTAATGATATATCAGGTATTTTAGTTTTGTAGTTTTGAATGTGTAATTTTTATTTTTTTATTACATAATTTCTTAGCAATAATTTCTCTCAATATTATTAATTTATGAAGTATATAATTTTAATCAATATAATTTTTATAATATTTTCCATCAAAGATTAATTTTTAGACGTATATAATTTTACATCATTATTATGAATTTATTTCAACATTTATATTTTTTTCATCAGTATTTTTTATCAATATTGTTAATTTATTTTATTTTTTTAAAGTGTTATTTGAATTTTTTTGTCCTTTTTTTAATAAAAATGGATTGCGTTAGTAAAAATGGACTACGCTAGTAAAAACGGACTGCGTTAGTAAAAAACGGACTATGTTAGTAAAAAATGGACTGCGTTAGTAAAAACGAACTGCGTTAGTAAAATACGGACTGCGTAAGTAAAAACGGACTGCGTTAGTAAAAACGGACTGCGTTAGTAAAACGGACTGCATTAGTAAAAACGGACTGCGTTAGTAAATATGGACTGCGTTAGTAAATACGGACTGCGTTAGTAAATACGGACTGCTAAATGGAGCATAATTGTCCATTTATGTTAAAAATACGGACTGCGTTAGTAAAACGCGGACTGCAAATAGCAGCTCCCTTGACTTGCAATAAAGGTATCATACGCTTAGTCAAACACATGATTGAGTATGACACAATTATTCAATTTATTAGACATCTAAACTATGCTTCTTTGCATATGCAACAAGCAGCCAAAAAGATGTTAACATCAATGTTTAGAACAAACAATTCGCCACCCAATTTTGGACATTCCACAACCAAGACTTTTATATTATCGGGTCATTTGGATGGGTGATTTGGGAGGAAGAGATTTCAAATGTCTAGAGACTTGAAATAGCATAAGAATTGAGGTCCCCTTGCTATTTGAAAAATAGATTGTTTGGTTAAGTGATTTGAGAGATTATTGAGGGAAGAAATTCAGAAAATTAAAAACTAAAAATTACATTCACATTTCAAATGACAAAAATATCCTTCATTAAAATTGTGAATAGGGGAATTAGTTGAGGGCAACTAGTAAATTTACCTCAAATCTCTCTCAAACTCCCCAAATCTCTACTTTTGTGTGGTGATTTTAAAATCACTCTCAAATCTCTATGGGCCCACCAAAGAGATTTAAAATCTCTCACAATCTCCCTACAATTTTGTAGCCCAAACAAGAAATCTCTAGGGAAGGGATTTCGGCCCCAAATCACCCAAAATCCCCACCCCAAATCTCTAATACAAACAACCCTATATTTTTCGTTGTATTAGTATATGTTCAACCTTTAAAAAAAAGTAAGGATGGTGAATGATGCTTTGAAAATTTTCCCACAAATTTGTTAGTCCCTCATGTCTCTCTTAAAGTTTCAATTTCTACTTTAGTATTATACATCTTAATTGATACTTTAAGCTACCTAGAAATCTTTTTTCTTCATTTGACATATAGAAAACATTGTGATACTCTAATCATGGATTCCCACTGCAACGCGACGAGCTAAATCTAGTTTGAATAATGACATAGTATGTGACGCGGCATCCACTTGAGTCTTGACATGTCAATTGTATGCCACGCCAGTTCCATTTGCACCGTCACTAACGATGTACAAAAATTTAACGGATCTTGGATTAATTTTGACATAAAAAGTAAGGATTTGGTTTGAAAAATGTGACCAAAATAAATTTGGCTATGTTTGACATTCTCGAGAAAGGTTTGACTACTAAATATTAATTAAGTTTTTTTTTTCTTTCAAATTGCTACTTCTAATTAACTTTAAATGAAGAAAAGAAATAATTCTTAACAGAAGGCATAGGAAGGACGTACTCTTGTTCCCCGGCAGAAGAAAAACCAGTTCCTACTACTCTAAACAAGTACTTAAACCCTATATGGCTGAATACCATACCACAAAAATCAGTACGTTTTCCCCAAGACTTGTACCACATCCTATTACAAATGAATACTCTAAAAAAACATGTACCTATGCCACAAAACGAGTACCAATTTCTAGTTCTGCAAGATTTCATTACCTAGAAAAAACATGTACCTATAACTTAAAAAGTGTACCCTATTTCTAGAAGAATCAAGTACCCAGAAAATATGAGAGCTGAAGTTCGAAATACTCCAGCCTCCTGGTTTTAGAGTTGCTAATTCCAAATAATCAGTGATTGAAATATGAGAGCTGAAGATCAACTACACCTGCAAAGTAAAACAGCAGCTGGACTTGTACACATCTAATTTCGGCTTTACATGGAAGTTGGAAACCCCCCTAGTGATCTGAATTCTGATATAACATGCCCTCAAATATCCAAAACAAACAACTTCACCAATTTAAGAAGGTTACAGTAACAAACTGTCAAACCAAATAATCACAATAAATAAACAACTCACAACAAAGCTTTATTCAGTCAGCGCATAATATGAATGCTCTGAACGCCACGGAAATACGAAGCAGCAGCGTGGGGTGTAGGTAGAAAAACACAACATCCTAGGGTAGAAATTAAATAGACATGAACCACATACTCAGACTCAAAATATTATATCATCATCCTTGACTCCCCCTGCAGCTAACATATTCTGAGCTGAAGCTACTGATATACCTCTCTGCAAAGACAGCTTCTCCGCAACCTGGTCCTCCGCAAAGTCCTTTGCATTAGCCTTTTGCCTCTCGATCTCCCTCTTCTTATAACCTTGTATCTTCTTCAGCCTGAAGAAATCTTCTCTTTCCAGCTCGTCCAGTTCTCCTTTTATGTATATGATTGTGTTCTCCAACCTGGGCTTCACCACATTCTCAAGTGCATTCACCCTGCGATTTGTTGTCTTGATTGCCTCATCAAGTGTTACAAATGATGTCTGGAGTGAAGCAAGCTCAACCAGGACCTCGATTGCTTTAATATAAGCACCACGGCATTTCTGGACCTGTTGGCCACCTCTGGCCAATCCCGTTAGGTCATTCTTGGTATCACCTTCCGAGACATACTCAAACTTGGGCAGCTTTACACCAGCAACATTGTCTTGACGCGATCTAACTTTCAGAGATGCACTTTTCACATTCTCCAGGACAACATGCTTGATGTTCTCACCAGCAACATACTTTGCCTCGGTAAGGGCAAAGGAGGAGGCTTTCATGATATCTCCCATTGACTCTTTAGTTGACACAATCTTCTTTAGAATTTGACGGAATTGCACAGTTAAAGCATCACTCTTCTTCTTCAGTAGAGCGTGGCCCCTTGTAGCACCTACAAGCCGGGCTTTCACAACTGCAAGAACCGTGACTGTTGGGACTACATTCAAGCGGTTTCCTTGGCCAGACATCTTTCACAAAATCTGAAAGACAATTTCAAGATGTGTATAAGTCCACATGAAAAGTAAAGTAGAAACTGATGCAATAAATCAAATGCTTATATGTACATGTGGTTGGCAGATCAGGAATACTTCCAAACACATACAGGCTATAATGGAGTTTCATGGAGGTATTCAAATGACATATGAGGTTACTAAAATAAAGTAAAATAGTCCAAACAATAAACAACTGATGCGATTGATCAAACAGAAGACAAGAAAGTGCAAACATATACACAGTTTCGCTCTCAAAAACTGAAATAATAATATATACAAAGGGACATTCCAGTTTGTCAACGATGGAAACTTTCCGAACAAGCGAATATTAACTGACTCCTTTTTATACAGTTGGCTGCTCATCTAAACAATTTTGAATCTGGAGTATCTTAATCTATTAAGTCTACTACAATGGAAAATGTGAAGACAAAGAACATACAAGTGGACATTTTGTGCATTGACTAAGAACATCACGTAAGTAGGTTATACAAAGTAGGAAATTAATTAGTAGCTAATCCTGAATTCAACTCCAAACTAGTAGAACATCAATAAAAGATCGAACACAAAGCATCAAACAATGAAAACGGGAAAATATTCTTATCTTCTCCAAATTGCATAGATTGAGTTATTTTAACCCCTTGTCTCTTTATCAGTTGCTCGAATAGTGACTACCTGAACCCTCTGAAACCATTCATCATAACAAAGACCGAGAGAGAATACTCGTCATCAACCATCGCCCTATCAAAATCAGGGCTAAACCAGGACAATTTGCAAAACAAAACCTAAGAACTCTAGAGAAGGTGTCATCCGTCGCTACCTATCAGAACCCCGCAAGGACATGAAAGTAGGAAAACCGCCGAGTGAATCGCTTATAACAATCAATCAGCATTCACGAGAGAATTCCGAGCATCGTTAAAGGATCCAACTATAATTTTGTTTCGAAAACATCACTAGCTTCGGCGGAGAATATAAATTACAATCTGGTAAGCAGAAGCGCAGTGGAAAGACGATAAGGAGATCGGAAAGAGACAACCTACCGACAACAGAAACAAGTGGATCGCGGGTTAAGATCGCGATTGATGATGGTATGGACCGGAGCGAGATCGAAACTGACGAAACACACAGTCAGAGAGTGCTGGAGAACGTAATGATTGAAGCTGATGAAGAGTTTGGATGAACAGAGATTAGCGATTCCGCGATCGCGAATTTTGATGGAGAAGCTTTCGTGAGGAAAATGGGATGGGAGAGAGAGACGGTGGAGACCCAGACCCACTTGGTAATAGTAGATTTGTGTAAACTTAAATGTATTAAATTAAATATAAAATTAAACTTGCACCATGACGAGCTGGCGAGTGTTAACACTATTTTTTTAAAGTAAGCTGCTGCATATTATTAACTAACTAGTTTGGAGACTCTGATCGTAAATTAGTATTAGATGAGAATAACTATTAGATAAGAATAACGATCGTTGTGTAAGCGTATGAGTTACTGTATTCCCACTCCTTCTAACAAATTTCACCTTCTTCTGTGGTTGATTCTCTAATAGCGACGTGTCTCTACAATAATAGCACCAAGTTTCGTCTTGTCGTCAGTTCAACCACATGATTGTCTGTTTCAATGATGCACCCATTTTTTTCGTCCATTCCAGCGCCCCCAAGCTCACCATCCTCATCTCGTAGCACAAGGACAATGCCAAAAGCATTATGCTCATGAAACATGGTTGCATCACAATTTACCTTCATGAACGTTGGTGGTGGTCAATGCCATTTATTGCACTCTTGGTCCGTTCTTCGAACTTCTCTCGATCTTCGATCTTGTGCTCGTTTTTTATCATTAACCATTTCCAAGGCGCAACGAGTTTCGCCAGCAAGGATTCTTCACATCACTATCGTCGATGATGAGGTCAGCTATGCAATGCTCCATACTTCACTACACAATTGTACATTTGTACTTGAGCTTCGAGACTTGACTTTGGTAAATTTTGTGAGACCCTAGCAGCAGTGACACACTCTCTCATGCGAGAGAAACCCTCTTATATACAACCCAATTGTCTTAGGAGAAAAAAAAAACAATTTTAGCCCATGTTAACATTGTTAGTCTTATTATTTGTGTTAAGTTATTTTTTATTGTGGTTAATTATTAGTGATTTCCTGTAGAATAATTTTGAGTTTAAATTAATTAAGGGCAAAGGATATGCGTCCAAACCTTCCGGGTTTGGAAGTTTCCAAACCCAAACCCGGAGGGGTAAAATTGGAAAATCAATAAAAATCCCACCCCTACCTTTTTCCTTTTCCACCGCTCACACCACCGTAACCCGGCGTTAACACCTCACCCCGTGCGTAGCCACCAAATCAGCAGGAGCTTCATCGCCATCTCTCCACCGCTCACCGCCACCACCAACAGAGGAGCTCCTTCTTCCCCTCCAGGCGACGGGAGTGTCGAGAGTTGGAGGAGGAATCAGAAGCTGGTCGGTGGGATTGGGAATCAGGATGGACGATTGAAGGAGGTGGGTTGTGGTGTCGAGAAGGGAGAGGCGGAATTGAGGCTGTGAGGTGGTAGATCGGTGGAGTTGAGATTAGTGGGAGTCAGAGTAGGGCGTTTGGATGATGGGAGTGAGAAGGGATTTGAAGATTGAAGGGTGAATGTCAAGAGAAGGGGAATTGAGGGTTGGTGTCGGTGAACTGGTGAAGTGAGGGTAATGGGTAGTTCATATAATCAATCTCCTCTTTTTCCGTCACTTTCAATCATTTCCCCTCACTAGCGTGAACGATTTTGAACTAATTATGCAGAAAGTAGTACTGAAATTACATATGCACAACGACAAGGACAAGCATAAGGCGATGAAGATCGTCTCCACCCTTGCAGGTACCTTCAAGCTCAGTTCCACTGATTCTGTTTCAATTTAGCTTAGTTCCCTGCTCTTGTTTGCTGAATCGGAAATGATCCAGGGGTGGATTCAATCGCGACAGACTTGAAAGAGAGCAAGGTGACGAAGACGGTGACGTTGACGGGGAATATCGATCTGGTGAACGTGGTGAGCAAGCTGAGGAAGAGCTTCTGGAGAACGGAGATCGTCACTGTAGGTCCGGCGACGGCGCTAGAGAAAAAAAGTAGATCTGATGCCGGCTGTCGGTGAAGTGAGTGTATTGGTTAGCGGAATCTGGTGTTGGGATGAGAAATTGGAACGGGAGATAGAGATGGGATGGGAGGCAAGACAGCAGTTTGGCAACTATTGAAAGTAGCATTATTAGTCACTGGAAATTATGTTGTTTATTGTGGGTCATTTGTTTACAAACATTGGTAGGATAACTTTGTAACAATATAATTCTGTCATCGATAAGTTAACTAGTTAACTAATTTTGATAACTAGTTATCAACTATAAATCCTGTTAACTAGTTAAAACTTGATAAATAGTTAACTCAATTGGTTAACTAGTTAACAACTTGGTAACTAGTTAACTCGATTGGTTAACTAGTTAATACGATAAGATAACTAGTTAATTTGATAAGTTAATTAGTTAACTAGAGTAGATAACTAGTTAACAACTTGATAAAATAGTTAACTCAATCGGTTAACTAGTTAACTTGATTGGGTAACTAGTTAACTTGATTGGGTAACTAGTTAACTCGATTTATTAACTAGTTAACTCGATTGGGTAACTAGTTATCTCGATTGGTTAACTAGTTAACTCGTTATTTAAATCATGATCTTAACTAGCTAACTAATTAAAAACAACATAACTAGTTAACAAACAATTCAATTACCTATCATGGTAATTCGTTAACTAGTTATCAACAAAATAACATGTTAACTAGTTATCTGCTGATATAACTGTAAAAACTCAGGTTAACTAGTTAACTAGTTATAAATAAAAAAATCTTGTTAACTAGTTAACTTGTCATTGCCGGAAAAGTCACCGGATTTTGGTCGGTCGCCGGAGCCTCACCGAAAAAGTAGCCGGAAAACATGTTAACTAACTAGTTAACCGTAAAAACCCAAGTTAACTAGTTAACTAGTTATCAATAAAAAAATCATGTTAACAAGTTATTAGTAAAAATCAGGTTAACTAGTTAACTTGTCCTCGCCGGAAAAATTCACCGAAAAAACTTGTCGGAAAAAATTCGTCGAAAATTCGCCGACGACGGTGGTAACAAGTTATTAGTAAAAGAGGTTAACTAGTTAACTTGTCATCGCCGGAAAAGTTGCCGAAAAAAGTCACCGGAAAAATCGTTAGAAAAAAATCGTATGAAAAGTCACCGAAAAGTCATCGGAAAAATCACGGAAACGGTCGCCGGAGACGGTGGCCGGAGACAGTCAGCGGAGACGCTGTGTAACTTTTAAGTCATAAATTTAAATTATTTAATAATAAAATATAATAATAAAATATTTAAATTAAATATAATAATTAAATATTTGTGTAAAGTCCTAAATCCCCTAACAAATCTAGACTATTAGATTGGTCAAATGGTCAAACTAGATCTAATGGTTGGAGATGGGTTTGGAACTTTCCAAACCCATAAAATGGTTGTACGCTGATCTGCTTCCTCCATTCCAGCATAATTTGAGTATTGTGGTGTCGTTAATCATAAATAAAATCATAGACACATAGGTTAAGTAGACTAGAAACGTGAGAGGGATGATATAAACTATAAAGCAAGCAATATACACAAGTGGCTTCGGATCCGGACCCAACCTTTAAAAGTTGGACCGATTCCAACAAAAATCCGGAGGGAAAAATGTCATTTTATAAAATATTAATGAAACCCTACCCCTGTTACTGCACAACTCCGTATTCCCCCAACTCCCTATACCCCTGCTTCCGCTTCATATAATTAGTTAACTAGTTTTGATAACTAGTTATCAACTAAATAAACTCGTTAACTATTATCTAATGTTGATGTTAACTCGATAAGTTAACTAGTTAACTAATTTTGAAAACTTTCTAACTAATTTTGATAACTAGTTATCAACTAAAAAACTTGTTAACTAGTTATCTAAATTGTGATGTTAACTAGTTAAAAACAACATAACTAGTTAGATAACCTGTTAACAAAAATTCCAGTTAACTAATTATGGTAATTCGTTAACTAGTTTTTTTTTTTTAAATGCAATTTCATTAATTAGTCTCATGGGAAATCGTATAGAAGTTCATCAAAGAAACGTCAAACCACTCGGGGAGGGTGTCCCTAATAACAAAATGATCAAGAAAACGAGTGCATCGAGCAAAAGCAAGGCAGCCGCCAATCATCTCGCAACTCGTCATGTTGACAACACCTGCACGGATGGCATCAACCACCACTTTAGCATCTGACTCAATGGTAATCTTCTTAATTCGTTAGCTATTAACATCGGAACAACCTGTTTATTAATTTTGATAACTAGTTAACTAATGTTGATAACAAGTTATCACCTTTTTTTTTTTTTTGATGACGGAGAAGCCTCACAATGGGTCGCCCTTCGGGCATCCTCACCCAAGGTTAAACTCTGGTCCTGCATCAAAGACAGGCCCCTGTGCAGGACGTTTTCTCACCGCCGTTACCGACAGTCGCCTGCTACTAGCTCTTCCGGCCCTTGCTGAAAGCCCACAGACCAAGAAATGGCCCAAGCCCACTCACCTAGATTAGTCTCTACCACACATTAGCTCTCAACAAGGAAATCCTTGGATTTGCTTCTGGTGGGAGTCGAACCAGGGTGGATGTACCCAAGCCAACATCTAGCCAAGTGCTTTACCACTAGGCCAGAAGGTGCTAGGTATCACCTAAAATTGTTAACTAGTTAACTAGGTAAAAATAACATAACTAGTTAGATAACTTGTTAACAAAAAATCTCGTTAAAATTTTGATTATATGATTATTCGTTAACTAGTTATCAGGTTAAAAGTTGTTAACAAGTTATCAAACAAAAAACGTTGTTAACTAGTTATTAGTTAAAAACCATGTTGACTAGTTATCAGTTAAAAAACACAGTTAACTAGTTAACAACAAAAAAAAAATTTAACTAGTTAACATGCATTCGCCGAAAAGTCGTCGGAGTCTCGCCGGAAAAGTCACCGAAAAATTCACCGACGACGGCCACCTGAGAATATTAATTAATTAATTTAAATATAAAAAGATAAATTATGTGTGTAAAGTTCTAAATCACCTAACAATCTAGACCATTGGATTAGTCAAAGGGTCAAAAGATGATCTAATGGTTAAGAAAAGATTGGAACACTTTCAATCCTTGAAAAGAGTTGGAGCTGAATCTGGCGCCATATAATAAGCTATCCCACCCAAATGAAAGAAATGTAATGAAGTACTTGGTCGGGAAAAAAATGGATATTCATTGTAATACACTATCACCAAACACCTGAGTCCATATATTAACTTCACATTACATATAGATCTTCCCTCTTAGTATATATATACTCACCTAGCTTCTTATCCTCCCACAAAAACGCCTGAGAATCCAACTTCATGTATGCATATCAGTGATCCCTCCTCTCCTCTCCTCTCAACTTTGTGATTTTATAATGTGATGGTAATAATGATCAATGACCATAGCCTCGCTAGCTATTTGAGCACTAGGTCATTGGCTAGTTCAAAAGCACATCCTGAGAAATGAATGAAGCCCATGCGTCCTGTAAATGAAATCACATCTGCATTAAAAACTTGCTTTTGCATTGATATATATATATGGTGCACACTTCGGTGCGTGGGTATCGGTACCCTAGCTAGCATAAAAATTCACATTTCTATACTTTAAAACTCAAATAATGAGTCTTAAACTTATTGCAATAAACCCTGAGCACTACTTAATAGTGCTAACTCCCTAAACACTAAATCTTAACCCTCAAACACTACATTATAGACTCAAAACTCTAAATCGTATTCCAAACTCTAACATTTGACGGTAAGTCCAAATTAAAAGATCATAAACCCAAAAAATAAACTCGAAACTCCTAACACTGTATCCTAACCCCTCAATACTATACCAAATCCCTCAAACTCTAAAGTTAAAACACCAATATGGTAGTATTTTAGTGTGATAGGGTACCGATACCCCAGGGTACCGAAGTGTTACCCATATATATATATATATTAAGAAATCGATTAGAAGATAGATGGATGGATGTAGGTACCTGGAGGATGGCAAAAGCCTTGTGGGCAACATGCTTGTGATGAGGAGTGGCTCCTCTTTGTTGGAGCTTGTCAGGGTGGAGGCAGAGCCTGGCCTTTTGATAACCCTTTTTAACTTGCGACTTCTCTACCAGGCTTGTCAATGGTATTGCATTCCACCCACTCTCTGCAGGTTCTATAATCTGATAACACCACATACAAACCAAACTTCAATTGAGATTGTACTGCACTGCACTACTCCATTTATGTATGTATAATACACACACATACATGATGCAAGGAGGAAAGCAATAGACGGATGTTGGATTGCTTCCCAGAAGACCATAATCTGATATCTTCATTTAGTAACTCAATCTCCATCTGCAAATCAACAACACACAGTGTACCTAGTTAAACACACCAATTTGCTTCACTATGCTCACAAGTGTCTATAGTAACATTCACTTACATCTCTTCCTGCATCCTCTTCTGTATCTCCTGTTACCCATTTGCTCGTCTCCCCTTCCTGCAGCAGATACTTAGTCTTTTAATGACTTACTAGCTAGTGCAACATCAATTTATGAAAGCAAGCAGTTCCATTTTGACTTGGAATGAAATGAAACTGGGTTGTTAGTTCCTAGCTACTCACAAGAGCAGGAACTTACCACCATGGAAGACTGGATCCTTGTATCTAATTTGTTTCTCTGCTCACAAACTTCATCTGCACACCAAACATCAGAGAGAGGAATTGTTATTTCTATGAATTTGTTTTCTGGGGATGAGAAATCAGTTTCAGTTCAGCAACTGAAGTCCCTAACTCTGCGTTTCTGAAATCAAAGAACAGAAATTGAAGATAGAGAATGAGGAAGGAATGTAGGCACCTTGTGATTTGGCCGACTGTAATAGTTTGTCATTATTGTAAGCCTGGAACTTCTCCTTAGCCCAAGCAATGGCGTCGTCGATGGACACCGCTTCCCCATTGATCCCATCTCTATGATTAGACTCAGAATTGATCTCAATCACATAAGAACTCATTACATCATCATCATCATGGTCAAAGTTATTGTCATCGTCTTCTTCATCTAGGTAGTCGTGGTGGTCTTGCATCATATAATTGTAAGAGTGGTCGAAGCCAGCTGGTTTCACCTCAGAAGCATCCTCCTCCTCTTCGTCTTGCTGACAGATTAGGACAGAAGAAGAAGCAGAGTTGACTTCCAAATCATCATCATCATCACACCAGAGCATTTGGTACTCCAATTTGAATTGGGTTCCACAGTGGTTGTTTCTGGAGAAGAAAACTGTCTCGAGACTTTAAAAGAATAGTTGTCTGAAGGAGAAGACCATTTGACGTTGTAATTGTTGTTCTCCATATTGTAGCCATGATCATGATCATAATAAGGAGGAGGAGGAGGAGTACATTGATTGTATGGAAAAGATGACGCCTCATCTTGCTTCTTCTCAGCTGGCTTCATTGTGTTGGAGTTCCATCGGCTTGGCACGTTGATTGGCCTGCTACCCATTCAAACTAACTGTTATTTGTGTTTTACAAGTACGATATAAGATTGTTATACGAGTACCATATATGACTGTTATTTGTGTTTTATGGCGTTCTGATACAATTATTATAAAACATATAATTTCCTATCTCCTCATCGAAATCAACACTGGCCAACACTAATTCGTGTTACATGGGTTTGCACAAAATCATTTTTATTACATTTAGACTACACGAAAAATCGACACTCTTTGAGCTACTTCTGACAACCAAGAACATGAGGACAAAATTGGATAAAAGAAATAATTTATCATTTTGTTGAATAAGCCCTATAAATAGATGAAGTAATTATTAAAAGACGAATATATATAAAAAAAAAAATAACCATATGAGGTTTACTCTTCCATCTCTAACCATGAGTCTGCAACATCGTTAGCCATGGGAGTGCTACGGCTCTCTTGGAAGTACCTTGACCCTCCTAAGACAAGCCCCAACATCTCACTTCATTTTATTCCTCGTGCACTTAACTCTCACGCAGACTGGGTGGCTAAATCGTGTAGATCGGGAACTCTACAGGCGGATTGGATTGACAATGTTATGTAAAGCTTTTTTCGGACAAGGCCTTTCCATTGTGTATTCTGCCGTTTCGGGATTTATTAATAAACGACATTACCTTTCAAAAAAAAAAAAAAAAGATCTCTAACCATACAAAAATAAAGAAGAAGCCGCACTGTTTAGACGGAGTGGGTCTCACACATATCAATTTCAAAGATATTATCAGTTTCTTCCATTGAAAAATATCCAAGCCAAGTGGGAAACAAGTTATACTTTCATTTTGTACCAAAGTACTCATCTATGTTCGGATCAGCCATTTCAGTAGGTATTGGTTAGGTTTTTGAGGTAGCTCAATTTATTTTGAAGGTGGACTTGAGTTAATCAGAGAGATTAAAAAGCATTATGTTTGATGATATTGCATGCTTACGGCCGAAATTGTCATCAAAAGTGACCGAAATAATTATTCAGTTATCTTGTTTACTGCTCTATTACAAATGAAGCTGATCACGGTGTTACAACTCCCAAACTTAGGTGACCGTTAATGTTTTGACTCTAAAATAAATGCACTTGACAGAATTTGTGAAATGTTAAATAAGACCGTCTATTATGTATATATATGCATGGTATGACAAAAGTGTGAAAATATGGTGATATTCAAAGATTTGTGGGAAATTCAATAATTTTGGGATCAGAGGTTATAGTTGGAAACTCCAAAGTCTGAAAATACAGCTCTAATCAATTACATTTGTGCATATACAAATGGTGTTATCGGTTATCACAAAATATAACGATTTCATGAAACAAACAATCATTTGTCGAGTTAGAAGTAGAGAAGTGCTTGACGTAATTAGAACTGTAAAGCAGGGGCGGAGATAGGGGGGAGCCGGGGCTCGGCCCCGAGCGTTAAATCCGAGTGTAATTATGTGATTTTTCCGAATCCGGCTCAGTGCAAATTTTAAATCGGGCTCAGTATTATATTCATTCGACACAGATCATTGTTATTCAAATTTAAATCTAAATATATTCTAAACCATTTGTCTTTTTAAGCTAATATTGTTAACATACTCAATCATATATTAACTATACCCTTCTTTAATACTTATATTTCGTCAACATTGTAGAGAGTTGAGCAAGTCCAAATACCATTTTATCTCAACTTATGAATGAGTAAGAATACAAATTAATAAAAAATTGCAGGTGGCACTCTTCAATTTTCATTTGGTCAAGAGTAATACTACTAATCTTCATAACAAATACATCGGGCGCAATGATCTAATGGTGAATAGCATTACATACCGAAAGTAAATAATATAGATAATGTATTATATATTTTAGTAGTAATTGTTTATACTATCATTAAAATTTATGAAAAAAATTGTTCAATTTCGGCTCAGGGCATCTTCTAATCCTGGTTTCGCCCCAGCTATAAAGAGAAGAAAGTGAAATAAAAAAAATATGATTGTGAAAAAATGTCTGATCCAGGAAAAAAAACGCATGACGCCTACTGCCTAGTCCTATAAAACGGAAACTCACTCATCGACTTGGAAGACATTGAGAACTTGGAGCGGCACATAATACCTCGTAGGATTAAACATTTTTTTAAGTATTACCCAGTTAAATATTCACATGAGTTTGTCAACAACATCCTCGCTGGTTGATGTTGATCTCAAAAAATTGATATTCTACAATTTGATACATGGATGGAGGAGCTAAGCCAAGAATTTGAATTTGGTTTGTTGACTTGATTTGATAATAATTTTTTAATGGGTGGATGATCAAAGTGGAGTTAGCATTAGAGATGATGGTATAAATTCTGGGTTAATTTTTATCCATGAGATGTATGATTTTAGGTTAAAGACAGAAAGTTAAAAAGGCAGGAAATTAGACCTGAGATTTGAAGTGAGAGAAGACAATGCAGGGCTCATGATCAGATCCTCAGAGCTCATAACCGAATTAGAAGAGTTTGATTTTGATTTCCCTTTGGAATTAGTCCTTGATCTCTCTCTCGACTTCAATCCGTAATCCTCTACATCATCTGCCCCAAACACATCGCTGTAGAACCCCTCTCCTTTAGCCGGGATCCGGAACGCCGGCAAGTTCCTACCCCCTCCTTTCTTCTTTTCCGGAGACACAATTCCCCCGGCGGCCGGAATACAACCTCGTAGAACGAACTGGAAGAGGAGGAGGAGGATGCCCTGGTTGTGAAGTCTCCAGAGAATTTCCTTTCCAGGACGGTCCTGGGCGGCCCACCGAAGACATCGGCAAAGTTGTTGGGGTCCAGATTGTTGTCGACGGAGCGTCTGTTGAATAGGGAGGAGGCGGAGGGAGGTGCGGCGGCGGAGGAATTGTTCTCCGTGGAACGGCGGTGAAGGATAGTAGGTGGATGCGGGTGTGAGGTCCTCCGCCGCCGCCTCCAAGACTCCTCCTCCATCTTTTTCTTCCGATCGATGGATCGACAATAGTAAGGTGGAGTAATGATAGAAAGAAAGAAAGAAAGAAAAAGCGAGTGATGTTTTGATTAACTTGTTTTACGGAGGATGGGTAAAAGGTATATAGCTTTGATGTTGTATTAGTACTGGGTACTACTAGTGGGAGGAGGAGTGTGGGGACTTAGCCGCTTTTGCTATGTCTGAAAAAGATGCTCTTTTAGTGAAAATGAATGAGTGACGGCAAGCAAATGATCAACACAACACAACACAACAAAACAAGTTGGACTCTCCCCCAATAAAATCAATTTCACAACTTCCCCCACCACCGTTTTGGCTTCACGTATAACATGTATTATTCCTTCCTACTTCCTAATCGGGCTGGTCAACCGAGCTTTCGAACCGCCCGAATGACAATTTATCGAGTCAAGCTTGTCGTCAAACAAAATTTCTTTCCTTGACACCATAAGGAAGGATCTCAGCCATTGATTTATTTTTTCAGATCTAATGGTTTAAATTAAAAAGGTAAAAGGGTCATTTCACCATTTAATTTAATTTAATTTCTTTTTTAGTTATTTTAATTTAAGTTCAAACAGCCGATTACCGAAACTCCGGCGACCGGAACTCCGACGACCGGAGCAAGCTCCGACGACTTCTCCGATGAATTTTCCAGACGATCGGAGCTCCGATTTCGAAAAAGATTTTCTGCCACCGGACCACCGTCGTCGGGCCTATCTTTCTGGAATTTTTTTTTCGGTGACGCTTCGTACTCATTTTTAATATATGTACACATTTTTGTACATGTGTGCGTGCACATTTTTGTACATAAACTGTGTACTCATTTGCAAAGATTTTCGTACACATGTTATACATGTATACACGTTTCTATACATGTGTGCATGTTTTGTACACGCTTTATACACGCACATGTTTATGTACTTACATTTTTGTATACGTGTACACTTATCTTGTATACATGTACACAATGTGTACACATGCACATACTCGTTTGTACACGTGCACACACTCATTTGTACATGTGCACACACTCGTTTGTACACGTATTATACACGCACATGTTTATGTACTTACATTTTTGTATACGTGTACACTTATCTTGTACACATGTACACAATGTGTACACATGCACATACTCTTTTGTACACGTGCACATACTCGTTTGTACACGTACACACACTCTTTGTACACGTGCACACACTCTTTGTACACGTGTACACATATTTATATACGTGCACATACTCATTGTACACGTGTACATAATATCTTATATTTATTTATGTACACGTGTACACACATTTTATTTATATATTAGTGTACACATATTTCATACTCATGTGCACATTTATGGTACAAGCATACTATTTAATAAGATAATTTTATTGTTATATAATAACGATAAGTGCTTAGTAACATAATGGTAGGAGTTTAATACTTCAGAATAGAGGTCATGATTTCGAATCACAACAACAACAAAGATTTTTAAAATATGAAAATATGAATTATTTTATTGAGGGTGGCGGAGGACTGGCGGCCTGATGGCGGAGGACCGGCGGCGGCGGCGGAGGACCGGCAGCGGTGGCGCCCTGACGGCAGAGGACCGACGGCGGGAGCTGGACAGATTTAATTTAAAACTTTATACTTAATTATGTTTGTGAAATGTCCTTATTACCCCCCATTTTATTTTTGCACCGTTGGATTTATTGAATGGCTAGGATTTATTTGATGGTGTCAAGGATCCTTTTTCCTTGACGTAAAGCTGGTCTCCAATTTATCAACCTGGACACGGTCAGGGTAAGCATCATGGTAGCTCAAGGCCCGGTTGACCAGTTTCCGGCCGTGCCAAAACCGGACTTATTTAAATTCCAAAAAGAAGAAAAAAATCACATTTTTTACATTGAGTTATTAAACTAAAAGGTCACTGACCATGATAGAATATAAACGAATTAAGAAATTATTTATTTATATTGTCAAAAAAAAGTGGGAATTAAATAGAGATCTAATTGTTAATATGAGGTGGGTATTAGGACAAATTGGTTAATTGATACTATTTCTTTTTTTAATTCCCTTTTTGGTTTTACTTTTAATTAATTACCCATTTTCCCAATTTGCTCATACCTGGTTCCCCACATTTAGATTAGGATCATCATTCAACTGCTGTAAAAAGTGTAATCATATAAGAACTCTTAATGGGGTGCTCACAATAGTAGATCCAAAAAAAATGGCTAGGAAGTGTTCTTACATTGACATTGGGTTGGGTCGGGCATTGTTCGGGTTTTACCCGAAAAACCTGAAATCCGGTCGATCCTCATTTACAAAGCCCAGACCTGACCTGAAATAATTTTGACCGAATTTTGCAGGCTACCGGAAGCCTAGTTTAACCAGACCGGGTTGGGCCAGGTTTCCCACCCTAGTTCCTACTACTCTGAAGAAATCATCTAAACGTAAAAAGATCCGTCTAAAAAGGAACAACAGTGAATAAATTGAAATAGACACAGTATGATGGTGATATGTTTGGGAGTTTCATAAATGTTAAAAAATAGGTGGGAAAGTCTTTTTGAGACAAATACACGAAATGAGGTATGGGAGAGAATGTGGAATCTATGGATGAGACGCAACTCAACATTCCATTGGCCGTCCCCCACACACCACATTTCCTCTTCCATTGGCGTCGTGGCCCAATTTGCTTTGTATCTGCACACCATATTCTTCAATCAATGAACATTTCCATGCTTATTTCATTCATTTGAGTGATTCTGTGGCCATGATTATTTATTGTTGTATTTAATCAGAATTAATCAATTGATGGACGTCTAAAGAAAAGCTTTAATTTTGGATTAATATATGGAACGGGACGACAACGTTATTTTCTTACGATTCAACCAGTTTTGGCCTCTAGCCTTAATCAGAATTCTCTATCTACTATACACTTTCGGCATTATTTTCTCTATTTCAATTTTTTTTATTTTTATTTTTGCTTTTTTGACGTATACATCTTTATGGAGAAATGGAGAAATTAATTAAGATGCAAAAAAAATATCGCAACAACGAAGATGTGTTAAATATTTAATAACTTAAATCAATATGATATGTATATAAATTAATAACAAAGGATTATCACGATTTACCTTCTGAAGTGTGATTATTAGTTCAACGGAAGCAGATCCACGTCCAAACTTTAGGAGAGTTTGGAAAGTTCCAACCCTCCACATCTTTGACCTTTTGACCACTTTTGACCTTTTGACGAATCTAATGGTATTTAAGACATTTCATGTACAATTTAATTATTATATTTAAATAAATATTTTAATAATATTCGGTGACCGGCCGGGGATACTCCGACGACCGGCCACCATCACCGGCAACCTTGACCATCTTCCCAAGTTCTAAATAACCTACAAAAGGCTGTAGGGGCGGACTGCTCTACATTCAACCACGTTTCCTGTACGGATTGGAACAGTTTGACGTCGAAACCCAATGGTTCTTAGTCAAGAAAACCCTCTGAACGATTTTCCCTCCTCTCCGATCATCATCCGCGACGAGATTTGCGTCTGTAAAGCCTCAGACTTCGTCGGACCACCCAAACAGTCCCACTCGACTTGTATTAACCTCATAATTCGCTCCCAATAAACGAAAACTTAATTGGATTCAGAATCGGAGGAACCGAGACTCGCCGGAGCTCCATCGGACGACCAGGGGATAATCTGCGTGTTTGAAGAAGATGGTAAAATTGTCAATTTGGTCACCCGACTTCCTAGGTCACAGTTTGGTCCTCAAGTTTAATTTTAATTACACACATGATGCTAATATATAATTTTGTGACTGATTGGCCCAACTAACTTCCTCAGCTGTTACAGAATGACCTTACGAGTTGCGAAATTTCGTTAAATTTCTATTTCGACCAGTTTCAAGCTTCAGAATCGGATTTCGAGTCAACTGGCTCGATGTATAGGTGAGTTGGTTCAAGGATGTAAATTTCCTCGGGTATCAATTAGCAGCTGGTTTGACCAACTATCTCGTTCACTCGGGTTTGAACATTAGTCTAATCTGGTCAGATCGATGCTTTTCATGGTCAAGTAACTTTGCTGGGATAGCACAACGATCATATACTTGTTTTGTTATAAACAGTGTTGTTAGAACCAGACCGGTCCGGCTGGTCCGACCAGTAAAACTGGGAACCAGACACGAAGCCGGTCCGGTCAGAGCATAAATATAAGGCGGGCGAATCAGATGGGTTTTTTGGGTTGAACCGGTAAAACCGACAAACCCGGACAACCCGGATCAGCCGGTTTTGCCCGGTTTAGTTTAAGGGATGACGCCGCTGATCTAAAAAATAACCTAAACCTATCTACTTCACTTCTTCCGTCTTCTTCGTTCGTTCACTTCTTCCGGCGGCTATCTCTACCAGCGGCCGCATCACCAAACTCAACTGCCATTGTCGAAATTTCAAGATCCATCCATGGAGGCCTTCTCTTCTCATAAACAAGCAAATGGATAATGATAGATCCATGAAGAAGAAGAAGATGAGTTGAACATGGCAATCGAAGAAAAATATAGATCAGTTGAATAACTTTTTCACAAATGTTTAAGAGAAAAAAGATGAGTGATTTGTGGTTTGAGAGAAAAGATGAAAGATAGTATAGGGAGGGAGAGGACGGCGGATAGTGGGGTTTAGGTTTAGGGTTAGTTCTTAGTTGGGACTCTATTTATATCATAAGTAGTTTTACATTTGAGTACCTAGGTTATGGATAGATGACAAATGATACACATAAAATAAGTTTTATTGCATTTTATACCTATGTTATAGAAAAATGAATAAATATATATAACTTTTTAAAATGATAGATTACCGGTTCTTCGCATCGGTTTTTACGGTTTAATTCCGGTTGAACCTTTGACCCTCGAACCTCTTGATCTACCGGTTCAATGTCCGGTCCGGTCCTGACAACATTGGTTCTAAACAAATTAGCACAAATCTTTGACAAGTATAACAAAACAATTTTGTTGTCCAGATTCATTTTTCCGGCGACTTTTCCGACGACTTTTTCGGTGACTTTTCCTGGTGACATTTTCCGGCAAGGACAAGTAAACTAGTTAACCTGATTTTTATTAATAACTTGTTGACATGATTTTTTTTATTGATAACTAGTTAAGTTAACTTGGGGTTTTTTATGGTTAACTAGTTAGTTAACATGTTTTCCGGCGAGGCTCTGGCGACCGACCTTACTCCGGTGACTTTTACGGCGAGGACAAATTAACTAGTTAACAATTTTTTTATATTTATAACTAGTTAACTTGAGTTTTTACCGTAGTTAACATGTTATTTTGTTGATAACTAGTTAACGAATTACCATGATTAGTTAATTGAATTGTTTGTTAACTAGTTATGTTATTTTTAATTAGTTAACTAGTTAACATCATGATTTAGATAACGAATTAACTAGTTAACCAATCGAATTAACAAGTTAACCTATCGAGTTAACTAGTTAACCTATCGAGTTAACTAGTTAACATCATGATCAAATAACTAGTTGACAAGGGGTATTTAACTAGTTAACATCATGATTGAGCAACTAGTTAACGAGATTATTAGTTAACTAGTTACATACGGAGGGAATGTTCCATGCCAAAAGTCTATCCTCGTTTGCAGTGGGTCTGCACCGGTATTTATAGTCTAGACGAAAACCGTTAGTGTCCTCACCCCATTGGTTGGGTGTACAGAGGCACTGGCGTCGTTGATGGAGCGCCTTCCATCTGGATGTCGACATGTGTACCTTTCGCCTAAGGTTTGGTCTCCTAGGTGTCGGGCGCCTAGGGTTAGCGATGGGCTAGCGCTACTGGGCTTCAATCACATGTCGCCCAGATGTGTGATACTTCTCGGGCCTCTAGGCTTTGGGTCTTCTCTGTACGCCATAACTGGATCGCCTAGTCTAAGTCAGGCTTCCTAGTTGTAGGCTTCCAACGAGCCTATTAGATCATGAGTTTGTTTTCCCTTCTATAATTAAAAGGGCTCATGTTCTTCAATTGAACTAATAATTTAGGCATTTATATGGTATTTAAAATCTAGGGAAAATAGCACTTTGGCCCCCTCTACTTTGTCAACTTAACAAATAGCCCCCTATACTATAAATCACTCGTTTTACCCTCTCTTACTTTGACCACTTTGCCATTTGGGTCCTTCCGTTTCAACTTCGGTATTCGTAACGTTAATTGATGAGCATTCAACACACCACATTAGCTCCAATAGCCATGTATTAGCTTATTAAGCGTTTTTAATCAGGAATATACATATATATATATAGTTAGATAGGATGAAACCGACAAATAAAATGTGGTTTTGAAATCATTCGTATTTCACCATACTCTTCGTGATCCCTCCCCAAATTACCTCCCTAACTAACTCTTGATCTCCTACCTCTGATATCTCTCTCGGTTGGTGTGTGAATGTGTCCAGATTTAATGGTAAGAAGGCGAAAGTTAAAACAGAAGGACCAAAATGGCAATGTAGTCGAAGTAAAAGGAGGTAAAATGAGCGATTTATAGTATATGGGGCTATTTGTTAAGTTGGCGAAGTAGAGGGGGGCAAATTACTATTTTCCCTAAAATGTATTCTGAATCATGTTTTTAGAGTAGCGTATTTGGATGTGATCTGAGCAATCTAAGAGTTAACGAGACCTCGTCATCATTTTTATTTACATCTTCGAATAGGCATATGAATCTTGTTTGAGTTATATTTTCCTGTTGTACTTTTCTTCCATTGGGAGTTTATTTGTTGATATTCCCTTTAGATTTGGTTCATTGTAATGTTGTGTGTCGTGTTTTGTGAATTTTGAGTCTAACATTTAAGAATCATGATTAGACATATGGTTATGAATTTATGAGTTTGTATGTTAATTGATCTTTGTACTACCGATATTTTCTGGTTTTGGGAATAGTTGTGTGGTCTGATATTTCACTACTAAATTTAATGTTTATTTTTAAATTAATATTAAAAGCAGTTCTAAACGGTTTAGTCGGTCTGAAATCGTGATTGAACCATCAAACCTTATACCACTAACCTTTCTGGTATGATATCCGGTACGGTTTTTAAAATCTTGCTTAATTATCTCGATTGTTGTGCTTTAATTGTTTTCACCAATTCAATGTCCTTTCCTGGAAGAAATTAATTGAATAAAATCATTCAAACTGTTGCACATAATTGATGGTGGAAAAACAAAGAATTCACTCAATAACACCCTAAAGAGTGGAAATCTAAACATGATACGGCCCTAATACGATTCACTGGTCTTGGGTTGTTTGAGGTTTTCTCCTCCTCCGTGAGTTTTCTTCAAACTCTTAACAGAGTTGGAAGTCTTCTCACTTTCTTCCTTCCTTTCTATTTTTTTTTCAAATATCTCATATTTAATTTTCTCCAATTTTATCGAATTCCTCTTCTTCTCTCCCCGCCAACCAATTTACTTTTACCTTTGTTTCTTTCTTTCTTTCTTCTCTAACTTTGTTTTTCTGCAAACGATGCTCAATTAGTGCTGGACATTTCCAGGGTTTGATAGTTTTTTCGGATCCATTTCTTGTTTCTGAGATTTGGTTGGTTCGTGAACTTGATCCTCCCTCGAATCCATTGAGGGCCTTCTGTCTTCCTGTAAATTTGGTAATTTGTGGGTATATTGGTTGGTGCATGGTTCTCCATTTGGGTTGAAAGCTCTTTCTAGGGTGGGTCTTCTTCAATCTCACCACAAGGAGGAGACCACACAAGTATCATATAATTTTGGAGGGGTGGTACCTATACATTCTAAAATCAAATAACGTTCAAATCGGGTTATAAGTTGAAGCCCTTTCTACCTCTTTATCTTTTCTTGTTTCTTTACAGACATATGTTAAATTGTATTTGATTAACCTAGAAGGTAATTATGAAGCAGAGTTATTGTCGTTCATAGCATTTTTTTTACATAGTTTTCTGGTGTTGGTATGTTGTTCAACCGCTGTGTTGTACGATGAAGAGGTTAAGGGTCAAACCTTCAAGTGCTAGAAGGTTCAAACTGTCGCATTTCCTACTAGGGGTATCAACATTTTATTTTTTGTTCTTAGCATCCAAGTTTCATCATTTTTTAGAGATTGTAGCTGCGTTGAGTGGCGATGAGGGTTATTTTGATATAGGTGAGGCTGGTAGAGCTGTTGTCCATGAATCAGATTTGAGAAAACCATTGTTTAGCTCTGCTTATATAGATACTACATATAATCAGAAATTGGAGGATAACCAAAATGAAGATGCACCCAACATGCCTAATAAAGAATCCGTGGAAAAAGTGAAAGGAGTGTCAAAACCTCTAAAACCCATTCGGCACCGATATGGCCGAATAACTGGAGAGTTTTTGAGGCGACTGAACAGGACTAGGGATTTTTCCTCACTTGAGAGAATGTCAGAAGAAGCATGGGCCCTGGGTTTAAAGGCATGGCAAGAAATGTTCAAGTATAAGGGGGGAGATATTGGACAGAGTTCTGTACTGGATGGTAAACCAGAGTCGTGCCCGTTGTGGTTGTCGATGAGTGGAGAGGAATTGGATAGAGGGGATTCTATGGTTTTCCTCCCATGTGGTTTAGCAGATGGTTCTTCCATAACAGTGATTGGAAAACCTCACTATGCACATCCAGAGTTTGTTCCACAGCTGGCCAGATTGAGGCATGGGGATGGCATTGTTATGGTTTCTCAGTTTGTCATTGAATTACAAGGACTGAAGGCAGTGGATGGGGAAGACCCTCCTAAGATTTTACATTTAAATCCTCGTTTGAAGGGAGATTGGAGTAGACGCCCAGTCATTGAACATAACACCTGCTATAGGATGCAGTGGGGTACATCTCAAAGGTGTGATGGTTTTGGATCTAAGAAAGATGAAGATATGATGGGTATATAACTTACCTTATCAACTTGAACTTTTTTCTATTATGCTTCTGTTATCTACTTCCAAATCACTTCAAATTTATGAAATTTCTTTTGATATTAATTTTAAGTTTTCGAAAAGTGTGTGACATCAGTTGAAATCTTGACTTGCTTGAAGAAATTGGAGGATTTTTGTTTCTCTGTTGATTTTCTGATATTTTCAGTTGATGGATATGTGAAATGTGAGAAATGGATGCGTCGTGATGTTCTTGACTCTAAAGAATCTAAGACAACCTCGTGGTTCGAGAGATTCATAGGGCGTGAACAAAAACCTGATGTAACCTGGCCATTCCCTTTTGTCGAGGGAAGGTTGTTTATATTGACGTTGAGGGCTGGTGTTGATGGCTACCACGTCAATGTTGGGGGACGACATGTAACTTCATTTCCTTATCGAACGGTATGTTGCTGATGTAATTGTTGACATTCTTATTGATATCCCATATCTCACAATTGTTGTCAGAGCCATTGATGTGTATCATACATTTCAAATGTTAACTAACTTGCTGATGTATGCCTGCTCTTTGTAGTGTTGAGGTTGCTAAATTGGTGCTTTCTTATACTTATTATCATATCATCATGTTTTCTTTATTCCCTCAAAAAAATTATCTTGTGCAACCAGTTTGTGTCCTAATGTTTTTCCCAACTTGTTATTCCAGGGATTTACTCTTGAAGATGCAACAGGGTTAGCCATTGAAGGAGATGTGGATATTCAGTCGGTTTACGCAACATCGCTCCCTAGCTCCCATCCAAGCTTCTCTCCACAAAGAGTTCTCGAAATGTCAGTGAAGTGGAAATCTCGTCCCATTTCAAAAAGTCCTATTTGGCTTTTCATTGGGATTTTGTCGGCAACGAATCACTTTGCAGAACGCATGGCCGTTCGAAAAACATGGATGCAATCATCATCAATCAAGTCCTCTAATGTAAGTTGTTCGTTTCTTTGTGGCGTTGGTAAGACTTTTTCCTGTTGCAGTGTATTCCTTGTTCCAAAATTTCATAAATAGCCTTGTTTATTCTACTTTTTTTGTTCACATGTTGTGGCGATGAGGGTGTACCTTTCTTATTAGTCATCCTTTTCAGTTACTTATTGCACAATATGCATGCAACGTTCTAAATGGTATAGGTTTTGAATTGACCTGTAGAACCCAAGAAAAGAGGTGAATGATGTGTTAAAGACAGAGGCTGATTACTTCGGTGATATTGTCATTTTACCATTTATGGATCGCTATGAGCTTGTAGTTCTAAAGACGATTGCCATCTGTGAGTTTGGAGTAAGTCCATGCTTTGTTTGTTAGCAAAATCAGATGGGATCCAAATTTGTATTTTTTCTTCCATAAAATTAATAATGCAGTCATTAGAATTTAACCCACAAGGTTTCCTTCCAGGTTAAAAATGTTTCAGCGTCATACATCATGAAATGTGATGATGACACATTTGTGAAAGAAATTGGCCATGTCTCCCGAGACAAGTCTCTCTATATGGGAAACCTAAATCTTTTGCATCGTCCTTTGAGAAATGGAAAATGGGCAGTAACTTTTAAGGTATGGTATTGTTGCAACATTTTTTCCTTTTTTCTATTATGAAGATTATTGAAATAATATCCTAGGTGAAGAAGGTAAAAAGAAAACTAAACCCATCATCTAAACTGATATGGACTTACTTCTTGAACGTTGCAAGTGTTATTGAAGTGGTATTAGTATATACCTACCCGTAAAGTTAGATTCCTTGACATGAATGTCTTTGTCGTGCAATTTGCAAATGTGTAACAGGAATGGCCAGAAGCAGTATATCCACCTTTTCAATGTCCAGATATAATTTTAGGAATCGCAAACTATAGTCTTAACACACAAGAAGCCTCAGGGTCAGTCTCTGTAATTTTCTCTGTCCCATTTAAAAAAATGAGTGCTCACTAGTTAATTGCAGCTTTTCAAGATGGAAGATGTGAGCATGGGAATGTGGGTTAAAAACTTCAACAGTACCACACCTGTCCAGTCGGAAATTCTGTCAGTACGGATGCATGGAAGACTATTACACAGCACATTACCAATCACCAAGGCAGATGATTTGCATGTGGGATAAGTTGTCAAGAGGACAACCTCATTGTTGCAACTTTAGATGACAAGAGTCATTAACAGGTGGGCTTTGGTGCATTTTAACATTTGTTGATCATCATGGCTGCATAAACATCATTTGCATACGATTGGAACAAGGCAACATGTCTCACACTTTTGTGTCGGTCAATGTGCAGCCAATTAGCCTAAGTTTGCATATTAATATTTAGTAAGAAGCCATGAGGAGGAGTGAGTACTATAGAAGAAGATGTGAAGGTAATTGTTCAATATGTAAGTATTTTGTATCCTTATTTTGCTAGAGAGGCAAGCATTACAAAACGATGAGCCCGAGGTTTCCCGTCCCTTTGCCATTGCCGAATTTGATTTTCCCGACTGTAGGCTTTAGTTACCACTTTTGGCATTTCAGACTGTTATGGCTGTCTTCAAAGTCGCCGTTTAGGTTATTATTTAATACACCAAAACTTTAGTTGGACATTTATGAGTGAGGACACTAAAATTATCGTGATTATCAGTCCCGATTAAGCGACATTTCATTGCTTGTAACACGATTTTAGGGGTAGTTTAATGGGTTTACGTTCATTAACGCTATTCCTACCGAATTGGTTACTTTGGCCTGTTTCGGGTCTATTTGATGTGTTTTCGAGTGTCACCTTGAGTACATAGGTTTTTGCCGTCAAATATGTAGTTGTCGGACGTGTTCGGGATGCAATGGGACCTCAAGAAGTGATCCGGGATCATTAGAGAACTTAAACCGATCGAAGAAACAAAGGAAACTGCCCAACCCTAAAGTTCTCGCCGAGAACTTCAAAGTTCTCGCCGAGAAAGTGTTCACAAACTCATGAGGAATTTCGTCGCCAAATTCAGAAAATTATATGAAGAAGTTCTCGGCAAGAATTCTCGCCGAGAACTTGTGAAGAAATTAATAAAATTCTCGTCGCCAGTTGGAATAATTTTACACATATGTTTTCAGCGAGAACTCCAATGTTCTCGCCGAAAACTTAGCCCTTTTCCGGGTCTGTTTTGGATAACACCCTATATAAGCCCCTCTTCATGCCCCAATTGAAGGGATTTTGAATTTCAGTCTTCCACATCAAAAAGAGAGAGGTTAGATAGATTTTTGGAGTTCCTGGAGAGATTTTGACACAATCTTTCCATCCCGGGGGTGCTCGGAGCTAGGAGTTGAAGAGTTTGTCGAGTTCGAAGCTGCACTGAGTCATCACAATTAGGTTTTACAATTCTTCTTTGTTCTTCCTTGTTAAGATGAACTCCTTTGTTGTCTTTGATTCTCTCAACTTGAATATGAGTAGCTAAACTTGTTAAACTTAGATTAGATGAACCCTAAGTGACTCGGGGCTTTAAAGCGGTCACGGATCGGCGGTAATTAGATCTCAATTCAGACAATTTCTTATTCATAATTGGTTTTTTCTTAATCTGTGTTTCTTTTCTAGTTTGATCACCTATATTAGATTCTTGTTAAAATAAGGATAGTTGGCGAACGTCCACCTTGTTTTAGAACCTCAAATCAATTAATTAACCTATTCAATGGATTATGCCTTTCGAACCGTTTAAGGTTAATCCATTTCTAGAGCAGCTCATTAAAATCAGTCAGGTACACCAGTTAGTTATCCATTGCAGAAGTGAACGCACGAAGGGTTAATTAATCTTGGTAGTTAGTTCTGATAGAGCGAACGTTCGCGAACTTAGACCTAAGGGTAAGGAGCTGTGATGGTGTCTAAGAACTGAATGAATTAGGATCGAAAGTCGTCGGTTTTGTGATCGTCAATGTCCTGGTAATCTTAGGGGGATTCGAGTCTAAGCTTTTGTCTTTCTTTCGTCAATCAACCTTAATCAATCAATTTATCTTTTTAATTCAATCTTAATTTTCTCGCATAATAGTTTAGAAGTCGTGGAACTCACACCACGCAACTTGTTTAAGACCTGAATAATTGTCAGTTCCTTTGAGTAAACAATTAGAGGAAATTCGTGGAATACGATCTATCCTACTTTAGTGGGATAGTATTTGATACCCTGTTTTACACGTTATCAGTGAGCAATTGCATCGTTTTTGCATGAAAAAACAATGAGTGCATTGAGTTAGTAAATGCGAATGAATTACAATTTCTGAGGCTTAGGAGTGAATTGAGTGATAGTATTAATGAATAATATAAAATTAGAGTTGAACCATCTCCCAACTAGAGATGGTGATGGGGTGATTTTGTTGATCTCATCGTCCTTGTCCCCATACTCATTGGGTTTTATATATCACCATCCCCATCCCAAACAGATTTCAAATAACCGTATGTATATCCATTCTTAATACTTCCTAATATTTTTCTTCGAAAATGTTGTCAATCATAACCATTGTATATAGAAAAATATCCATTTTGAATAGAAAGAAGATAACATAGCGTTGATGTAGGCAATTACTAATGTGAGGATCCTCTAAGTGTCCTTATCCTCTAAGTGTCCTTATATAAGGACACTAATCTACACCTTTAATTTATTAAATAGAGATCCATTGATTGATATGAAATGGGTATTAGGGGGAGTTTTTTCAGTGACAAAGTCTAAACTTTGTCACCTATACAAAGTTTAATATGGACCCTTGATCTCATATCCACATCTTAATTAATAATTTAAATCAATTTAATAATGCTATTTAAAGAAAGTGTATAATTTAAATAAAAAACATTCCCCTGCAACCCTTTACTTCCATAACCGCCGCCCCTTTTAATTATTGTTTATTATTATATTTATTTTTCAATTATCTTCTCCTCAAAAAATGCTTGAAAATATTCTCTTAACAATTTTAGATAATCATAATCTTCTTTTTCATATGCTAATCACGCCATTAAAAAAAAACTTCTGAATAATTTTTTTTTAACAAATCAGTCCCTAATCAATAAAAAATCAATCCCCAAGTTCAAGTTCAAGTTTTATAATGGATGAACCCGGTTCGAGTTCCTAAGTAAAAAAACCTTCCACCGCACCTCTGTTTGATCTAAATAATCCACCGATTGATCATTCCCCCGATGTTGATGATACATCTGAACCATATGAGGATGCGATTCCGACGTCAGATGAACAAGGAACCTTACGTGGCTACGGTATGTTTTCCCTCCTTTTTTAGCCAATCTTCTTTCATTATAATATTACTTTCATAGAATCTACATAATGAATTTTTCTATTCAATCAAACCATAATTATTTTCACTGTTCAGTTTGTGAGTTTCGATTATGTTGTTCAGTTTGTGAGTTTGTGAGTTTCAGTTTTTGAATTAAGATTATATTCATTGAGATTGATGCGGCTGGTCAGTATGCACGTAGTACTAGTATGCATGCAGTACTAGTATGAATGCAGTACTAGTATGAATGATCGGCCAGAGGTTCATCATCAAAGTCATCCTACAATTCCAATACAAAGCAGAATACCACTGTAAAGACTACCATATATAACACAAACTATGACAACAGAGTACTATAAATCGGCTTCCATACACACATATGCCGAAAAACCTAAACACAATACATAAACATAGGATTAAACAAGTTAATTGATCCGATATCCAAGAGAAACCATGAACAACATACTAGTACTGCTAATCTCCAAGTACGTTACAGATACTAGTATGTGCCGTGAAATAAATGACATGCTAATCTCCAAGAGAATATTTTCAAGCATTTTTTGAGGATAAGATAATTGAAAAATAAATATAATAATAAACAATAATTAAAAGGGGCGACGGTTATGGAAGTAAAGGGTTGCAGGGGAATGTTTTTTATTTAAATTATACACTTTCTTTAAATATCATTATTAAATTGATTTAAATTATTAATTAAGATGTGGATATGAGATCAAGGGTTCAGATTAAACTTTGTATAGGTGACAAAGTCTATACTTTGTCACCCACCGCGCTCCCGGTATTAGGGTAAATTTCTTAATTGGTACGGCTTTTTTTAATTTTCGTTTTGGTTCCACTTTTAATTAATTACTTCATTTTCTCCATTTACCCATACCTGGTTCCCTGAAGTTAGATTAGGATCATCATCCAACGGCTATAAAGAGTGTCCTCATATAAGGACTCTTAATGAGTCCTCACAATAGTAGATCCCGTTGATGTAAGTGCAAAAAAATAGCACTGCAGGACAATTGCAATCCTTGGGGAAGGCAAAGGGAGTCCACGAGAATCTTACAATCCGTAAGGATGCAAGAAAAGGCCGAGGAATTGGAAGCGATCCTCATTGCTGACAGCACAGTTGCAGCTTCTGCGGATAAAGGGTTACGACACGAGATTTTCTCAACCTTACCATCAACGATCTGTCCTTCGGCATCCTTAATGACGATACCAATTCCCGCCTTCCGGATATCGCCCTTGAAGGAGGCGTCACACAGAATATACATGTCGTATATTCTCGGCAGCGGACCAGGATGTTGAGGGATTTCCCTAGGTTGAGACGGGTGGTCCTCATGAACTTCATTTTGAGAGGAGAACCAGTCCAGGGCATCCTTTTTAATATTGTATATCGTGGATGGGGCCTGAGTTAGTTCTTCATTAAAAATCAAGTCATTTCTTCTTTTCCAAATATGCCACCCGCAAAAGAGACGAAGAGTAGCATCCTTGGGTGGAATGTCACTCAAGTCCGAACGAAACCACTGAAGAAAGTCCCAATTTTCTTCAGACCGAGGGAGCGGTGGCATCGAGCGTGGGAGGAGGCTCCAGATTTTCCTAGCACTCCAACAATCACAAAGGAGGTGAAAAATAGATTCAGGTGTACCTGGACAGAAAGGGCAATCCTGAGTGGGGGAGCATTTCTTCCTCCAAAGGTTCGTGCGGGTTGCCAGGAGGTTTCTTGCGCAACGCCATAAGAACATCTTAACAGTTGGCGGCAGGGAAAGGCTCCAAAGCCATTTCCACGCATCAGAATTCATCAAGGGATTGGGCTCTAGCCTTGAATATGGTGTGGTAGGCCGACTTCACACTGAGCTTCCCTTTTTTGTCAAAATTCCAAACCCATTGGTCCTCAAAGCTCGGTGGGCCAATCGGGATACAAGTGATATTGAGAACCGTTTGTTCTGGAAAGAACTCACAAAGGAGAGGGACATTTCAGGTCCTGTCCGGAAGGGAGATGAAGTCTCAGACTCTGAAGCACGCTGCAGCTCGCACACCGCTGTTGAAGTTTTCCTCATCAGGGATTCACGGGTTATCCATCCAAGTCTCCTCGCCATTGCCGACATTGCGTCTAAGGCCTCGCTTCATTTCCTCCTTCCCTTCCCAAATGCTATTCCAAACCCATGAGGCAGAAGACCCCTTTCTAAATCCAGAAAGCTAGTACGGGGGAAGTACCTACCCTTAAGGATTTTGAACCAAATGGAGTCCTGGTTAGTGAGGGCACGCCAAGCTGTTTTAGCCAACATGGTTCTATTGAAGCACTCGAAATCTCGAAAACCAAATCCTCCCCACATTTTCCCTGTGGCAAGTACACGTTTTGAAGTCCAGTGAATGCTCCTCTTATCCTTGTTACCTCCCCACCAGAAGCGATTGACAATAGAGTTGAATCTTTTGAGGATTGTCGAGGGGAGCAGAAAGCAAGAGAAGATATAAGTTGGGATCGCTTGTAGAACCGCCTTAACCAGGACCTCTCTTCCCCCGTGAGATAACAAGTTTCCTTTCCACGCTTGGGCTTTGTTTTCCATCCTCGTGACCAGATAATTGCAGGTAGCAACCTTTGAATTGCCCCAGTCAGTTGGGACACCCAAATAGGAGCCAAGAGTGCAATTTCTAGGGCACTGAAAAATGTTACAGATGTCATGTCTGATGTTTTCATGAGTGTTGGCTGAGAATAGAAGGGCTGACTTATCCGGGTTAATAGCTTGCCCTGTGATGTTGCAATAGTCCACAAAGATATTAACCAAGCTGGACGCTTCAGAAGTGGAAGCTTGCCCACAGACCACCGTGTCGTCGGCAAAGAGAACATGAGACAGGTTAGGGCATCTAGGGTTATATCTTATACCTTTGAGCGAACCTTCTTGAATACCCTTGCTGAGCAAGTAGGATAAGACGTTGGAGACCATAATAAAAAGATACGGAGACAAAGGGTCTCCTTGTCTAATACGTTTCTCTGGGACAAAGTAGGGGGACGGCTTTCCATTGACAAGCAAAGAGAAACGTACAGTAGTAACACATTCCATGATCCATCCAATCCATACTTGATCGAAACCCATCCGTGTCAGAATCAGCTTCAGCCCATCCCAAGAAACTCTATCGAACGCCTTCATCATATCGAGCTTCAGGAGGAAGCTGAAATTTTTAGACTTCTTTCGGTGCTTGAGACAATGGATTGCCTCATGGACAACAACTACACAATCCTGAATAGCTCGGCAATCCGTGAATGCGCTTTGCAACTCATGGACCAACTTAGAAATCCACAAGCCCAACCTCGAAGAAATAATCTTGGCGATAACTTTATATCTGAAGTTTGTCATCGAGATCGGTCGAAACTGTGTAATCCTTTCAGGGTTTGAAACCTTTGGGATTAGGGTGATGAAAGTGTCGTTCCAGCCTTGCGCAATCTTTCCCGAGCTGAAGAAAAGCTTGACCTCTTTACAGAACTCATTTCTAATTAGATTCCAATTTTTCTGATAAAAGATTCCGGGGAAGCCGTCCGGCCCGGGGCTCTTGATTGCTCCGAGCTTGAAGACCGCTTTTCTGATCTCAGAATCTTCTACTACTGCAGTGAGGTGCTCATTAATAGCCAGAGTGACCACTATAGGGAAGTCCTGCAAAATAGCAAAGTTAGGCACTCTTTCAGTTTCCTGAAAGAGTGTGGTAAAAAAGTTCGTTGCATGATCCGTCAATTCTTGGGGTACATGTATCCAATTACCATCCCGATTTCTCAGTTTAGTGATTGAATTTCTATTCCTTTTCTGCTTTGTGGTGATGTGGAAAAATTTTGTGTTCTTGTTTCCCCATTTGAACCAGTTGGTGTGAGCTCATTGAGCCCAATGAATTTCTTGTCGTCTCCAAAGAGTTCTGAGCTGAGCTTCTAGGTTACTGCGGGTGGTGTCATCATTCGGTCTCCTTTGTCTTTGGTCAAGTTGTTTGATTTGGTTGAGGATTGTAGAGATTGCCTTGGAGTCACTATTGAATTCCCTTTCATTCCAATCAGAGAGGATGTTGCTGCAATTCTCAAGACCCTCAGTGAAAGAGGAGTGGTTCCTCTCCCAAGAATCTTTAATATTGGTTTGAAAGTCTGGGTGATCCAGCCATTTTGCTTCAAAGCGAAATATCCTCTTACCCCGAGCTGTGGGAGGATTCAGTTGCAGCACGATTGGGGCATGATCAGATTCTGCACGAACCTCATGAATAACAATCACCTCGTTGTGAGCTTCAAACCATCGATAAGAGGCAAGGGCCCTATCGAGCCTTTGACTAATAGCAGTGGCTCTAGAATGATTGTTAGACCACGTGAAAGCGTGACCTTTGAACTTAATCTCCAACAATCTGCAAGAGGAGATAAAAGATTTGAAATCTTTGGTGGTAGCCTCCGTGACTCGTCTACCTCCTTCCTTATCTTCTTGGCTTGTGATTGCATTAAAGTCACCGATCAAGGGCCATTGATCATCAACATCATTCTGGAGTGCAATCAGCTCATTCCATACCGCCATGCGATCTTCTCTCCGAGGGGCTCCATAGACAAAAGTAACAAATTGATGATCCCTGCTATCAATCTTACAGTGAATTTAGTTTTTTGATGAGGTGATGACTGAAATATGGATATCAGAGTTCCACCAAATAGGTTAAATATTGGCTTGATACATATAAAATTGGTGTCTTAATGTGAAAACGGGTAAGGGGTGGATGCACCTAAACTCATCACTGACTCATAGCCATAAAAATGTTGACCGAATTGAGACAGATCCGGTATCCATGGGTATGGGTTTTGTTGCCATCCTTACTCCCAACAGCTTGAGTTATTGTAATGCAATAGTTAATAGCTGATAATTGTAAAAACAGCGGTCAAATACTAACCTACAAAAGTAGGATAGATCGTATTTCACGGGGTTTCATTTAATCATTTACTCAAAGAAGCTAACGAATATTCAGGTTTAAACCAAGTTGCGTGGTGCGGGTTCCACGAATTTCTAAACTATTGAACAAGGAAATGAAAGATGAAATTAAGGAACAAATTGATTGATTGAGGTTGGTTTCAATTGACAGAGAAAAGTTTAGACTCGAATCCCCCTAAGATTACCAAGGCATTGGCGATAGACCTGGCAATATTGGACCCGACCCGTTGACTCAACCCGAACCCGCTCGAAAGTTTAGGGTTGGGTTTGCTATTTTGGGACCCGAACTCGAGATGACCCTAACCCGAAAATCCGAAATTTTTTGGGTGGGTTAGGGTTGGGTTTAGGGTCGACCCGTTGACCCGAAAAATCTTTATAGTACCTATAAATATTACTATTTTCAATGTCATTTATGTGCTAATTTAATATGTAGTCTTATTTATGATTTATGATTTTCAATTTTATAACTTTTGTCATTTTGATTCTTTTATCATGTAAGTTATAAATCATAAATAATACATATCACAAATATTATACTCAACATATGTCATGTCGAATGTCACTAAAAATCATTGATGTCATTACTAACAACATTAATGGTTGTAAAATTTTCACAAAACCATAATATGGTATATATTTGATATGAAATTATGTTCCAAAACTACTTTTTAACACTTTTAACATCCTCGTGCATTATCTTACATCATCGGTTCAAGTGCATTGTGTATAACTTACACTATTAGTATGTGTATTCTATACATGTTGTATAAGCTATGAACTATAATTTTATACATATTTTTACCTCTCACATTCATAATTTATTAGTTTAATTTGAGTCTATTTGTTTTAAATAAATTTGTGATGATGATGTTTAAATTTTTTTATGACTCAAAGTGCTTGTAACCCGAAATGACCCACAACCCGACCCGAAAGTTTAGGGTTAGGGTCAATTTTCAAATATGGCGACCCGTGACCCGAATGACCCAACCCGAAATAACCCGTAGCCCGTAGTGACCCGCCCAAATCAACCCGACTCGCCCGATTTGCCAGGTCTAATTGGCGATCACAAAACCGGTGACTTTTCAATCATAATTCATTCAATTCTTTAACACCGTCATAGATCCTTACCCTTAGGTCTAAGTCCACGAACATTCGCTATTATTGAACTAGCTACCAAGGTCGATTATCCATTCGTGCGTTCGCTTCTGCAATGGATAATTGACTGGTGCACCTGAATTGATTCTATGAGCTATTCTTGAAATGAATCAACCCTAAACGGTTTCTACTAGAGAAATGATTCTATTGAATAGGTTAATTAATTGATTTGACGTTCTAAAACAAGGCGGACGTTCACCAACTATCCTTATTTTAACGAGAATATAGTCTAGTTTGATCAAGCTAGAAAAGAAACATAATCGAAGAACAAATCAATTATGAGAAAGAACAATCTGAATTAAGATCTAATTACTGTTGATCCGTGACCGCTTTAAAGCCCCGGGTCACTTAGGGTTCATCTAATCTAAGCTCAACAGGTTTAGCTACTCATATTCGAAATAAGAGAATAAAAAACAATCATAGAATTCATCTCAGAAAGGAAGAATAGAGAAATTCTAAAAAAAACCTAATTTGACGATCCTGTGAAGCTTCGATCTCGAGAAATCTTCAACTCCTAGCTCTGAGCGCCTCCGGGATGAAAAGATTATCAAGTAATCTGGCCAAGAACACCAGAAATACTCTAATCTATCTCCTTTTATGTGTGGAAAGTCTGAAAAAGCTTCAAAGCTAATCGTGGATGCTTGGAGTTGGCTTGTCCAATTGTGTGCCTTGGACCCAATCGGACAAGCCTTGGACTCGAGTCCAAGTCAAAAGCTTCAAAGCTAGGCTCAATGCATACGTGGATGCTTGGAGTTGAATCAAGCATGAAGAGGATGATTAGGAGTGGATGTTTGATGTTGGGAAGGTTAGAGCTGGATGCCACACAAACTGATGTTGAGGGTCGAACACGACTGATGCCGAATCGAGAAACGAGGATGTTGACCTTGATATCAGACCAATGTTGGGCATGATAAAAGCACTGAATGGGCATAGCCCAATTCTGATGCTAGGACGAGAGACTGATATTGAGCCGCCAAAGGACAATGTTGGGTCCATCGCAAGCCCACTATCGGACCTAATTCTTGCCACGAGACCGAATCTGAGCCACACATGGATTGTCGAGCCGTTGACCGAGAATCTCAGCATTCCTTATCCGGTAGGAAAAGGAAAGCCCAAATTTGGGATTTCAATGCTAGGTTAGGAATCTAATGCCAGTTTAGGACTTTCTGAGATTTTTTCGGATTGTTTTTCCTTTTTCGAAAAGGATTTTAGTATTTTATTATTTTATAAAAGTAGTTTCATAAAAGGAAAATGGAGAATCCCTAGCCGAACCTACTCCTATAAATAGGACATCATTGTACTCATGGAAAGACACACCCCATTGATTAAAGAAATTTGACTTGATAACTTTTGTTCTTTGTTCCGTCTAGCATATACTCGTTGTTACATAGCTTTTAGGTTGATTTATCGTGGATCAAATTCATAACCCTTGACTTTGTGGTACCGTTCACTTTGATACTTCAGGTTCCTAACTCTTATAGCTAGTGGGTCCAAGTCTAATAACATTTCTTGTTTGAGGATTGCATTCGATTGCCTTGTGTTGAACATCTTGGCAATGGGTCACAACCTACGGTTGTCGTCGGTTTATATCAGCTTGGTATCAGAGCATTGTTTCAACTCTTGGACTATGTATCTTGTTATCTTTGATTTCATACAAAAAAAATTCAAAATGCTAAATAGTTTCATATTTTTGTTCGGTTGTCCTTGTTATCATTTGATTTTGTTTGTTCATTATTTGTAGGTGGAAAAAGTTGGTGACCATAGAAAAAATGAAACAAACTACACATGAAGAGGTCTTAAAAAAATTGACCTAATCAAAGCTTAGGTCACCTCACCTTTGATTTGTAATAGGTGTGAACACAATAAGAGGGTAACATCATTGCTTTCGTTGTTCAGAACCTCTAATACTCTTATTTTTCGAGTTGTTTTGTCATTTGACAATCGAGTCATTAAAAAATTCGGATTTGCCCTAGACTAAACCCTAGGTTAAGTTTGATTAGAAATTTATGCTGTGAGGACACTAAATTTGTCCCTCATATGAGGACACTAATCTGCACCTTCATTTTTTAATGAATATTTAATGGTTAAGATTAGAAGGATATTAATGTAATTTTATTTTAAGTAACTATTATTAATTAATTGGCCTTACTTTTTGTTTATTTAAATAGTCACTAACCATTTTTTAGTATCATTTAATTACTCCTAATTTCTATTTTATGTTAATGCTTTGAATATTTATTAATTTTTTAATAAAGTATAATAATTTTATAGGGATTGAGATTATAGGGATTGATAGATTTATCCGAGTGCAAAAAAAAAAAAAAAGCTCTCGCTCTCTGTCTCTCTCTGTTTGCAGTCCCTATGTCTACGACGGCGCCGGCCGGCGATCCTGGTGGAACGCCCACCAAAGTTGTTAAAAGGGCAAGGAATGACGATTTGGCTGATGAGCAGCAGGCTAGTGTGCAATCGGTGGAAAAAGAACAGCCACCCTCACCCTTTAAGGAGGCATCCTTTCGGGATAAAGTGGCTGGAATCTGGGGTACGGACGATTCAAACCCTACCACGGGGTACTCCGATGAGTCGGACGATGATGGGGAGGAGGAGGACCCGCGCTGTCCGACGATTCGCATCCCTTGGGATGAGAAGATTCGTGTACGAAGAAAGTTCGATAATGCAATTATCATCAACACTCTTGGTAAGAGCTTTCTGTATGCCTTCATGAGTAGGAAAATCCCCAAATCTGGGGTAAGAAAGGCGGAGTCCGAATTTCGGATGTCGGGTGGGGCTTCTTTGTGGTGAAACTTGAATCGGTGGAGGACTACGAACGTGCTATGTTTGGAGGACCTTGGATGGTCGGTGATCACTATGTCGTTATTCAGGACTGGCGGCCCTATTTCAGACCGGAGGACTCAACCTTGTCGACATTGAGGGTTTGGGTTCGGCTGCCAGGGCTACCTCTTGAATACTTTGATTACGGCATTCTAAAGAGGATAGGTGACAAAATCGGCACTACGGTTCGAATAGATCACACTACGTTGGAAGGTGCTAGAGGAAACTTTGCTCGTATATGCGTTGAAGTTGACTTGTCAAAACCGCTTCTTTCGAAGTATGGGTTGCGGTGCAGGGTCAGACGTATTGAATATGAAGGCCTACACACCATCTGTTTCAGGTGTGGTTGCTACAGGCATGAAGAAGGTGCCTGTCCGGTTGTAGCTACGGTGGAGGAGGCGCCTCCGAACTCGTCGTCGTTCTCAAATCCGGTCTTCGTCGGCGCTGATGTGGAGGACGAGAGGCCCGAAGTCGAGGAGGACTTCGGCCCGTGGATGAAAGTGAAACGGCAACCTCGGCGTTCCCAAAGGCAGCCGCCGGCCGCCAGTAGACTGACGGGCAATTCTCCGATCGTAGAGGAAGCTCCGGCGAGTAAGCCGGCGCAATCCTCGGCGGTTACTGGGGATCCGATCGGTGTGAAGGAAAAAGGAAAGGGCAATAACTCTTTCCATATTTTGGAGGATTTGGAGGAGGGCTTTGATAGTGGGATGGCTGTTTTGGAAGGTCCTAATTCTAACCAACGGGCAAAATTGTCTGATGGCAATAAGGAAAATTTGATGGAATTGGGCTTGAAGCCTAACCAAGGCCCAATTTCGGCTGAGAATTGCAAGCAGCCCAAGCTGGATGTGGTGAGCACCCAGCCGATCCAGGGAGCTGACCGGAGTAAGGATATGGCTTCCGGGCCCAGGGGGTGCTAGAAGCGATCCTTCTAAGAATGGTGTTCATGCTGGCTCTGGGGTTATTAAACCAAAGGAGACTCCCAAATCAGGCCCCAAGAAATCGGCTCCGGCTGGTACGCGTACTGGGGGGAAGTGTCGAGAACCAAAACTCGCTCGGCTGTCAAGATTCTGAAGCTTCGGACTGGACATGCGGATGATTTAGGGGGGTCCAAAGTTTCAGGAGGATTGGATGGTAACAATGCTAATGTTGAGTATGTCCTGGTGGAGGATGTGACGATGGAAGAGGCGGTGCCGAGTCATGCTACCGATCGGCAAGTTGCTTAAGCCGGTTTTCAGGGAGCTCTTTTTTCCTCCTTTTCCATGTCTTTAACTAACATTTTTGTCTGGAATTGTCGGGGTGCGGCCCACAAGGCGTTCATTCCGTCATTCAAATCGTATCTCAAGTCTAATCTTTTTCTATGGCTGTTATTGTAGAACCCAAGATCAGTAAGTGTAAAGCGGAGAATGTGATCAAGAAGATGGGCTTTGCTTCCTCCTTTCGAGTTGATGCTAGAGGCTTCAAGGGGGTGTTTGGCTTGTTTGGGATCCGTTGGTTATCGATCTCACGATCCTGAATTCTGGCGATCAGTTCATTCATGCGGAAGGAAGGCTTCTTGATGGCTCTAAGTATTTTATTACGGCGGTCTATGCGAGCCCCCGCCCCACTAGTCGGGTCCTTCTGTGGGATGTGTTAAAGCAGCTTGCGTGGGAATGTCTTCGCCCTGGGCGGTGGTGGGGGATTTCAACTCTATCCTTTCTGCCGCAGACAAGCAAGGCGGTTCCCAATTTTCTCGGCCCAGGAATAAATCATTTATTGATACAGTGGAGCTGTGTGGCCTTATGGATTTGCCTGTTTCTGGGCCTAGGTTCACCTGGTCGAGGAATGGCTTGTCGGTTAGGCTGGACCGGGCTCTGGTTAATGGTCATTGGTGGGGAAGCTTCCGGAGTCTTCTGTCCGGCATCTCTATAGACTCAAGTCGGATCACCGGCCTATTGTCTTGTGCCCGTTCTACCAGGTGTCCTCTTCCAATGTTAAACCCTTTCGTTTTATTTCTGCTTGGCTGTCCCATGCTAGCTTTAACCCGGTTGTCTCTAATACTTGGAATACAGGTGCAGAGTTGACTCAGAACATTGAGAATTTGACGTCTAGATTGAAAAAATGGAACAAAGACGTGTTTGGTAACATTTTCAAAAGGAAGCAGAGCTTGACCGAACAGCTTCGCCGAGCGGAAGCTAGATCCCTCACTGACCCTTCGGATACAAATAGGGCCGAAGAGGATCATGTCCGCTCCAGACTCGAGCTTGTCCTCTGGCAAGAAGAAGCTCTGTGGATTCAAAAGTCGAGGTCCAAGTGGATTGTGGAGGGCGATCGAAATACTCATTTTTTCCACATGTCCACCCTTAAACGCCGTGCGTTCAATAGGATTAAAAGGCTGAAGGATGGGTCGGGTTCTTGGATTGAAGATCAGGATCATCTGGCTAGCCTTGCTACTGACCATTTCAAGAATTTTTACTCGGGGACCACTCATGCAGCTAGTCGAATTATGGGCTTCTCGGGCTCTATTCTGGACGTTGATAAGGAGCTTCTATCTAAAAGAGTTACTGCTGCCGAAATCCACAGTGCAGTGAAAGATATGGGGGCCCTTAAGGCCCCGGGTAAGGATGGTTTCGGCCCAATTTTTTACCAACATTGTTGGAATGCGGTTAGTTCTAGTTTCTCTGGTTTTGTTAGTAGCTGTTTTAGTTGCCCTGACAAAATTGCAGCTGTCAACGAGACCCTTATCACTCTTGTTCCGAAGGTTCACGTCCCGACCCAGATCACTGACTTCCGACCTATCAGTCTCTGCAATGTGGTTTATAAAACCATTACCATGTGCATTGATAACAGGATCAAAGGACTCATGCCTTCCCTTACTCACCCATCGCAGACGAGCTTTGTTCCGGACAGACATATAACAGATAACATTCTCACGGTCCAGGAGGTTGTCCACTCATTGCATTCGTGGAAGGGCAGGAAGCACCAGATGATCATCAAGCTTGACCTGGCTAAAGCTTATGACAAGATTGAATGGAATTTTGTGGAGGATACGCTGCAGCAGGCTGGCTTCCCTGAAAATCTCGTTCGTGTTATTATGTCCTGTGTGACTACTGCGTCCTTCCAAGTCCTGTGGAATGGTAGCTGCTCTGAGAGTTTTAAGCCGTCGAGGGGCCTTCGTCAGGGATGTCCTCTTTCACCTTATCTCTTTACCTTATGTATTGAAAGACTTAGCAGAATGATTCTTTCTGCAGTTCATTTTGGTTATTGGAAACCCATTCATTTGGTCAGAGGAGGCACACTTTATCCCATTGTTTTTTTGCAGATGACCTGGTGTTGTTCTGTGAAGCTTCCCTGGCCCAGACTAGGGTTATAATGGATGTTCTGGATCGTTTCTGTAGTGCCTCGAGTCAGAGTGTCAGTAAGGATAAATCCAGGTTCTACTTTTGTAAGAATATTCTGCAAGCTAAGGCCAGAGGCATTGTTGAGGCTTTGGGTATTAGGGCTACTAATGACCTGGGCAGGTATCTTGGCGTTCCGATTCTTCATGGGCGAGTCACGAAGCATACTTACAATTTCATCCTGGATCGGCTGGATAATAGGCTTGCCGGCTGGAAAGCTGACAACCTCTCTCTTGCTGGGAGAGTTACTCTTGCCTCGTCAGTCTTGAACTCCATCCCTAGCTATATTATGCAAATGGCCTGCCTGCCTGTCTATCTATGTGATCATATTGACAAGAAGATCAGAAACTTCATTTGGGGATCAACTGAGGGCTCTCGTAGAATCCATAATGTTAACTGGGAAACTGTCTGCAAACCTAAGTGTCTGGGTGGTTTGGGTTTGCGTAGTGCTAGGGATCTTAATAAGGCATTCCTCATGAAACTCGTTTGGGGCATGTTATCTAGGCCTAATGAGCTTTGGGTCCAGGTTATGTTGACTAAATATATGAAGAACTCTGGGCAGGGGTGGTGTCTCAAGCGGCGCAGTGGTTTCTCTGCTACTTGGAGAGGCATGTTAAGTGTTTGGAGCGATACCATTAATGGGCTTCAATGGAGCATCCGGGATGGGAATCGCACCAAGTTCTGGACGGATACTTGGCTTGATTCGGGGGTCACGCTTATTGACTTTGCTACTAATATTCAGGGAGTGAATCATCTTAACTCTGTTTCTGATTTCTATCTCGCAAATGGTTCTTGGGATTTTAATAAGCTTGCGAATGCTTACCTCCTGAAATGGTTCTGCAGGTCGGAGGAATGACACCACCAAGGACGGGAGCTGGTGACGACACGTTGGTTTGGGGGCTTGAAGACAATGGGAGGTTTAGCGTCAAGTCAGCTTATGCTCTGCTGCAGGATTTCAGACTGGACGATCGGGATAAAAAATGGCAGAGGCTGTGGGACTGGCAGGGCCCTAATAAAATCAAGCACTTCATGTGGATTGTTATGCAAGGGAAGCTGATGACCAATTTGGAGAGGACTCGCCGGCATATTTCTAGCTCAGATACTTGCACGGTTTGTGGAAGAGGAGCAGAGTCGTTGGATCACCTCTTCAGAAATTGTGATGTTGCCATTGCTGTTTGGAACGCCTGCCTACCTCAGGTTATGTCACCAATACAGAGACAATGGGATTTCGACACCTGGTGGTCGAATAATGTTGGGGACCACGCTTTGAACCCGACTTTTGGGGTTGTAGCTTGGTTATTATGGAGTCGACGGAACAAGCTTATCTTTGAAGGGATCACTTGGTCGGCGGAGGAGGTGAATTGTCAGGTTAAGTTTTGGGTGCTACTCCTGTCGTCGAGCTGGAAGGCTGGTCAGCTGGGCCGAGAAGCGCCGGGTATAGCCCGGCAGACCCAGCTGATCGGATGGCGGCCGGCTGATGAGGGGTGGTTTACCCTTAACTCTGATGGTTCCCTTATACACAGAACAACCGTGCAGCGGCGGGGGGCCTTATTAGAGATTGCAGAGGTAACTTTATTACCGCCTTCCGTCTAATCTAGGATGTTGTTCGATTATGAGAGCGGAGCTTCGGGGTATTATTGAAGGCATGAACCTGGCTTGGGAGAGAGGTATCCGCAAGCTTTGTATTCAAACTGATTCCAGAGCGGCTGTTGATATCTTGTCCTGTACTGGTGCTCGCCTCAATCGACACACGAGTCTTGTCCAACAGTTCCACGATCTGAAGGCGAGGGATTGGGAGATTCGGATCCACCACATTTACCGTGAAGCGAACTTTGCTGCGGATTATTTGGCTAACCTTGGCCATAGTTTTGAGCTTGGGACTTTCGTCCATCAGTCTCCTGATAGTTCTCTCTTGTATTGGCTTAGATACGATCTTATTGGTGTTTGTGAGCCTCGTGCTATTTATAATACTTAAGGGCTTCGCCCTTCTTCTACCAAAAAAAAAAGATTAAGGCTGGAAGTAATACCCGCGAACATGACTCGTACCCATTTCGGTAGTGGGTACCCATTACCCAAATGAGTTAGGGCTTTGGGATTGATTTAAAGGCATATGGATACCCACTACCTGAATGGGTAATACCCGTGGGTACCCATTAAGCCTGATTTTGTCCAATTAGTTGGAAAATATCTCACCTGCAAGCAAGCCAGTGTTTCTTTGAAGAATAACGTATTTCCATTCGAAAGCAGGCATATTCGATCAAAGAGACCAAACATCTTTGTGTTACTTTGATATAGAGTAAAAATAAGAGTACATCCAGTGATTACAACAAAACTAAGGTAACCATAAGAGTAAAAATAAGGTCATCTAGCTTCTTTAAGGTAACCATCATCAGAAGAGCAGACACACTGACACAACAAGAAAGACACTTTGTTAGTATTAGACTATAAAATGTAATTACATGCTAGATATGTATCTGATCATGAATAGAATGTGCATAACCTTATTACCTTGCCAAAAGAGGTATCTAACTAAATATTCAACCAACACTTGCACATTCTAATACCCAAAAAGGAAATACCATCAAACAATCCATGCAAAATAAGAATAACATGGCAAGTACTGCAAAATAACATGGCAAGTGGCCTCATCAGTAGCTCTCTAGCAATACTTACACGCCTTCAGTCAACTTGTTTGCATAATCAGTCAATGACATAGCATGGATGGTATCCTCAACCACGCTCTTCTTATAGGAGAGAAAACCAGGAAATTGAAGAATTGCAGCGAAGTACATATGAGTTGTAAGGCATTGGAGATTTTGAGTCATTTACAAATACTTCACCGTACATTGGAGCGGAATGATGGTAATTTTTTTTTTTTTAAAGAGTTTTACTTTTTAGTGGGTTAAGTGGATACCCGACCGGGTCCAGTTTGTGTTAGTGGGTACCTCGACCGGGTCCAGTTTGTGTTAGTGGGTACCCACTACCCACATAAGTTCAGACTTTAGGAGTTTCAATGAGTATGGGTATCCACTACCATTTTTAATGGGTACAGGTAAATGTACCCGTCCCATTAACCAAGCCAGCCCTAATTGAGATCATTAATTTTCTTTTTATTTTGGTAACCAATTAGAAACACCATGTTACATTCCTAATATTCGAACTCGATCATGATTGCAATTGTTCATCTGGTTTCGAATATCCAAATTGGATCATGGTTTCAATTGTTCATTTGGTTCCAAATACCAATTGTTAGAAACTTTATTTGTTTTTAATGATTATAATTAGCGCGGTTCCAATTAGGGACACCATGTTCCTAATATTCAAATTGGAACATGAGTCCAATTTTCATATGTATCTAAAACAAATCATCTGGTTCTGAATATTCAAATTGGATCATTGTTCCAATTGTTCATCTGGTTTCAAATACCTTCGTTGAGGTATCTCCTAGCTCCAATTAGGAACACCATGTTCCTAATCATAAAATCGGAACACACCCAAAAAAAGAACTACTCACATTTAACAAACTTAGCCCTTCAAACTAAAGTTCCTAGAAGATGCACTAGTACAAAAGATAAAAAATTTAGAGAAATATTTTTATAATCTATCTAGGTACAAATTGTGAACATGACTAAACAACTCACTAGGTCACTAGTCGCTTCATTTGCAATGATGAATGCTAGCTACAATATTTCAAATTTCTAAGTCTTCTTCCCGGACTTCCATTTTCCGTCGTCGATCACTGCCTTATTAGAGTACTATCGACCGCTTTGTCGTGATTGAATCCTAATTCAGAAGTGGCCAATCAAAGAACTCTTGATATAGCTTCAATTCGACGGTATCACCGCTACCGATGAGCTCAATATTTACTCGCCCGGAATCAGGTACTCCTCAATTCTATTTTCCTCTATAGTTCCTGATCTTTCGAACTAGTCTCATCGTCGATTGATTCATATCAAATGATCAATCTAAGAACTCCTGATGGAGCTTTGATTGGACGCTACCGCCACCATCTCCTTTATCTTGCTGGCGACTTCATCTCGTACAACTCCCGATCTCCACTGCCAAATCGTATGTCGGCCGGATTCACGAGGTCCGTGTGAGATGGCACAATGACGGTTCCTCATCATTAGTGTGCTGGTGTGGAGGCAGAGTCAGACGGTCGGCAGTGTGTGTGCAATGGCTGTGGTGGTGCCAATTAGGTTAATATGGAGAAGTTGTTTTTGGTTGATTGTAAAATATTAGGGATTGTGGTGAATCCCTAATATTATTTACCATATATACCAATTTCAAATGACTTTTTTGTCTATTTTAATATAATATGTCGGATCTGGTTCCTAATAGTGTCATTATATGAGGACACTAATAGGTGTTCTCATAACACTAGATCCTAGTTTGATTGTTCTTTTTGGTCACGTTTTACTAACTAGAAGAGTTGTGAAGAAACATGCAACTGTTAGAACTAGATTTTGAATACTCGTTCTGATTTCATACCCTCTTTTGAGTGCATTCTAAAATTCAAACATGAGTGGTAAAATCAGAGTGCTTGTGAGATTAGTTCATTTTTAGGTTGAGAGATTTGTGAGGCCGTTTCTAATTGCTAATTCTATTCTATAGATGGTTGATGACAAATTGAAAATGTTTGAGGCATAATTAGTTGTCATGGCCCAAACTCTAGTCAATTTGGCTTAAAGAGAAGATGGAGCGCTGGATTTGAATGGAGATCCCAACCTAAAACCGAGGAATGTTGTCAGTAGTTCTCCCATTGCGTAGATCTTAGATGATTTCCTGCTTACTACTTAGGTAATGTTTGCTTGTTAGGGATTGAAAACTCAAGTATTTGATGAAAAAATGTGGTTTTCAAAATGGTATATTTAGAAAAAGATTTTTGTGGAGAAATTGGTTTGGAAGATAAGTTTTAGCATTGGTTCTACCATTAAAAGAAAAAAGAAAGGTCCATTAATTAAAGAGAAGAACCACAAATTTGAATACACAACAAACTCTCCTTTTTGCTAAGTTTTTTTTTTAATGACTAATGTGGTTTCATTGCATCAAAATAATCATGAAGTTCTGTACAAGTCTTGAAACTGAATTAGTTTGCTAAGTTTTCAAATTCATGAAAATAATCATGAAATCATGAATTTGCTAAGTTTTCAATTTCATGATTTCAGACCCAATTTTGGTTTCAAACCATTCATTCAGTTTTGTAAAAAAACATGAATTTTGATTAACAGGCCATTTGTTTTTCAGGGGTTGAAAACGGAGGTGTTTTGAAAACACTACTTATTCAAAATGGCCTTTTGAAACCCCAATTTTTTTTTATGAATTAGGGGTTTCATTTCATCAAAAAAATAATGAAGGTCCAACAAAGAATATTTACAGATAAACCTATAGAAAGACTAGATACAACTCAAAATTGAAATCTCATCCTTTCTTCCTTTGGCAAACGCTCTAATGTCCCAATGGATTTGGTCAATCGCATCTTCACTTATAATGCTTTTCCCCCCATAAAGGGTGGCACATCGACTTCGCTAGAACGAGTTCAACAGCAAGACACATTTAGTTTCTTCACCATGGTGGCAACATTCGAACCCCCCCCAGCGTGTAACATCTGTCATGACCAGGTCCCAAGCTGTCTTCCTTGATAGTTCTGGTAAGACACCTGCGACGACACTTTGAGTAAAACGGCAATCATAGAGCAGGTGAGCTCTTGATTCAGCAAACGATCTGCATAAGACACAGACAGGGTCAATACTGAAGTCCCATTTTGCGATCCTATCCTTAGTCATGATCCTGCCAATTACAATCAGCCAAGCAACAAAGTTGAAGCGCGGAATCGTGAATCCTTGCCAAACCATTTCCCACCAAAGAACAGAGGGCCTCTTGTCCCAGATATCCTGGCAGACAACACTTGGTTTAAATTTTTCCATAACAGCTTCATTCCAGCAGAAATCACCTCCATCAGTAGACATAAAATCATGAACTAGAGGTCTAAGCTTCATAATCCGCTTCCAAACCCAAGACCCATAATCTGCTTTGACTTCCCACAAATTGTTGTTCTTAAGACGATATTTATTGATCCAGGCGATCCAGAGGGACCCCCGTGAGCAAAAATATGCTAGAGATGGCAAATTTCATTGACAAAATTCCAGCTAATAATATCTCGAACCTCCTTCAGCTTTCGGGACAGCTACATACTTCCATGCGATCTTGTTTTTCCTCCATCGATTTTACCCCATAAGAATTGATTATAGACATGCTTGATATCATGCCATCTCTAGACTTATACTATTGTTTGTTTTTTGTGTTTTCAAAAGTGTATCTGAAGTAGTGGGTCTACATAAACCAGATACTTTTACGAAAGTACCCCACCGACTCCCCCCTTTCTAATCCCTTAGTCCCTCTATAAATTGTACCCCGACTCTTTGTAGAACGTTGTTGCGACACACCTCCGTTCCACCCATTCAACAACTAGAGTGACCTACTTCCCCACCGCTCTCGCAAACACCACCGTCCTTGTCGGTTATTAAGTTGGACGAACTGAGTTGGACGAACTGAGTTGTCGAACACTCCAATATCATTGCTACTACCATCGGAGTAGAGTCCAGGAGAATTGATCATGTAGCATTGTGACAAGTCATCCGTGGGGTGCACCTGGACATGGGAGACATGCAAATGGCAGTTAGAAGCATGTTGCTGAATACGTTACACAACACAACTCCCACAAGGGCATAAAATGTAGCAAGTTGTAGTGTAGTGCTTACTAGTCCTAATGTGCAGTGGCATGCCAAGAACACATCGTTAATGGTCACCAATAACCGTACATGGAACTGTAATGACACAGTTAACACACCACTACGCAGCCTACTGGAAAATACATACACATGCATTGACATACGCATCAAGGTATGTACCTTGCTTGCACGTCGGCGACGTTCAACAAAGTTGGTCACGTAAGTGATAGTCTTCGTATGAGGCAACTTGTCACTAAGTAGCTCCGGTTTCAGTTGAAGCTCGATTAGTCGGTGTTTGCGCGTGAAACTACACATTGAACCGTCATCCCAATAGTTCACACTATTGTAATTCACAAAAGACATAATGCAATGCACATCAAAACTGTACATGTGGTAAATCCCGTGGAATGGGCAGTTGTAGATCCCATCTACTACTGACGATGAGTCAGTTGGCTCTAACAGGTACTTTAACAACTCTGCGTACGGAACACGAAATCATCAAACGCTAAAGTATAACACATATATGTGACAGATTTACAATGTATGACACGTAATTGCGTCCCACGAGACTTCCATTGCCATGGAGGCGATTACAACCAGCCCTTTTTCTCCAACTGTCACAGGTCTTATAATTTTAACTAACCATGTAACGACACACCACATGAGCTTTAATCCAGATGGGCGCTTCCTTGTGGCAGTCAAAGTCGACTCTATCGCTGGGTTGGTTACACAAATGGTCACCGACCTTTGGCCAAATAACCCGGCACTCACCGTCCTTTAAAAAATTTCCCTTCCATTACTAAGCTTTGGCCTATTATCCTAAAGGTCACTGGCGTCTACAGACATCCATTTTTCCGTCCAACTGCCTAAGTGGACTTGCCGACTAGGCTGCCACGTCATTTAAAATCCACATCACTTAAAATCCTATCCACCCAAAACCAACCCAACCACCCGACTCGATTATCAAACCAATTTATCAACCTACTTACCCAAACCAAACCAAACCAACCATCTCTTTCCTCCTCCGATCAGATCATCGACGCCGACGACACCCCTCTGTCGCCATCGCCGCATACATTCGCCGTCCGACGCCTCCGCCAGCTATCTGGGCACCTAATCCCTCTGACGAACAGCGAACCTGCCTCCTACCCCTCTCAATCCATCTCTCTCTCTTAGTCTAACCCAGTCCCACAACTCCGCCGGAAATCGGAAATCGGGAAATTGGAAATCAGAGTCTAAGTGCCGGAGAAGAAGTGGAGGAGGAAAGCAATCGTGGCAGGGGTTTAATACGTTCTTCTCCGGCGATTCGTTCCCAAGAATCCTAGCTTGGGCCGAATTAGAGATGGGGAAGTTTAGATCTAGATTTATGGAGGAGGGAACCCACCCACACCCAGCCATCCCAATCGTAGTTAACAAAGTCGAGTCGAATCCAGTAGATCTAGATTGCTGCTCGTGCTCTTCTCCTTCGTCGAAGCAGATCTAGATTGATGATGGTGAAGACTGAAGAAGTAGAGGAAGAAGAAGGAGAGGTTGTTAATAGAGTGAAGACTGAAGAAAATCTTGTGGACATACAGGAATCTATGTGGATTAATAGGAGGAAAATAAGGAGCCAGCGGAGAGGGGGAAATCGATGGTCCGATCGAGAGGAGGAAAGAGATGGTTGGTTTGGTTTGGTTTGGTTTGGGTAATTAGGTTGATAAATTGGTTTGATAATCGAGTCGGGTGGTTGTTGGTTTTAGGTAGATAGGATTTTATATGACGTGGCAATTTTAAGTGATGTGGCAACTGAGTTGTCATCGCCACGTAGGCGGATGGATGAAAAAATGGATGTCCGTAGACGGTGGTGACCTCTAGGATAATTGGTCAAAGTTCAGTAATGGAAGGGAAATTTTTTAAAGGACGGTGAGTGCCGGGTTATTTGGTCAAAGGTCAGTGACCATTTGTGTAACCAACCCCTCTATCGCTGTAAAATTAATACATCTGATGGCCCACTACCTAGTCCGTTCCAGGAGAATGTAGTTGGTGTAGGGGTTGGAGAACGTGTTCTCCCCCTTGACCACAACCAGAACTCGTCTTGCGACGCCTGCACACCCAACTCGTAATAGAATAAGACATGTGCACTGATCATTCAAAATTGAGTACAAGTGTTGTTGTCATGTTTCACTCACCTACGAACTGGTCTTGCTGTTGATGAACACATTGAGGTAGCCAAAGTGAGGGGATTCAAAACCCACTAGAGGGAACCATAGGTTGCAGTGCCCTCATCTATCAGTCGGTAAGCACCAGTCCCCTTAAGAGCAGAGAGACGGAGCATGGGCACGTCTGGTGGCTGAATATCCCCATCATTAGGGTATCATCATGCACGTACAGAGGATTGAAGAACCATTCCACGTGATTCCCCTGCATCAATGTGATCTCCGAGAAGCACACTATTCCAATCAATCAACCACATAACCTTACATTACAGGGCTTACCTCAAAATCCAGCCAGAGAGAGTGAGTGAGTGGTACCCCATTAGGTCTAGTTCTCCGCCTTCTGACAATAATTTCAGCAACCTCAACATGACAAATGGTTGCACAATGCCTCTCCTTAAGGTGGCTACTGAATCATATGCTGTCAAAGTTCTGCGCATCAACAACAACTTGTCATTGAACACTTTTATCCCAATATACGAAATGCATGCATACGCAAGGAGCACAAACATACCTGTCAAGCAATGGTCGTGGTCGTAGTCCATCGAGAATGTGATCGGCCCCTGACTTAGGGTGCATGGAATAGGAGAAGAACGTCTCTGAACCACTACACATACTTTGTTGGAAAGTCTAGGTGGTGAACTGCGAATGCCAATTGATTCAACGATTACGATGAGGGCAGAGGTTGCAAGACAGACAAAGTGACATTTTAGTGTAATGCTAGTGGAGAACAATCTTGAAAGTAGATAGAGGTTGGTGCGGTTTAATATGAGAGAGACAATTTAGTATTGTTAATCGATAAAATGGGGAGAGTTGTGGAATTAATTGTTGTCGTGTTAACGTCCCCCGAAACTGCAACGGCCACATCAGAAAACTATTGCATCTGTATGACCACTGTATTTACGGGTTGGTTACTTAAATGATCACTGAACTTTGACCAAATAACCCGGTGGTCACTGTTCTTCAAAAAATTTCCTAGCACTCACACAACTTTGGCCGATTATCCTAGAAGTCACCACCGTCTACGGACATCCAATTTTCCATCCATCCGCCTACGTGGCGATGCCATCAAGGCAGCCACATCATCTAAATTACCACATCAACTTAACCTACCCCAAACCCAAACCCATACACCCACTCAAATTACCCAAACAATTACCAAACCAAAACTCTTTCCTCCTTCCTCTTCCTTATCTTCTCCTCCACCACCAACTCCACTGCAACCATCCCCACCACCGGTGGGATGCCGCCGCCATCGGCGGCTGGGTTCATCCGGCCGATCTCCTCTTCCATTTGAGTCGTTAGCCTTGTTTTTTTGTCTCAATCTCTACTCTTAGGACTCTCATCTGATAGACTCATACTCTGTTTCTCTCTCTCTCTTTCTCAAGCATCTTCCAGAAACAATCCTTACTCTAATCTGAACTCAAATCAGACACATTTACCTCTCAAAAGAAAAGCTCTATTTTGATTTCTCCTGCCAACAAACGCCACCTAGCTCCACCGAACAGCTGGGTTTGGTCACAAGTCTTCTTCAAATTTCATCTTCCCCCCTTTAACATATCTAAACCACAGAATTCCCCAATACTCAACTTGACCCTTTTGCTGTGGAGCGATACAATACTGTCAAGGGCGTGATTGATTTTACTTCCGGTGACCGGACAGTTTAATCTTCCCCCTTTCAAGCGGCTGGATTGATTTTACTTTCGGTGACCTAATTTGCGGCTGGTGGGGTGATGTGTCCAAAGAGTAGAGATTGAGACCCAAAAGGAAACAAGCAATAACGTGAGGAGAGAGAGAAGAGGAGATCGGCCAGATTGAACCCTTCAATGGAAAATCCTCTTACCCCGACTCCATCTCTCCCCAACGGCGATGTCGAAATCAAGCACGGAGGAGGCCAACAGATAAGGCCCTCCATAAGATTCGGAGCGCGGAGGAGGAAGAAGAAGCGGTGGAGGCGGCATCCCGGCGGCGGCGACATCCCAGCGGCGGTGGGACACTACAAAAAAATATACATATGGCGTCGGTTAGACCGGGTTTTTAGCGTCGGTCATAGCCGACGCTAAAAACCTGTTGCGTCGGTCGATAAAAACCGACGCGAATAACGGCGACGCTAAATTTTAGCGTCGGTCGAAACTATAACCGACGCAAAATTACTATCGACCGACGTAGCTTCAGCCCAGCAACCCACAGGTCGGTTAACCGGTCGGGTGGGTATATCGACCAACCCAATTTTTCGTTTTTGTTTTCTATTCTCTTTTTTAATATTCATTTTTTAGTTTCATTTTTTATTTTGCTATATTACTTAAATTTTTTTTTTCGTTTTTATTTTTATTTTTTTCAGATCTAGGTTTTTTCCAGATCTGGGTTTTTTTTCCAGATCTTGTTGTCATCCAAGTCGTTTGGGATCCAGTTTGGGGGGCTGCTGGTGATTTGGGGTCGTCGGACGAGCTTCTGGAGGTCGGCAGGGATGACGGCGGGTGGGTATTGGTACAACAACGTTGGCGATAAGGGAGGAGAGGCGGTGGTTGACGGAGGTTGTTTAGGTGGGGGACGATGGCTGCTCGATGGAGGGACGGAGGCATCGGTTGGTGTTGGGCGGAGGTCCAGCCAGTGGTCCAAGATCCGCCGGTGGTGGTGGTGATTTGTGGTGGTTAGGTGTTTGGATGGGAGGAGGAGTTGAAATAATTTCGGGAGAGAGTGAAAATGACCAAATGAAAGGAAGGAAGGAAGGAGGAGGAGGAGGAGGGTGGTGGTTGGGAGAGTTGAGGAGGAGGAGGGTGGTGGTTGGAGAGTTGATGAGGAGGAGGAGAGGGTGGTGTTGAGAGAGTGAGGAGAAGGAGGAGGGTGGTGGTTGGGAGAGTTGAGGAGGAGGGGGTGGTTGGGAGAGTTGAGGAGGAGGAGAGGAGGAGGTGGAGGAGGATGGAGGGGTGGTTGGGAGAGTTGAGAGGAGTGGAGGAGTGGGGTGGGAGTGAGGGGGTTTCAGGAGGAGAAGGAGAGAGAGAGGTGAGAGTAGGGTTAGGGTGGCAGCTGAGAGAGTTTAATTAGGTACATGATTTTAGGTCGGTCGATGACCGACGCTAAATCATGTCGGTAAACGACGCTAAATCTGGTTTTGGGCAAGGGTTTCGTTTCCGACCCAAAATCGAATTTAGCGTCGTTTTTGAAGAATTTAGCGTCGGTCGGTATTTAGCGTCGGTTTTTTAGGCCTCATTTAGCGTCGGTCGTGTATTAACCGACCTATTTACGTGGGTCAACACGCACACCGTATTTGGCGTCGGTCTTTGACCGACCGACGCCATCCTCTTTCGTTTCAACCGACGCGAAATTCTCTGTTTTTTGTAGTGGGAAGTGAAGGTGGCAGTGGTTGTGGTGAAGGAGAGGAGAAAAGAGGAAGGAGGAAAGAGAAGGAGGAAAGGATTAGATTTGGTTTGGTAGTTGGGTGGGTGTTTGGGATTTGGGTTGGGTTTCAGTTGGTTAAACGGTCAGTTTTGGGTTAACAAAAAAGTGACATGACAGACTTGTCTTATGTGGCAGTGCATGTGGTGAGTCCATATAGGCAAACTATCGGAATTATGGATGTCCGTAGCTAACAGTGACCTCTAGGATAATCGGCCAAAGTTGTGTGAGTGCTAGGAAATTTTTTGAAGAACAGTGACCGTCGGGTTATTTGGTTAAAGTTTAGTGATCGTTTAAGTAACCAACCCCTGTATTTACTGATAGTAGAGAGAAATTTAAACACGAGGGTCATCGTGTTACAAAATAAACATGAACCCCGTAGCTGGGGCAGATTGGTCGAATGGGGTTGAGAAGGGAGGACAAATGAAAGCAGTTGGCGACTGACATGTATTGATCGCCGCGGTAATTTTGTAAATATTGAGTGAGGGAAGAGGACGAAATCTTCATTACACATGACCCATTAAAACTGTAATTTTGAAACACAAGAAACTCTGCTCCAGACCGAGTTTTCAAATCCGCGGTTTTGGACCAATTTGAGTTTTCAAACCACACAACCACATGTCCAACAAAAGGGTGGTTCGGGAAAAAGCGCATATTTGCCAAAAACATAGCCCCAAAGCGCGTAAAGCAAACAACCCGCAAAAACCACCATTTTATGCGAAACACAACTGACAACTCCATATCCCAACAGACAAATTCTTTTATGTACCTCCTCGCAAAGATATTTGAGTAAAAAAATAGGTCGAATATATTATTGGTCACTTAAGTATTGAACTTGTATCATTGTAGATTTGTAGTCACTTAAGTTTAAACAGGGCCAATTCTTGAAGTTTGAAGATCGATTTAGATTAGTCACTTTAATCCAATTTTTAATAATTTCTATTAAAAATGACATCTCAATGTCTTGTCATAAAAAATATTATTTAACATTCTAATTTCAATAGAATCACTTAATTTAGTTCTTATTAAAAATTAATTGGACTAAGTTAATAATTTATGATGACATGACACCTTGACATGTCATTTTTTACGTGAATTATCATGAAATTGGTCAAAGTGATTGAGGTGACCCATCTCTAAACTTAAGTTACTTAGTTGACCTAATTTAAACTTAAATAACTGTAATGACAAAAGACCCATACTTAGGTGACCACTCAAGTATTAGAAAAAAAAATACAGGGGTCGTTTGGTACAGGGGATTGAGAATAAGGAGAAATATGAAAATAGAAGAATGGTGGAAAAATGTTTGTTAAAAGTTAGAGGATGTTACATTACATTGTTTGGTATGTATATTGGGTAAAGAAAATAGTAGGGGAAGACAGTGGGACCTATTGTACTATTTGGGGGAAGTAAGAATTTCTGATAAAAGTAGAAATTGTCAAAATACACATTCTGGAGACAATCAAAAGCTCTGGGTATCTAAAATATAAAATCCCAGCTCCATTAGAAAGTAAACAAATAATGATATATCAGAATACAGAGTTTTCAAGAAACACAACTGCATTTCTCCCATACCAAACGACCCCACAATAAATTTGTTTTGAGTTGTTACAAATACGGTGCGTTTTCAGAATAAGCTGATGCACGAAGGAATAGTTTAGCGAAATTTGGCGCCCGAATCCGTTCACTTCCCCGAGACGCTATTCGCAACGAAAACTTATGGAGGCAATTTTGAAAACGCGAAAATTAGTTTACCGCCCGAACCGAATCCATTCACTTCCCCGAGACGCTTTCTATCTCCAAAATATCTTTTACCTCCCTCTCTACAATCAACCAGCTTCAATCCCCAGTCAATCTTCCCGAAAGCATTTCGATCCAGATCACATATCGCTGTGAAAAAAAAGGAAAAATGGCAGATCCAATCCATCTGGAGAAGATGGGCAGAGAGCTCAAGTGTCCAATCTGGTAATCCCCCCTCAACTCATCTCAAGCTCTGTACCCGCCGAATCGCTAGACTATGCAGTATTCACTCCTTTCTATTTTCTTCTTGCAGCTTGAGTCTGCTTAATTCTGCTGTTTCCCTCTCCTGCAACCATGTCTTCTGCGAGTAAGATTGCCATCTTTGCTCAAATGTTTTTTGGTTTGACAAAATATCTCCGGTCTGAGTCAGTTGATTATGTTTGACCTTTCCTTAGGTCCTGTATTTCGCTATCAATGAAGTCTCACTGGGATTGCCCGGTCTGCAAAGTGCCTTATCGGCGAAGAGGTATGATTACTCTCTTTTCTCCTCTCGTAGATTTCCGGTATCGTGTTTTTTAGCCTTTTCTCAATCCTCTCCTGCTGCATCATAATATTTGCTGCAGAGGTCCGTCCTGCTCCTCACATGGATAATTTGGTGAGCATATACAGAAGCATGGAAATTGCTTCAGGTTTTAATATATTTGTTACTCAGGCGACTCCAGCAGCTAAATCTCCAGGTATTTCATTTAAATTTGTTTTTATTTGAAAGCTACTTTGAATCTTAAGCTCGCGCCCTTAGGGTTGTGATGGTGGTTTCTTACCCTAGGGATGATTCTTTTACTTTGGCACGTTGATTGATGTCCTGATGCTTCGCTTCAATTCCGAGCATTATACTTACTGCAACGTTGACCCCGATTTACCCATCGTGCTTTCACGTCAACAGAAAAGGCAAAGCAAGTTGGACTTGAGGACATAGTTGAGAATCGAAAACCTAGAAGAAGTATGGGTTCAAAGAAAGGTATTAGAAAGACTCAGGAGGAATCTGCTCCCGCAACTTCAAAGCCATCATTCCCAACCAAGAAGAGGGTTCAGGTGCCGCAGTATCCACTTTCTGAAACCCCAATCAGGGGTACTAAGGGAAATCAAGTGGTCTTGTCGGGGAATCCGGTTACCAGTGAAGATGGAGAGCTTGTTCTTTCACCTTTATTCTGGTTGAGGGATGACGATGCTGAGAGGTTGAGTGAAACTGATGATGATGACGATTCTCTTAGTTTGACGCCTCTAAGTATTCCCAGTTTTAGCAACATCAAAGGTTCTAGTAACACTGAGTCCGCCAGATTGTCTTCAACTGTAAGTTGATTGTTGACGTTAATGGTCATTTGCTAAAGCTAACGTTCGATTTCTTATGGATTTTTCAACTTGTGTATCTTAACTGCAGGGAGAATATTTTAATGGAAATTCACATTTCGTTGATGATTCTGATTGCGAGCTGTTTGGATGCACGCAAAAGCCTAGCTCCGTTGAGACATTCTCAACCCCCGTTGAGATGCTGGTATAGATGCCTTTGTTATTTTTTTTTTTTGAGATGCCTTTGTTCTTCCGCCTGTAATTGTTAACTGTTTATATGCTATCTATTCTGTCAGTGTCTTTGTCAAATATTTGAATGTTGTACACACAGTTAAGGTCTTACTCAACTGTTAATAATTTACATGATCAGGGCACTGATAAACTTAATCGATTCACCAAGGAGCATCATCTGTTTCTCTGATTGGAGCAGTTACCGGGGAGGTACCACATGATGCATCCTGTACAAGAGACGAAAATGCAGAAATAGTTCATGAAGATCCTAAAAGGAGATTTAGGCATGCAGGTGGAGAAATTCTGAGGAGATGCCCTGAAATGAATGATGGCACCTCTTCCATTAAACTTAACGCTGCAACTGTACAATCTGGGAAACTTTGTGGAAGAAAAGCATCTGGTAGAAAGAGCATTTCCTTAAATTTGGAAGGGTCCGAGAAGGCTAATCTGGGTATTTCAGCGGATGAATCAGAATATCAAAACAATACTGTTATTGCAGAAGAAGCTGTCAGTCTAGCTGATGATGAAATGGTGGATGGGTGGGCTACTACATTTAATAAGAGCTATGGGAGTGTTGACCATCGTCAATCCAAGAAAACTAGAAAACTAAGCAGGAAGAAGATTGTTAGCAACTCCGATTTCTCTATGCCGTTTAAAAAACAGAAGCTGGATTCTGAAGAAATTGACATGTCCGTTGAAGTTGATGAAAAGAGCAACAATTTGAATAAAAAGAAACAGCATCGTGTTTCCTTTTCAACAGTTCACAAAATTGGCGAGACAAAGACTTTAGTGGCAAACAAGAAACTTGGTAAATGTGAAAAACATATGCTGTTTCCGTAGTTCCATTCTGTTATCTGGGTTCTGACATTATGTAAAACAAAATGTTTTTCACTCATTGACAGGTAAAAGGTTAGTTAACGGGGAGAATCACATCAACATTTCCGCAAGGCAAACACAATGCACTGAAGATAGTTCTGGCGCTGGAGCGTCGATGAACCTGGCCGATAAGGAGCGGATGAATAAATTGACTGCTTCATTCATTGACAACCGACATGGCCATGATGAAATGAAGAGAAGTGGAGAGGAACGCAGGGCAGAGACCTGTAAAACCGATTGTCCTGTGAGCTCAAAGAATTCTATTGAAATCAAAATGGCTACCAAAGACAGTACGGCTAAGAAAAGAACGGATGAAACCAAACAAACTCAACTCCCATTCCCTGAAGTCACAGCAACTGGTAGAAGAAGTGCCTCATACACCAACAAGGAAACGGGTATATATGGTGAGTAACTACCGTTTTCTTCCATAAGAATTTCTAAATCTCGGATTAGAAACTAGGATGAGAAATAATTATTAACTCCTGCTGGGTGCTGACAGGTGAATCAGAAACTCAATGCACTAAATTAGTTGAAGGCAGCTGCAGGGGTGGTGACATTAAAATCAATATAATAAAATGTGCATTTTGTCATTCTCCGAAAGTCTCAGAGGTACCATTTACTTTAATCTGCTTTTCTGTTTGTTCCTATTACGAGTCTTCATCTGAAAGTTACTTACAAACGGTTCAAAATCAACGCGGCAGGCTTCAGGGGAGATGATACACTATTATAACGGTAGACCTGTAGCTGCAGATTACGTTGGTCAGTCCAAGGTGATGCACTGTCACAAAAGTTGCGCGGAGTGGTTAGTATCCTTTTAACCAACATGAACAATTTATTTTTTTCCCCTAAAAAAGATGCTTCTCGCATGGTTAAGTTTTGCAAGAGAATTTGAGTGTTTGTACTGACAATAGAAAGAAAATATGGTACTAGATTCGTTCAGCTTCATACAAATATTTTTCAAGACTTACAATCTTTGATTTCTTTCCATAATGCCGTGGGAGCTGCATTTTTAGCTGGACGAGTTATTTCTGAACTCTCTTAAATCCGTAACTCTATGATTTATTGTGTAGGGCACCCAATGTTTATTTTGAGGATGACGTAGCAGTTAATCTCGAAGCTGAATTAGCTAGAAGCAGACGGATAAAATGCAGTTGTTGTGAACTCAAGGGTGCTGCTCTTGGATGTTATGAGAAAACTTGCCGCAAGAGTTTCCATGTTCCGTGTGCCAAGATGATTCCTGAATGTCGTTGGGATAATGTATGTACTCTGTATGATATATTTTGCACGGTGTTATCCTGAATTTTGACACCTTGAGAGTGGGTTGCTCATCCAGAGTTGTTTCTCTTCTCCGTTTTGACAGGAAAATTTCGTCATACTATGTCCTATTCATTCCTCTGCTAAGCTTCCAAATGAAAAGAGAGGTTCTCAGTCAAGAAATACAGATACATGCCGTGAAAGGTATGTTAATTTCCTCTTACGTATTCATTGCTTCCATAATCTTGTGCGTGTAACCAAGTTAATGTTAATATGTTTCAGACAAAATACAAATAAGTGTGAAAGCGTAATTGACCGGGGCTTTAGTAGATCTCATAGTTCTGATTCGTGCTTTCTATCGCACAAGTTGGTTCTTTGTTGCTCAGCTCTCACAGATGCGGAAAGGGTAAGAAAACTCTGGGATCTCATTCTCCGTCTGGCAGTATTTATGCACTTGAAATATTTAGTGTCAGCGTTTGTTTGCTACAGGAACTTGTGGGTGAGTGTGAGAGAAAATTTGGAGCTAAAATCATGAAGAAATGGGATCCCAGTGTTACCCATGTCATTGCTTCAGTAGACACAAAGGGGGCATGCAAAAGAACCCTCAAAACATTAATGGGCATATTGTGGGGAAAGTGGATCCTAAACATTAACTGTACGTGGCATTGCTACCACATAGTATTTGAATTCTGGTGATCCAACAGACATTTCTTAATTAACTGCTAGAGTCACGTTTTGCTCTCTGAACAGGGATGAAGGATTGTTTGACATCCCATAAATTCATCGGGGAGGAGCCCTATGAAATAAATGTTGACATTCATGGTATTAAGGATGGTCCACGACTTGGAAGACTCCGAGTCCAAAACAAGGTATTGTTTGTTACTTTTATATGTCAGCATGCTTATGCTAAATTGTTAACATCATTAATCAAACTGATTCTTCCTTGTTGAAACCTAACTTGCAGCAACCAAAGATTCTTGAAGGTTTCAAGTGTTACTTCATTGGAGACTTCATAGCCTCGTATAAGGGATATCTACAGGAGCTTATCACCGTTGCTGGAGGTAGCATTCTGCACAGGAAACCAATTAAGGAAGTCTCAGGGACATCTGTATCCCCTTCAACCTTGATCATTTACAACTCGGAGCTGCTTGAAAAGGAAGACCGAAGGAAGATGGATACAATTCTAAGCCACAGGCAATCTGATGCGAAGGAAATGGCGGACTCTACGGGAGCCAAAGCAGTAAGCAACTTATGGGTTTTGAACTCCATTGCAGCCTGTCAGCTTCAATCGTTCCCTGTTTAATCCTTGGAAAGTGAATTCCACTCAGTAATCTATTGAACATTTCTAGACAGTTCTCTGTAAGTTTTGTCAAAAATAAGATACATGGCATTTTTGCTACAATGTCAAGTTTTAGTTATGTTTAATTTAGGTTAAATACATTATTATCACCATTTTGTCATTTGATTTTTTGACAAACATAGCTTATGAAAATGAGTAAGTAAATGACAACAATAGTCTATTTCCCTACTTCTATCCACTTTAGTTAAAACTTACAAGTTTAAGAAAAGTTGTGCTGTCCACATTTGTGTGTAGAGTAATTTGGAGTTATTTCATGGAATTCATTGAACTGAAATTTAATTTAGGATTAATTGAACGGTAAAATTGTCAACTTTAGCCACTTCTTATGTTATTTTTTAGACCAAACTCTTGAGTGTGATCATAGATCTAATTGATGGTAGGCAAATTTTTAACATAATTAGTGACGATGCAAACAAAGTTGGCATCGCATCTATTCTAGGATTTTTTATTATAATATTGTTGATTAATTAACTAATTATGATTGTGTGTCCAATCCAAAATATATTACTCTATGGTAATAGTGTAATACTCTTTGAAAATGGCTTAAAAGTTGTCGCATAAGACAGTAAAAACTCTATTCGGAGAAAATGTTCTCATAAGGCTGAATCCAAAATATAATCTCATAACAAAAGTGTAGATCCACATATGCTAACAAAAATGCTTTATAAGAATCCAGTGTTGCTTTATGCGGCTAATTTTTGGACGTATTTAAATAGTCCAAACAAGCTATCTTAGGGCCTGTTCACTATTACTTATTATTATATAAATTATATAATCCACTGAAATAATTTCATAATACACCAAAATAGGTGTTTAGTTGGAAAATTATAAAATACAATTATATAATTATTTCATAATTCATGTCTAATTATATAAGTGGAAAAAAGATGCTTTTAGAAATTATATAATATTGATTTTACAATTGCAAGACCGGGATTATGGATATTTCGTTGAAAGAGACCCAGTCTTCAAGCCTCGCCGCCAACTACCTCCTAACAACCAGGAAACAAAATTAACACAATCCTTCTCATCATCGAGTTACAGCTAAATATAGCTGCTTTCAACCTATCTTTTCCTTCTACTTCTTCTTCTTCTTCGTCTTCTTCTTCTCCTATCTTCTCCTTCATCTACTAGTATCTGTTGTCGCCGACTTAATCGAAGACTGAAGAAAGAAAGATGAGATCGGGAAAGATGGTATATGTTCTCTTATCTTCTACTTAATCGATGCCGTGGGACTTAATCGAGCATTAAGAAAGACGGGATCGGGAAAATAAAGAAAAGAGGAAGCAGAAGAATAAGAAGGTGAAGAGTTAAAACAGAAGGACTGGGTTGTCGATGAAAGTGAGGAAAGTGGGTTTGTAAGTGTCAATGAAATGCACCTGGACACTAAAGTGAATAAAGTGGGATTGTAAGCTTTCTTCTCACTCCAAATGACACCTGTACAATAGTTCATGGTGTGTCCAACACGTGGTTGGATGAATAGATTTAGTGTGTTTCAAATTTATAAATTTATGGATTTGTTAGTCCATTATAATGTGATTATTAGTATTTAGTATGAATCATGAATCACAACAATCCGACGACTGTGTAGAGATTGGTGGATCATTGGTATGGCCTCCAGTCAGGAAAAATTTCCTGATTGACACGATGCTTGAGGAAATGAAGAAGGGACATCTTGTATCCTCCACTTTAGTATGTTGTGCGATTCACAACTTTATTCGATGCATGCACAAGGGAACACCCTATTTGCAGAGTTTGAAGAGAGTGATGGTCAAGCGGAAACAAGTGAATCTATGGCTCGTATAGAATTTGAGACGTCTCATCACAGGTGCGAGAAATGGCTTCTACGCGTGATGGGATTGCAAATCAGATGTGGAGTGATGAATGTGCTAATAATTAGTCGAGTTTAGGCGAGTGTTATATGTGATTCCATTGTATTCAAGAAGTATACACAATTTTTAATCCATCTTTTAAGTAATGAACAAGATTATTATTATATAATTATTTAATTTCATAATCTACAAAGCCCAAGTGAACGTAATTTCAATTACGAATTATAATTATCTAAATTATATAATTCATCTATTATATAATTTTTTATAATTTATAGTAAACGGGGCCTTAGTCTCTTAGACCATCTCCAATAAGGAGTTCCAAATTGCCATCACAAATTGCCAAAGTGCAATTTTTAAGACTACAAAAAGATGTTATGCTCCAATAGTGTTAGTCTTAAATATAAGACTGCATTTAATTTTCTTATTAGCATTTATATATAGTTGATTTTCTTATTTGTTTGTCGAGTTTGCTCATTATTTTTATGTAGATAGTGTTCATTAATTACAACGAACGTTTTGATATTTTTTTTAATCACGATTTTAAAAATAATCTCATTAACTATGACATTATCAATGACAACTAATCAATTATTTGGTCAAGTGGACATAGATTCTTCACATATTTGGCCAAATGAGTTGTGCCATCAACTGTTCATCCAACTTTAATCATATTGAGTTGTGTTATCAACTATTCATCCAACTTTAATCATATTGAGTTGTGCCATCAACTGTTCATCCAACTTTAATCACATTGAGTTGTGCCATCAAATGTTGTAACTTTAATTATATTGAGTTGTGCCATCAACTGTTCACCCAACGTTAAATACTGCCATCAACTGTTCATCCAACGTTAAATACTGCCATCAACTATTCATCCAAATTTAATCATCATGTTTTGGATTATTGCAGAAAGAATCTTTACATTTCTGTATAAATGAACACATAATTGTCCTCCATTCTCTCATCACACCATTTAGGCTTTTTCCCTCTTTTAATTTTCACACAAATCTTTCCTACAAGCCTTTTTTGACATGGGATCCCTAGGGAGACAAGATGATGAGCGTCAATGGGAGTACGAGTGTCAACTTGAACGTGAACGTAAAAAATGTTCATCATGTTGGCAGCTCGTGGACATCGACAACAAGCATCCTCATCTCGTTTCCGTTCATTGCCACGAGAACTAGTCAATCGTAACAAAGAAGAAGGGCACAAACGCTTGATGAAAGATTATTGAAACAGAAGATAACCAACTTTATGACAGAATAAACGTAAGTAAGAAGGAATAAGTTGTAGCAAGAGTAGAGAAGAGAATCTTCAATGAAGATTGTGACGATGGAGCTCTCCACGTTTGCAGGGTTACTGAATGTGTTCAGTAACCTTTGACCTTGGCGGAAGTCAGTTGCAAGGATTGAGACAGGGCAAAGAGAACAAGGTGAGAGTAGGAGAGACACATGATTTTTACGTGGTTCGGTATTACCCTACCCCATGCCCAAGCAAGGTTGGGGAGTCACTTTTATTATAGATTTCTATTACAACCCTCAAGACAAAACACTCTTGAGTAACACCCTCTGTTTTTTTCACTTCTCCAGCGAAACAGAGCAAAACACTTCCCGAGCTGTAATCCCACAGTTCTGCCTTGTGAAGAAGCAGTTCGGTCCTTCATATAACAAGAGATGAACTAGCCGTTGAGGAATGATCTTGGTTTTAAATGCTGATTGAGTTTTACCTTTGATCATGCTTTCCTTTTGTATCCTGCAATCAAATGGGAAGACAGACACAGAAATAGAAAGAAAGAATTTGATTGAGATAGAGGAGGATCTTTCTTATGAGAAAGATTTGTTTGAGGGCTTGGACTTTTTCTTCCAACACTCTCCCCTAAGTTCGAGCCCTACAACCACACACATCCTTTAGCAGAGAAGACAAAGTCTCCCCCCTAAGATTAGCAGTAACTGAATCAAAGAGTCAAGTAAAAACAAGCAGATTGTCCCTGTAGAAGCACAACCCAGATCCAGAGTTTGCACAGAGTTCAGAAAAAGAAAAAGAACAAGACAACACATCAAGTGACCTGAGGGGTCACTAACAAAAGTCCAAAGAACATGATGATCGAGCTGCAGAGAGTTTAGAAAACAAAGGTGGGATCTTCTTCATAATCGGACATGTCACTCATGCTTGGTGGCTTGTCAAGCTTGGCAATCAGATTCTTCTTTACTTCCTTTGCAAGATCGAAGTCACCAAAGTCCACCTGTTCCAGATCATCCATGAACCAGTCCATTCTTCCTTTAAGGAATTCAACCATCTCATCAATTTGCTTGTTAAGCTTCTTGATCATCCGCTGTTTGGCAAGAAGGCAGAACTCTGCTGCATTTAATCAGCTAGCTCTGTGAGCTGATCGTTTCCCGCCTTTCGTTTGATGAGTGCTTTGAGAATCCTCATCTTGTTGGAGACTGGATGTGCTTCACAACAATACTCGTTAGGGGAGAATGAAGAGAGAGTAATGTGGGTTGAGATACCTGTCTTCCAGCTAGAGGATTCTCCCCCTGTTGCAGGGTGGAACGGAGCACGGAAGGAGCCGATACGGTGGAGAACATGCTTAGGACGGAGGATACGACAATTGTTCTTAAGGACATAGTCAGAGAGGTCAACACCAGCCTCAAGAAGGAGGGTCGAGATGACAGATGCAAATGGCAGCTTGTCTGGGAACTGAGGGGAAGCAGCCTGAATGATGGAGGAAAGGACCAGATGGGATAGACTCAGACGATTCGAGCGGAGAGCTCCAAACAGAATCCAACCATCATGTGGAGTGATAAGATCAAGATCAGATGAGCGAGGAAGGAAAATGCGAGTGACAAACCAGTGAAGGACTCGGAGTGTTTCTGGTAACTGGAAGACTTCAATCCATCTAGCATTAGTAGGAACCTGGCACAGGAGACGATTCTGTAGAAGGATGTCCCAGCCAACCCGATGCAGCCCGGCAACAGTGTGAACCGTAGAGCCAGCGACAGGAACACCAAGAACTGAGGCCAGCACAGAAGGTGAGACCGAAATCCGCTTGCCAAAGACAACAGTGGAAGCTGTAGGAGGGTCAAAGGTGTGGACTCGAAAGATTGCAGTAGAAGTGTTTGACCGCCTCTTCGCAGTAGACACCTGGAGCACCGAACGCCAGAGTGTGCCATCCGAGATTAAAAATGAGAGAAGCTGGGCTTACCCCGTATTTCACGAAGTCATTGGCGTCGATTTGGTAGAAATCCAGGATTTCTTTAGTGCGGAAGGAGAGATCATAAGCCTGGGAAAAGGAGGGCATGGGGTGAATGTCAACATAGCGAGCAGGTGGGATTGATGAGGCCATTGCAGAGGAGCAAGATGAACAGGGAAAGGGTTTGTGAGTGAGGATGCAGAAAACCTAGAGAAGACTGTGGTTTAAATGAAGAAAAGATGGTGAAGAGAAAAGGAAGGTGGATTGTCAGAAAAGAGGAAGAAGAGAAGTTATTTCCCCGAATTGAAGGGACGTGCATGTGGGGAAAAGATTCATCAAATCCACTCCTACCCTACAGTTATTATGATGGAGGGAGAAGGTAGGCAATGATTCAAAATCCGATTCACTTACCATACCAAGGTTGGTTCGAATTTCACAGAACCTATCTTCCTTTAATGGTTTGGTAAATAAATCTGCCAACTGATCATTGGTGGAGATGAAGGAGAGAAACAATTTCATCTTGAACTAATTCTCGAATGAAGTGAAATCGAACCTCAATGTGCTTAGTTCTAGAGTGTTGAACTGGATTTTTTGAGATAGAAATGGCGTTTGTGTTGTCACAAAGAACAAGGATAGCGGGTAGATGAATAAGGTAATCTCGAAGTTGGGACTTAATCCAGAGAACTTGAGTACAGCATGCAGCAATGTATTCAGCCTCAGCAGTGGAGAGTGCAACAGAGTTCTGCTTCTTACTCGTCCAGGAAACCTGTTTGTCTCCTAGAAATTGACAAGAACCAGTGGTGCTCTTTCGATCAACAATGCATCCTGCATAATCTGAGTCAGTAAACGCTAACAAATCAAACGGATCATTTTTAGGATACCAGAGTCCCATTGATGCAGTGCCTTTAAGATATCTGAAAATCCGTTTGACAACACTAAGGTGACTTTCCTTAGGAGAGGATTGAAAGCGAGTACAGAGACACACACTGAATTGGATATCCGGTCTACTAGCCGTTAGATAGAGAAAATAACCAATCATACCCCTGTAAAATTTTGGATCAACAATGATCCCTTGCTCATCTTTCTCCAGCTTGAGTGAGGTTGCCATGGGAGTATGACAGGAGTTAGAGCTAGCAAATCCGACTTTGTCAAGCATGGAGTGGACATATTTACTTTGATGGATAAAGATTCCGGAGGGTTTTTGTGTAACTTGTAGACCAAGGAAATAGGTAAGTTCTCCCATCATACTCATTTCAAAGGTCTCAGTCATGAGGGAGCAGAACTCAGAGCAAAGAGAAGGATTTGTGGAACCGAATACGGTGTCATCCACATAGATTTGGACAATGAGGATATCTGACTTATCGTACTTGAGAAGAAGAGTTGTATCAACTTTTCCACGAATGAACTTTTCTGAAATGAGAAATTCTGTAAGTCGTTCGTACCATGCTCTCGGAGCTTGTTTAAGTCCATACAGAGCTTTCTTTAACCGAAAAACATGTGACGGAAGAGAGTGATTTTCAAAACCGGGAGGTTGTTTAACAAACACTTCCTCTTTTATATGTCCGTTGAGAAAGACACTCTTCACATCCATCTGATGAAGAGTGAAGCCCTTGCAGCACGCATATGCACAAAGAATTCGAATTGCTTCAATACGAGCAACCGGGGCAAAAGTCTCATCAAAGTCAATTCCTTCTTCTTGATTGTACCCCTGGGCAACTAAACGTGCTTTGTTTCTAGTAACAGTTCCATCTTCATTGGTTTTGTTACGAAACACCCATTTAGTGCCTATAACACTTTTGTTTGGAGGAAGAGGAACAAGTTCCCAAACATCACATCTTTCAAATTGAAGTTTTTCTTGCATGGCTTTGATCCAGAATTCAGCAATTAGAGCATCCTTAACATGTTTTGGTTCAATTGTTGACAAGAAAGCTTGATTTGCAAAATCAAGGTGTTTCTTTGATCGTGTAACCAAACGATCTTCAGGATTTCCGATGATCTGAGAAGGAGGATGGCGTTTAAGAATGTGAGGCGGAGCAAGTGCTTCACTAGATGGTTCAATTGGGTTTGGAGAAGAAGGAAGAGGAGGTTGGGTTTCTTCTGAGAGAGGGTTTTGGGGTAGAGAAGGAATGACAACCAATGATTCGTCATCATCCGACTGAGGTGAGGGAATAGAAGGAGTTTGCTCGTCAAAGACGACATTTATGGACTCTTCAACCTTTCAAGAGTTGAGATTGAAAACACGAAAGGCTTTACTATGAGTTGAGTAACCCAGAAGAATGGCTGGAGAGGATCTAGGATCAAATTTTCCCAAGGTGTCTTTTGTGTTGAGCACAAAGCACTTACATCCAAAAGGATGAAAGTAAGACAATTAGGCTTTCTTAGTTTGATCATTTCGTAGGGTGTTTTGGAGAAATCATTTCGAATCAATGTTCTGTTCAGCACATAGCAAGCAGTGGCTACAGCTTCTGCCCAAAAATGCTTGGGAGTGTCATGATCAGCAAGCATTGTTCTAGAGAGATCAAGAAGTGCCCGATTCTTTCTTTCAGCAATTCCATTTTGCTGAGGAGTCCTGGGAGCTGAGAATTCATGGCGAATGCCCATGAAGGTACAAAATTGGTCGAAAGAATGTGATTCAAATTCTCCACCATGATCACTCCTGATGACCTTGACTTTTAGACCAATTTGATTTTCTTCTTCAGAAATCAGCTTTTGAAGAGAGGAGAGAGCCTCATTCTTATGAACAAGAAATTTAACCCATATGTAAACCGACTGAAGTCAACGACAACCACCAAGGTATAGAATTTTCCACCAATACTCATGATGTTACTAGGGCCAAAAAGATAGATGTGAAGAAGTTCAAGAGGTTTAGAGGTTGAAGAAATTGTCTTGATTTTGAAGGAGGAACGAGTCTGTTTTCCTAGAGAGCGAGCATGACAGAAGAATTCCTTAGTTTCTTTGAGCTTTGGTAGCCCTCTAACAAGATCGAGTTTCGACAGTCTTGCGAGTCTACTAAGGCTTGCATGACCTAGTCTTCTATGCCACAAAAACTCGAGATTCCTTTCAATTGCAGAAAAAATTTTTCCTTGAAAGCTTCAGAGTTTAGAAGATTCACTGAATAAATATTTTCTTTCCTACTTCCAACAAACAGAAGTTTGTTTGTGTCAGAAGTTTCTACAAAGCAGAAATTTGATTCAAAGGAGACTCTGTGTCCAGAGTCACAGAGCTGACTGATAGAGAGAAGATTATGTTTTAAGGAATCAACAAGAAGAACATTTGAGAAAACAGGATTAGGTGAAGAGCCAATAGAACCATGACCAAGAATTCTTCCAAAACTATTATCACCAAACATAACTTTACCTCCCTTTTTCAAGGTAAGTGAGCTGAAGAGTTTAGAATTTCCTGTCATGTGATGAGAACACCTACTGTCCATATGCCACTCATTGTCATTCTGAGTTATTTTCATCTTCTGATCCTGAGTTATCTGAAACATGAGCAGTGGTTAGATGTTTTGGTACCCAGATCTGCTTGGGTACCTTGCTGATTTGAGTGACAGAAGAGAGTTTAGAGGATGAGTTTCAAATCTTGATTAGGAAACTCTTGTTTTCCACAAAATGAGCATTTAAATTCATTTAATCTCAGATGAAGCAAGAAATTCCAATTCTCAATTGATTGGCAGCGAGTGGAGGTAGATTTGCTCCAGGGATTTGATATTTCCTTCCCACAGCGAGTGGAGGTGGACGATCTCGGCCAGATCTGTCAGCCATGATTTGGTTTTACGGAAGAAGGATTTAGGGTTTTCGGAGGAGTAGCTGCCATTTGAATAGTTGACAAAGTAAAAGATATCAATTTATTTTCGATAAAATTTATAAAAAATGAAGCCGTTTAATAAAAAGAAGATAGGCGACGGAACATCGCAGTCGCACAATATAACAGCCTTTTTTTTTTGACACAGAAAAACTGCTTCTCATTAAAACTCGCGACAGAGCCAAGGCAATACATCAAGGTTACAAAAACGGTAAGGGGCCATTCAGGAGGGGGGCCCATACATCGGGGAGAGATCCCCCGGCCCGCTGTTTGGCTACCCAATCCGCTTTTTTGTTTCGCGATCTAGGGATGAAGTGGAGAGAAATTAACTGTGAAGATCTGAGGACAGCTGCAACAGTTGCAAGGTTTGCAGCACAGTCCCAAGGCCATGGGGCCGGATTGTTGTTCAAGATATCCACTAGATACTTGCAGTATGAGAAAATGCGCGCTTGAGTACCGGAAGTGAAAGTTGTGAACACAGCTTCAGTAATGGCGGAAGCCTCGGCAGCCATCGGAGTAGAAACGAGAGCGGTCCCAGCTCTACCATCACATACAATGCCATGGGGATTAGTAATCACAACCCCATAAGCCGCCGACTGAGTCTCATAAATGAAAGACCCATCACAGTAATAGTCAAGGCAGCCATTACTAGGCGGTGGTATTGGATGGGATGGGATAGGGTGAGCTGGGGGAGAAGAGCGGGTCTGAGGACCAGAGTGGCAAGAGCTAGACAGAGTGGTATCACGGTTGCACCAGGAGGCCGTCACTGAGGCACAGGGAAGAGCTGCATCAAAAACAAAGCGTTGCGAGCCTTCCAGATGTTCCAGCATCCAGCCGCAACCAGGGGCCAAGAGGCCGGAGCCAAAGTGTCCCTGAGATTGAAAAGCCAAGTACCAAAGTCAGCAGAGACAGGGGGTAAGAGAGAGGGAATGATGAGGGCCCACGTCGAGCGAGCGTGGGAGCAAGAGAACATGCAATGCGTAAGGGACTCCCTTTGATCACAGAGCGGGCAGAAAACCGATTGAGAGCAGTTGTGAGCAGCCAGATTGGCATTGGTCGCTAAACAGTTGTTGATACCCCTCCAAAGGACGGCCACCTTCGGGGGAATATTAAGACTCCAAAGCCATTTCCATTTAGCTTTTGTCGCTCCGTCGGCTGGGATGTCTGGTGGGTTTGTGGTTGTGCGGGCTATGTGGTATGCCGACTTAACAGAGAATTGGCCGTACGGGTCTTGCGTCCAGGCCCAGAAATCCTCCATCCCGGGGGCCATAAGGGGTGTTCCTAATAGCCTCATGCTCTTGGCTGGAACAGGAAGTGCTAATCAAGTTATCCTTCCATCCCAGGACTGATCGCTCAATCAGATCCTGAACGGAGATGACCCAGGGATCCTAGAGGTAAGACGAAATCCCGGGTAGGAAGGAAGCCACGGATCCTCCTGGAGTGAAATATTAGATCCATTGCTGACAACTTTGATGCAGTGATCCTTGAGCATAGCTCGCCCCTCCAAAATACTAGCCCAAATCCAAGAAGGACGTCTCCCTTTAGCAGCTGAGAGAAAAGAGCAATCAGGGAAGTAAAGGCCTTTTAGGAGGCGAACCCATAGAGAATCTGGTTGATTGAGCATTCTCCATCCTTGTTTAGCCAGAAGAGCCTTGTTGAACAAGCCAAACTCCCTAAAACCCAACCCTCCTTCCCACATCGGCTCACAAAGGACCTTCCCTTTGCACCAGTGAATGGTCTTCTTGGTCATGGACCCTGCCCAGAAGAACTTCCTTAAAAGGGAGTTCATGCGGTTGATCATCTTCTTAGGTAGAGCGAATAGGCTCATAATATAGGTCGGAATAGCCTGAATAACTGACTTCAACAGGGTTGTTTTGCCCGCATGCGATAAGAGGAGGCCTTTCCAAGTTTGCCCCTGTTTCTCCATCCTCTCAATAAGGAAATTGAATGTTTCCTTTTTTGAGCGACCCCGTTCAGTTGGCACTCCTAGGTATTTAGAGTGGTCTCCACCCATCTCAAAGTTAGCTGCACTAATGATCTCATCTTTTATGGTGGTTGGGGTGTTGGCACTGAAGAAGATAGAAGACTTTGACGTATTAATCTCTTGACCAGTAATGGCCCCATAGCTGTTAATCGTGTTCATGATGCTTAAGACTTCCCTTGTGGTCGCTTTCCCTAATATAACAGTGTCATCTGCAAATAAGCAATGGGTCAGGGTCGGACATCGAGGGTTTAAACGGACCCCTTGAATTCTATTGTCAGAGACTTCCTTTTCGATCATGAAAGAGAGTGTGTTGGACATAAGGATAAAGAGAAAAGGGGAAAGAGGATCTCCCTGACGTATGCCTCTGGTCGGGGTGAAGAAGTCTGATGGTGATCCATTGAACATAACTAAGAAGCGCACCGATTGGATACAGGCCCGGATTTGGTCGCACCAACCTTCATTGAACCCATAAGACCGGAGTAGCATGTCTAGACAAGACCAATCCACTAAGTCATAGGCCTTACGCATATCCAGCTTTAGCATCATATCTTGTTTTCGGCCTTTCTTCCTGATTCGGAACCGATTAAGGACCTCATGGACCATAATAATATTATCTTGGATCATCCGGCCTCTTGTGAAGGCTCCTTGCATTTCAGATATCAGGGAGGGCATCCACTTCTTTAGCCGAGTCGCCATAACTTTAGCGATAATCTTGTAGTTGAAGTTGCAGCAACTGATGGGACGAAACTGACTCATTGATTCCGGGTGCGGCACTTTAGGGATAAGCGCTATATGTGTGTCATTCCAACCTGTAGGCATGACCTTGGTAAGGAAAAACTTTGTAACCTCCTCACATACCTCATTACCTATCAGATTCCAGTATTTTCTGTAGAACTGTCCGGAAAAAACCATCAGGACCTGGGGACTTAGTCGCCCCCATACTGAAAACTGCACTCTTGATCTCCTCATGAGAGATAGGGGCGGTGAGGTCCTCATTGACTTTGTCATTGACGATGGTTGGTAAGTCGTTAATGGTGTCCCTAGACTGGAGGGGGACATCCTTCTTAGTGAAGAGGTTTTCAAAGAAACCTTTTGCAATCCTTGAGAGATGTCTCTCGTCCTTGACCCAGTTCCCCGAGTCATCTTTAAGCGCTCTGATGGTATTTTTTTGCTTCCTTAATACCGTGGAAGCGTGGAAAAAGGACGTGTTGCGATCACCATTTTTATACCAGTTGATTCTTGCTCTTTGTCTCCAGAAGAGGTCTTCATTTTTCCAGTGTTCCTCAAGCTCGAGCAGAAGCGCTTTTTCCTTGTCGATAATGTCTCGAGATCTCTGGACATTCTTAAGGGAGGTTAAGTGGGCCTTAATCTCCTTTTCGCGCCTATGGCTCGAGTTATGCTCGATTGCCGCCCATTTCTTTAGGTCTTGACCGCAAGCCTCTAATTTTTCCGTGAGGGTAATGGGAGCCTTCCAGTTTTGGATAATAATATCTTCACATTCCGTTCGATTTAGCCACCTTGCATCGTACCGGAAAGGGGTCTTCCTGGTTTCCCGGACTCCATGGAACTCAATCCGAATTGGGCAATGATCAGAACCTATTGCCTCATCATGAAAGACTAGGGCGTGTTCAAAGCAGGAACGCCATTCTGGTGAGCAAACCGCTCTGTCAAGACGTCCCTTAATCAAGCTCGAGTCCTCATGGTTGTTTGACCATGTAAAAATGTCACCAATGAAACCAAGGTTAGACAAGCCATTGTTAAAGAAGAAGTTCTTAAGGGGTTGAGACGAGTTGTAACAAACCGGGAGACCCCCATATTTTTCATAGTCATATAAAAGAGCATTTAAATCCCCTACAACAAGCCAAGGAACCCCCCTACCCGGTCTTAATCTACTGATCTCATCCCACAAGGAACGTCTTTCACTAGCATCATTAGGAGCATGAATAAAGGTACAAAAAAAGCCAGACTCATAGTCAACAAAAGCATGAATAAAAAACCTACTAGAATATAAAATCCTAATCTTAAGGTCGGCAATCCACCAAAGTGCAAGGCCTCCCGCTCTACCAATAGGATCCACACAGAAACCATTAGCAAAGTTGCACAAAAGCCTTTTCCTATCCATAAATACTGCCGTATTTTTGGTCTCCATAAGGAAAAGTAAAGAAGGCCTAAATTTGTTGACAAAATGATGGAGATGATCACCTGTAAGAGGGCGGCCTAACCCTCTACAGTTCCAACTGATCGCACTCATGGGTCGCGAGGTGGCTCAAGGCGGACCACCGACGCCTCCGAAGAACCCGACTCATCTTGACTTATAGGGAACGGAGAGAAAGGGGATCCCAGATCATCTTGGCTGCCCAAGACTGATGTGAATGGGGACCCTGGATCATCCTGGCTCATGACAAAAGTTGGTGAAGGAGTGACACTTCTTCCCTGTATTTTCTTCCATCTCCCTTTTATCCTAGAAACTGATTTGTGGAGCTTGGGAGCTGTAGACATGGACTGGCCAGACTTAGCCATCAGATTAGGAAGGGAAAAAGCTTGGCCCATGTCGTTTGCCCTCCTTTTTTTTATAACAGGAACCGAGCCCAACAACAGCTCTAATTCAGGCCCAGCGTGTGCATTAGAGATGGGTGTCATCCCTTGGGCCATGTCTCTTGCTTCCTCTGAGCCCATCGCTAGCGATTCCATAGAACGTGTGAGATCTTTAGGGGTGAGAGGAGAGTGGGCCTGGTTGGACAGGTTTTGTTGTTCCCCTGGAAAGAGATCCGAGTACCGAACCGAACGGCGTGAAGGTGATTGGAGATCCGAAGTCATCTGTTCAAATCCAGGCGGGGGGCGGTTCCCAAGGGGGGATGTCAGAGGTGAACTAGCCGTTGTGTAACGGGTGAATCACAAACCGAGGAGAGATGGTTCAGCAGCTGCCAGACTGTTCTCGGGAATCGTGCCTTGAGCAACGCCCTCAGCCGGCGACGAGAGTGAGAGAGGGCGAATTGCCGGGGAATAGCCTCTCCACCGCTCGGCGGCGTGAAACCGGTACTCGGAGGCGAAGATGGGGGGAGTTAAATCCCGCCAAGATCGAGATACGGTACCTCCCTAGCGGATCGCCACTGCCACCCGTCGCCATGGTCGATTCCCTCTCCGCACAGCTTTCCAGCTCGTGGCCGATACGACCGCAGAAGAAACACATCTCCGATATCTTTTCATACTTGAATCGGATGGATTCCATCATACCTTCAATTGACAGGTCCTTCTTGGGGCGGAGAGGTCTGGACACGTCCATGTTGACCATCATTCTCGCATAAGGGCACCAGATTCCTCCTTCAAGCCCTGCGGGATCAATAGCAATCAGGTCGTTGAAGAGTTTTGCCAGGCTCATTAGGTTCCCCGCATTCATGTGAGAGACTGGAAGCCCGTGCACTTGGACCCAGAAAGCAGAGATCTGAAAATCGAAGTCCGCCGGAGACCCTCTGCCATTCCACTTGCTGAGAGCAAGCGACATATCTGATAATAGCCAGGGACGGCGTTCCCAAACCTGGTCGGCCGAGGCTCTCGTCGGAAAGATGGAAAGGAACCGGTTTCCACCTAACTCCCTGATAGTGGGCATCGCAAGTCGGGACCAAGCGCGTTTGGCACCTCCAATTGCCATTCCCAAGCTCGCACGCCTGGAGCAGAGGAATTTCCCAATCAGCATGCGGTCTGCCCTCAAGGCCGCCTGACCGGAGGATGGTTGAAGGATGATTTCAGGATCCTGTGGGGATTGGGACAGAAAACTGGACGAGGCAGCCATGGTCAAAAGCTTGAAAGTGGGTGAATCGCTTTGGGAGATTAAGGGTTTTTCGTAGATCTGGTGGAGGGTGTATGAGATTGGGAAGGCTTGGGGTTTTATGGTAAAGGATAGATTGGATTCTGTGAGGTTTGGCAGATGAGCACTAACTTCAGATGGGACGTATGAGAGCCAGATCTCAAAACGCAGGTCCGGAGTATGGCCGTATCTCAGGTCAGTCATGGGAAGGCACGTTCTTTCACCAAAATGGGGGGTTCTCTCCTTGATAGCCTTTCTTTACTCTTTGCGCCGGTCATCTCTGCAATTAACAGGGAATAGCATTGCAAGCTGTCTCCCATAATTCCTTGGTGTTGAACAGAGTGGGTTTGAAGTTCAGATTTAATAAATTCATTTTTTGGTCGAGAGGGAGTATGGGGAAGCGTATCCCGGGGTCAGGGTAGTGGACTTTGTCATAAAGAATGGGTTTTACTCCTTTGTCGTTTCCAAGAGGGGGATTAGGGAGGACTTTCTCTTTCCCTACCAAACAAGAGTTAGTCGGCTGCTCCTTGGTCGGATGGCGGTTCTCCAGTAGAAAAATAACCAGCGTTGGGAGGTTGTTGTTCAGAAAATGGGAATCCCATCGATCCTTGTGGGTTTGGAAAGTCAGATTCACAGTTGCTAAATGCTCCTTGAAGGAGAATAAAATAGCCTCCTCAAGGGAGAAATGGAAAGGCTCCTTAATGGAGGATTCTGGAAAATCGAGAGAGAATTGTAGAGGGAGAAAATTAGAGAGAGACATTGTTCACTCCTGGACAACTCATCGTGGAATCAACATATAACAACCTCCTCCAGCGACGGAACAAGGGCTTTTCACTAAAATAAATAAATAAAATTAACTATTAACCTAAATAAATGTCATTCAAAACTATTAATTTTTGTAAATATAATCGCCCAAGGACTAGGCGATATCGCCCCGGCCCTAGGCGATATCGCCCCAACCCCTGTAAAAGCCACCCGTGATTAGATTCCCGACCAGTGTCAGAGTCACGGGTCCGAAAATAGCCAAGATTTAGGCGATCTTGCCTAGGACCTGGGCGATCTCGCCTATGGTCTGGGCGATATCGCCTTAAGCCTGGGCAACTAACGAGCCTTTAAATCCTTGTTAGTTTCGGGGGAGAGTCACCAAACCAAAAGTATTACAATTCTAGAATGGCCGACCACACTTTGTCACGAGAATTCCGGATCCAAGTTTTCTGACGAGCCTTTATATCCTTGTTAGTTTCGGGGGAGAGTCACCAAACCAAAAGTATTACAATTCTAGAATGGCCGACCACACTTTGTCACGAGAATTCCGGATCCAAGTTTTCTGGGGGGGCCGTATCGTCCAGGATTGGACCGGCTTATCCTACGAAGGGGGAAATAATGTCCGTCTGAAGATGACCAAGCGAGCGACCTATGATAGTGTGCTTACCGTGTTTCAGCGGAAAATGGATCTTGGAGCGGATCAGATAATCCAATCATTTGTTTGGAGAATGCCGATATACGGTTCTGAGGGAAATCTATCGCATTTCGTTTCTAGGCCGATATCGGACGACAACGGTGTACAAGTCATATACGACTTAGTTCGCGTGAACCCATTTTTCGAAGTTGCCGAGTTGTACGCCTTGATGGAAGAGGAGCCGTCTCACTTCTCCGATTTCTCGGGTGTCATTCCAAATCAGATGGCGGAGCAGAGCCAAACGTATGATGGGGAATACATGGCGACCAGTCATGTCGGTCCGGAGGAGGAGGAGGTTGATCAAGAGGGGTTGGCGTGAGATGAATATGTCACCACCGACGATTCGGGTGATGAAAGGAGCCATTGCTCGGCGGACGAAGGGAATCCAAACGTCGACGATGACATTGGCCAAACCGATGAGGAAGACGACGATGAAGAAGGGGGAGCCACAGCAAATAGCGTGGAAGTTTATGTGCCACTGGAACATGCCACGAGCGTGGGTGACGACTGTGACGACATCATGACAATCTCCAACACCTACTCCATGGACAGGCGCTTCCAGATCCCAGCGAAGTCGTACTAGTCGGTGGAGATGGAATTCTTCTTGGGTCAGACATTCTCTACAAAAGGTCAACTAGTGTCCCTAACGAAGAGCCAAGCAGTCCTTCACAACTATAAGTACAAGGTAATCACTTCCAACCCGAAGGAATGGGCCATCAAGTGCATCGACCTGACGTGTCCTTGGAGGATGCGTTCTACACTTAGCAACAGATATGGGTTCTGGATAATACGACAACTCAACAACGGCCACATTTGCGACCGGTCAACAATACTAGGGCCCCACCCACAGCTCGATGTCACGCTGATCTCAGATGCAATCATGCACATTGTCCGCAGAGAGCCGGGGTTGAAGATGCAATCAAAGAACAACAAGAGCTTATGAATTTCATTATGAGAAACCCTCGGACCTGAACCGTGTTGCTACTGTTTTTTATGTAATTTTCGTATTGAAGCTTGTTATAATAAAATGTGGCGAAGTAGTGTTCCATCCAACTATATATCGAAATGTTTGAATTTCATTGCAAAAACATTAACAGCGAAAATGACATGAAAGTGCAAATCAGTAAAATAATACAACTGCTGAAAATACTACATCGAATATAAATACTACATCTGCCGAAACAAGTACAATCGATCACCATAGTACGATAAATAAAAACAGTAAATCATAACATAAAACCGATAACGAAAAAGTGAAACTAATCAATGCCTCCGACCCCTCTGGCGTCTCTGCCGCTGCTCGTCCGTGTAGCAATCCAGTGGACACAATGTAGTCCGATCACGTAACATGTGAGTGTACGGTGGTGTCTGGGTGGCCTGCGGTACTAAATCAGGTCGCTGGGCCCAGTCCTCGAACCCACTATCGTCCGAGAAACCCTGGGAGCCGACCGGATGGCCCTGATCAACTGGCTGGCTGGTGGGTCCATACGGCTGGCTACTCGAAGCACCTGGATGTCCTCGGCCCGGATGATCGAACTGTGGAACTGGATGCTGGTACTGTGGCACCGTCGACTGGTACTGTGGCGCCGTCGACTGGTACTGAGGCACCGTCGACTGGTACTGAGGTCCTGTCGACTGGTACTGAGGCGCCGTCGACTGGTACTGAGGAGGGTCATCAAAACTGTAAGTCCGCCCGTCAGCAAAATCCTCGTTCCACACATAGTAGGGTGGAGGTGCGTATCCCACATCATGGTGCGCAATACCGCCGTAATCGACATCATCCAACCCTGTACTGTGACCTCTCTGTGGGATGGGATAGCCAGCATAGGGAGGGTATGTCGGCAGGCGTGAGGCTGCACGTGGGCGGTGTGGTCCTCGATCGGAAGACGCTCATATGCTCCACTCATAGCCAGTCCAGATCGGAGCACATGACTTATGTGAGAATTACCCGTACCACTCAAAATGGTAGCCTGCTCCAACGAGGCTATCTGAAAGGCAAAAAAATTATGTCAGTGTACTATAAGGGAATACTAAATTGCATACAGTTACTCAAGTAGTTGGCCACTAACCATCCCCTGAAACTGTGCACCATCGTGAGATAAGGCCAGGCGTGTCCGTCTCCTGTACCACTCGTCGTACTCATCATGGAAGTGGTGGCTCAATGGATCTGCTCTCACCTCGCCCTCGACAATGTGCTGATCCCGCTGCTCCCAGAAACGTAAGTACTGTAGGTACCTAGCACCCCAATCATGTACTGGCGCTCTGAAGTCTAGTCCCAACAACTCCTCGACGCGAGCAGCAGGCTCGGCGTCCTGTGGGATACGCTGACCATGTCCGAACTGACGCATGCAACGGTCGGGGTGGTGCCATGCGACATAGTCTATGCACAGCATGGGGCAAACAGCACGCCACAACACATCGTCCTCCAACTGATAATCCTCCTCGCGGAAGGCGTACGACATCCACTGGAGAATTAATAAATATGTTATAAGGAAGAATTAAGAAAATCAGAGAGAGTATGTACAAGAGGTTAAGATTCCTAACCAAGAACTCCGTGGCCCGGTCAAGTGCGTAGCGTATTTCCTCGAGCTTCATAGCCACGCGATGCTGATGGCGCCGGATGACAGACATCCAGCGCAGACCACGAGGAATGTGTTCGTCTCTGGCCGCCACCTCTCAATCAATGCTGTGACGAGCTCCTTACACGGTGTGGAACCGAGTAAACGAACAACAGGGAGGAGTCGACACTCTCTCAAGAATGCCTCGTACTCTGAACTCCACTCCAAACAAGAACTACGCTGTCGCAACTTCAGCGCCTTGCACGCATGAGGGTCACGCCACACTAAAGTAGCCTTATGCTTGTTCTCCCCCCACAATAGAGAACAATCACCAGGTTGAGGCCTAACGCTCTCGGGAATCCGATCCACCAACGGTTCATTCCATCCATAGTTCGACATCTATTGTATAGTAAATTGTTAGGAAAACTAAGTTAGACTAATTCTCTAACCTCAAATGATACTAGTTCTCTAACCTCAAAATTATACTAATTGGCTAACTTCAATATTATACTAATTCGCTAACCTCAAAATCATATTAATTCTCTCACCTAATTCTCTAACCTATCCATAAATAATGACATGGTTCACAATGACATAAGAACAATAAATAATGTATGTACTACGTACCTTGTGTAACGGTGCGAAAAAAGGTCCTCTCTGTTTTATAAAAATCCTACAACGTCAATATGACAGTGTTAATAAATCACTTTGAAAATATTATCTACCATAATAACCCTAAACTAATTCTCTAACCTAAAACCCTAAACTAATTCTCTAACCTAAAACCCTAAACTAATTCTCTAACCTAAAACCTACTAAATAATGTAATTTAAAAAAAAAGGGAGAAAGGGGACTTACCTTTGCCTTAGGGGGTTAAAGAGTGGTGTGGGGAATGGTGGGGTTGAAAATGGGGTATTTATAAGGGCTGGGCGAGTTTGCCCAATCCCTAGGCTTGGGCGAGATCGCCTGTAGTCCGGGTGAGATCGCCTATGGTTGGGGCGAGATCGCCCGGGGTCCAGCCAGACAGCATTTAATCGGTGGTTGGGCAGATTTGGATCGGGTGGATCGGAAATAACAGGGGTAGCGGCGATATCGCCTAGGGCCTGGGCGATATCGCCTAGGCCTGAGGCGTTTATATTTACAAATATCAATAGTTTTGAATGGAATTTATTTAGGTTAATATTTATTTATTTTTTATTTATTTAAGTGAAAACCCCACGAAACAATAAGTCGCGTATGATGTATAAAATATTAAATAAATGAGTCAAATACTTAAGTAGTCCCAAAACTTTGGGGCGTGTTACAAACTCGTCACGAAATTTCATTTTGTTGCAGACTCGTCCCATTAGTACAAATCCCATTACAACATGGTCTTATTTGCCACGTCATCCAGTCCACATCATTTAAAAATAAAAAATAATAGTTTAACCCAAACCAATCTAAACCTTTTGATCAAACCTGTCAATTTAACTTAATCCAAACTAAATCAGGTTCCATCCAAACCCACCCAAACCAATTGCCTCCATCTCTGGCGTGGCCGAACCGTGAACGACGATGACGAAGCAGACCGACGGCTTCAACACCGGCTACTTTTTCGTCTCGGTGGTCGACACAGGAAGTAATGGCGACGATGACGGATTTGATGGAGGAGACGGCGGATCTGACAACAAAGGCGTCGGAGCGAGGTAGCGGCGACCGACGGTCAAGATCAACGACGACGTCAACAAAAATGGTAGTGGTGGCGCGGCTCGGTTAGGAAGAGGCCATCGGCATCGGATCTAAATGAACCTGCTAGAAAGCCCTCAGACAAGAACACCAGTCGGTGAAGGATTCCATGGAAGGTTGGGCGATGGGGGTGAAGAGTGAGATGATTGTGGCAGAGATTGGGGAAGCAAGAGGTGAAGGATTCCACAGAAGGTTAATTGAAGGGTTTTGATTGATTGAGACGCTGGTAGTAACCCTGTGTAATTGACGAGTGCATCGACAAGCTTCAAATTGTCATTTTGAACTGCATCGGCGCAGGCTAGTAGAGTGTGGACGAGTTGGACCCTGACCTTTTGCGAGTCGATTAGCACGAATGAACGAGTTGACTCAGTTACAGAAGGAGATGATTTGGTTAGCACGCCAGAGATCCATGAAGGCAATTGGTTTGGGTTATCGTGGGACTGAATGGAACCTGATTTGATTTGAATTAAGTTATGTTGATCGGTTTGATTAGAAGGTTTAGATTGGTTTGGGTCAAAACTATTATTTTATTATTTTTAAATGATATGGACTGGATGACGCGACAAATAGGACCACATTGTAACGGGGTTTGTACTAATAGGATGAGTCTGTAACAAAATAAAATTTCAGGACGAGTTTGTAACCCGGCCCAAAGTTTCGGGACCACTCAAGTGTTTGACCATCAAATAAATATATCATTTTATAGATTTCGCAAAGGAATTCATAAAAAAAAAAAAGATTTGGCAAAGGTTTCAGGTTTCGAATAGTTGACATCCATTACTCACCTGTTTAATTTCGAGTTTGGGTAATAATCAATCTAAATAGCTTTTCGGTTAACAAAGTCCATACTATAAAAAATATAAGAATTAACTATTATATACATAATATATCTCATTATAAAAGTATTTTTATATGAATTAAATTGACCGCTTCGAGTTCGGTTCAGATACTTTAATATTCATACCCTACCCGGTCGTACTCATATGTAATGATTTTCGGGTTTATCCATACCCTAAAAATACCCGGTCAACTTGGTTTTACCTTGTTTGACTAGTTCGGGTGAATAATTATAATAACGGTATCATTGTCATCCCTACATTTTTCTATAAATATAATTAATCAAAATTAACAAAATACACAAGGTAATTATTTAATTATATTTGTGTTGCACATCTTCCTAAATAGATAAAACATCAGGGATTAATTTAACAATTTGCAAAAAAAAAAATCAAATAAAGCAACATAATGGGTCCAACAGCGACCAATGAGCCACCATCGCCGAAGAAGTATGACCAACGGTGACGGAAAACCATGTCGCCAAAGAAAATATGACCAACGGCGACGGAAAGCCATCCATCGCCAAAGATATATGACCAACGGCGACGGAAATCCACCGCCACCAAGAAAGTATGACCAACGACAACGGAACTGAATCTGTCGTCAAAGAAGTTGGACCAACGGCGACGGATCAGCCCGTCGCCAAAGACTTTTTGCATTTTTGCGACGGTTATTTCTAATTATCGCCAAATGTTGTATTTTTAGCGACAGTTTTAGATCTGTCACTATTTTTCCGTTGCCGAAAATCATTTTTCTTGCATCTCGTTTAGATTTTGAGAAATCCCTGTTGTTTCTGCTATGTTTGAACCTGTCAGAAGATCTAGATTGACTATTTTCTCTTCCATTTTCTTTATTGTATCTTATTAATCTACGAAGTTTACTACTCATCAAAGCAATCTCTTTTTCAATATTCTCAGGTTCATCTTCTTCCCCTGAGCTTTCCTCAAATTTTTGTTTTGCTTTAAAAACAATATTCTTCTTTGCTTTCTCTTTTTCCTCAAGCTCAACCTCTTATCTGACATTTCATTTTGTTTTAAAACAAGTTCATAGATTAACAGAGATCCCATAAGATCCTCAAGACTAAGAGTATTAAGATTTTTAGCTTCCTCAATTGCAGTTCTTTTAGCCATCCATTCTCTAGGTAGCGATCTAAGAACTTTTCTAACAAGATCAGACCTTTCAATACTTTTTCCTAGAGTAGACAGATGATTTACTATCAAATTGAATCTACCATACATTTCAGAGATTGTTTCACCAGGGTTCATTTTGAACATTTCATATTCATGTACAAATAGATCAATTTTTGTGTCCTTAAGAGAAGAATTTCCTTCATGTGTTGCTTCCAAAATGCTCCATATTTCATGAGCAGTTTTACAAGCACATATTCTATTATATTCTTCATCACACAATGCACAGTAAAGAACATTCATTGCCTTAGCATTCAGTTGAACCTTAGTTTTCACTTCTTCAGAGATGTTATCAAGATTTGTAGGAGGTCTGAAGGTTTTAGATCTTACCATTTGCTAGACTGAAATGTCAAGGCTCATGAAGAATACCTCCATCTTGCTTTTCCAGAATTGGTATCCAGTTCCATCAAACCATGGTGGTCTTGTACTAGAGTGTCCTTCCACATTTGGTGGTTTGCTGCTTCCAGTACCTGTGTTCATGCTTTCAAGTGGATCAATCCGTGGCAGACGCTAGTCTCGATTAAGGTTGATCACGGACCAGCTCTGATACCAACTGAAACAGAAGATAACCAACTTTATGATAGAATAAACGTAAGTAAGAAGGAATAAGTTGTAGCAAGAGTAGAGAATCTTCAATGAAGATTGTGACGCTGGAGCTCTCCACGTTTGCAGGGTTACTGAATGTGTTCAGTAACCTTTGACCTTGGCGGAAGTCAGTTGCAAGGGTTGAGACAGGGCAAAGAGAACAAGGTGAGAGTAGGAGAGACACTGGATTTTTACGTGGTTCGGTATTACCCTACTCCACGCCCAAGCAAGTTTGGGGAGTCACTTTTATTATAGATTTCTATTACAACCCTCAAGACAAAACACTCTTGAGTAACACCCTCTGTTTTTTTCACTTCTCCGGCGAAACAGAGCAAAACACTTCCCGAGCTGTAATCCCACAGTTCTGCCTTGTGAAGAAGCAGTTCGGTCCTTCATATAACAAGAGATGAACTAGCCGTTGAGGAATGATCTTGGTTTTAAATGCTGATTGAGTTTTACCTTTGATCATGCTTTCCTTTTGTATCCTGCAATCAAATGGGAAGACAGACACATAAATAGAAAGAAAGAATTTGATTGAGATAGGGGAGGATCTTTCTTATGAGAAAGATTTGTTTGAGGGCTTGAACTTTTTCTTCCAACAATTATTTCTGCCCAAATCCAACATATGACACACGATTCTTCACAAGGCGATATCGTATGCCTCTATCCTTATTCAATAGTATCCTGAACGATATTGTCCAATATGGCCCCTAGGATGAGTCTGTAACAAAATAAAATTTCAGACTAATAGGATGAGTCTGAAACAAAATAAAATTTCAGGACGAGTTTGTAACCCGGCCCAAAGTTTCGGAACCACTCAAGTGTTTGACCCTTAAATAAATATATCATTTTATAGATTTCACAAAGGAATTCATAAAAAAAAAAGATTTGGCAAAGGTTTCAGGTTTCGAATTGTTGACATCCATTACTCACCTGTTTAATTTCGAGTTTGGGTAATAATCAATCTAAATAGCTTTTCGGTTAACAAAGTCCATACTATAAAAAATATAAGAATTAACTATTATATACATAATATATCTCATTATAAAAGTATTTTTATATGAATTAAATTGACCGCTTCGAGTTCGGTTCAGATACTTTAATATTCATACCCTACCCGGTCGTACTCATATGTAATGATTTTCGGGTTTATCCATACCCTAAAAATACCCGGTCAACTTGGTTTTACCTTGTTTGACTAGTTCGGGTGAATAATTATAATAACGGGTATCATTGTCATCCCTACATTTTTCTATAAATATAATTAATCAAAATTAACAAAATACACAAGGTAATTATTTAATTATATTTGTGTTGTACATCTTCCTAGATAAAACATCAGGGATTAATTTAACAATTTGCAAAAAAAAAATCAAATAAAGCAACATAATGGGTCCAACAGCGACCAATGAGCCACCATCGCCGAAGAAGTATGACCAACGGTGACGGAAAACCACGTCGCCAAAGAAAATATGACCAACGGCGACGGAAAGCCATCCGTCGCCAAAGATATATGACCAACGGCGACGGAAATCCACCGCCACCAAGAAAGTATGACCAACGGCAACAGAACTGAATCCGTTGTCAAAGAAGTTGGACCAACGGCGACGGATCAGCCCGTCGCCAAAGACTTTTTGCATTTTTGCGACGGTTATTTCTAATTATCGCCAAATGTTGTATTTTTAGCGACAGTTTTAGATCCGTCACTATTTTTCCGTTGCCGAAAATCATTTTTCTTGCATCTCGTTTAGATTTTGAGAAATCCCTGTTGTTTCTGCTATGTTTGAACCTGTCAGAAGATCTAGATTGACTATTTTCTCTTCCATTTTCTTTATTGTATCTTATTAATCTACGAAGTTTACTACTCATCAAAGCAATCTCTTTTTCAATATTCTCAGGTTCATCTTCTTCCCCTGAGCTTTCCTCAAATTTTTGTTTTGCTTTAAAAACAATATTCTTCTTTGCTTTCTCTTTTTCCTCAAGCTCAACCTTCTTATCTGACATTTCATTTTGTTTTAAAACAAGTTCATAGATTAACAGAGATCCCATAAGATCCTCAAGACTAAGAGTATTAAGATTTTTAGCTTCTTCAATTGCAGTTCTTTTAGCCATCCATTCTCTAGGTAGCGATCTAAGAACTTTTCTAACAAGATCAGACCTTTCAATACTTTTTCCTAGAGTAGACAGATGATTTACTATCAAATTGAATCTACCATACATTTCAGAGATTGTTTCACCAGGGTTCATTTTGAACATTTCATATTCATGTACAAATAGATCAATTTTTGTGTCCTTAACAGAAGAATTTCCTTCATGTGTTGCTTCCAAAATGCTCCATATTTCATGAGCAGTTTTACAAGCACATATTCTATTATATTCTTCATCACACAATGCACAGTAAAGAACATTCATTGCCTTAGCATTCAGTTGAACCTTAGTTTTCACTTCTTCAGAGATGTTATCAAGATTTGTAGGAGGTCTGAAGGTTTTAGATCTACCATTTGCTAGACTGAAATGTCAAGGCTCATGAAGAATACCTCCATCTTGCTTTTCCAGAATTGGTATCCAGTTCCATCAAACCATGGTGGTCTTGTACTAGAGTGTCCTTCCACATTTGGTGGTTTGCTGCTTCCAGTACCTGTGTTCATCCTTTCAAGTGGATCAATCCGTGGCAAACGTCGACTAGTCTCGATTAAGGTTGATCATAGACCAGCTCTGATACCAACTGAAACAGAAGATAACCAACTTTATGATAGAATAAACGTAAGTAAGAAGGAATAAGTTGTAGCAAGAGTAGAGAATCTTCAATGAAGATTGTGATGCTGGAGCTCTCCACGTTTGCAGGGTTACTGAATGTGTTCAGTAACCTTTGACCTTGGCGGAAGTCAGTTGCAAGGATTGAGACAGGGCAAAGAGAACAAGGTGAGAGTAGGAGAGACACTGGATTTTTACGTGGTTCGGTATTACCCTACTCCACGCCCAAGCAAGTTTGGGTAGTCACTTTTATTATAGATTTCTATTACAACCCTCAAGACAAAACACTCTTGAGTAACACCCTCTGTTTTTTTCACTTCTCCGGCGAAACAGAGCAAAACACTTCCCGAGCTGTAATCCCACAGTTCTGCCTTGTGAAGAAGCAGTTCGGTCCTTCATATAACAAGAGATGAACTAGCCGTTGAGGAATGATCTTGGTTTTAAATGCTGATTGAGTTTTACCTTTGATCATGCTTTCCTTTTGTATCCTGCAATCAAATGGGAAGACAGACACATAAATAGAAAGAAAGAATTTGATTGAGATAGGGGAGGATCTTTCTTATGAGAAAGATTTGTTTGAGGGCTTGAACTTTTTCTTCCAACAATTATTTCTGCCCAAATCCAACATATGACACACGATTCTTCACAAGGCGATATCGTATGCCTCTATCCTTATTCAATAGTATCCTGAACGATATTGTCCAATATGGCCCCTAGGATGAGTCTGTAACAAAATAAAATTTCAGACTAATAGGATGAGTCTGAAACAAAATAAAATTTCAGGACGAGTTTGTAACCCGGCCCAAAGTTTCGGAACCACTCAAGTGTTTGACCCTTAAATAAATATATCATTTTATAGATTTCACAAAGGAATTCATAAAAAAAAAAGATTTGGCAAAGGTTTCAGGTTTCGAATTGTTGACATCCATTACTCACCTGTTTAATTTCGAGTTTGGGTAATAATCAATCTAAATAGCTTTTCGGTTAACAAAGTCCATACTATAAAAAATATAAGAATTAACTATTATATACATAATATATCTCATTATAAAAGTATTTTTATATGAATTAAATTGACCGCTTCGAGTTCGGTTCAGATACTTTAATATTCATACCCTACCCGGTCGTACTCATATGTAATGATTTTCGGGTTTATCCATACCCTAAAAATACCCGGTCAACTTGGTTTTACCTTGTTTGACTAGTTCGGGTGAATAATTATAATAACGGGTATCATTGTCATCCCTACATTTTTCTATAAATATAATTAATCAAAATTAACAAAATACACAAGGTAATTATTTAATTATATTTGTGTTGTACATCTTCCTAGATAAAACATCAGGGATTAATTTAACAATTTGCAAAAAAAAAATCAAATAAAGCAACATAATGGGTCCAACAGCGACCAATGAGCCACCATCGCCGAAGAAGTATGACCAACGGTGACGGAAAACCACGTCGCCAAAGAAAATATGACCAACGGCGACGGAAAGCCATCCGTCGCCAAAGATATATGACCAACGGCGACGGAAATCCACCGCCACCAAGAAAGTATGACCAACGGCAACAGAACTGAATCCGTTGTCAAAGAAGTTGGACCAACGGCGACGGATCAGCCCGTCGCCAAAGACTTTTTGCATTTTTGCGACGGTTATTTCTAATTATCGCCAAATGTTGTATTTTTAGCGACAGTTTTAGATCGTCACTATTTTTTCCGTTGCCGAAAATCATTTTTCTTGCATCTCGTTTAGATTTTGAGAAATCCCTGTTGTTTCTGCTATGTTTGAACCTGTCAGAAGATCTAGATTGACTATTTTCTCTTCCATTTTCTTTATTGTATCTTATTAATCTACGAAGTTTACTACTCATCAAAGCAATCTCTTTTTCAATATTCTCAGGTTCATCTTCTTCCCCTGAGCTTTCCTCAAATTTTTGTTTTGCTTTAAAAACAATATTCTTCTTTGCTTTCTCTTTTTCCTCAAGCTCAACCTTCTTATCTGACATTTCATTTTGTTTTAAAACAAGTTCATAGATTAACAGAGATCCCATAAGATCCTCAAGACTAAGAGTATTAAGATTTTTAGCTTCTTCAATTGCAGTTCTTTTAGCCATCCATTCTCTAGGTAGCGATCTAAGAACTTTTCTAACAAGATCAGACCTTTCAATACTTTTTCCTAGAGTAGACAGATGATTTACTATCAAATTGAATCTACCATACATTTCAGAGATTGTTTCACCAGGGTTCATTTTGAACATTTCATATTCATGTACAAATAGATCAATTTTTGTGTCCTTAACAGAAGAATTTCCTTCATGTGTTGCTTCCAAAATGCTCCATATTTCATGAGCAGTTTTACAAGCACATATTCTATTATATTCTTCATCACACAATGCACAGTAAAGAACATTCATTGCCTTAGCATTCAGTTGAACCTTAGTTTTCACTTCTTCAGAGATGTTATCAAGATTTGTAGGAGGTCTGAAGGTTTTAGATCTACCATTTGCTAGACTGAAATGTCAAGGCTCATGAAGAATACCTCCATCTTGCTTTTCCAGAATTGGTATCCAGTTCCATCAAACCATGGTGGTCTTGTACTAGAGTGTCCTTCCACATTTGGTGGTTTGCTGCTTCCAGTACCTGTGTTCATCCTTTCAAGTGGATCAATCCGTGGCAAACGTCGACTAGTCTCGATTAAGGTTGATCATAGACCAGCTCTGATACCAACTGAAACAGAAGATAACCAACTTTATGATAGAATAAACGTAAGTAAGAAGGAATAAGTTGTAGCAAGAGTAGAGAATCTTCAATGAAGATTGTGATGCTGGAGCTCTCCACGTTTGCAGGGTTACTGAATGTGTTCAGTAACCTTTGACCTTGGCGGAAGTCAGTTGCAAGGATTGAGACAGGGCAAAGAGAACAAGGTGAGAGTAGGAGAGACACTGGATTTTTACGTGGTTTGGTATTACCCTACTCCACGCCCAAGCAAGTTTGGGTAGTCACTTTTATTATAGATTTCTATTACAACCCTCAAGACAAAACACTCTTGAGTAACACCCTCTGTTTTTTTCACTTCTCCGGCGAAACAGAGCAAAACACTTCCCGAGCTGTAATCCCACAGTTCTGCCTTGTGAAGAAGCAGTTCGGTCCTTCATATAACAAGAGATGAACTAGCCGTTGAGGAATGATCTTGGTTTTAAATGCTGATTGAGTTTTACCTTTGATCATGCTTTCCTTTTGTATCCTGCAATCAAATGGGAAGACAGACACATAAATAGAAAGAAAGAATTTGATTGAGATAGGGGAGGATCTTTCTTATGAGAAAGATTTGTTTGAGGGCTTGAACTTTTTCTTCCAACAATTATTTCTGCCCAAATCCAACATATGACACACGATTCTTCACAAGGCGATATCGTATGCCTCTATCCTTATTCAATAGTATCCTGAACGATATTGTCCAATATGGCCCCTAGGATGAGTCTGTAACAAAATAAAATTTCAGACTATTAGGATGAGTCTGAAACAAAATAAAATTTCAGGACGAGTTTGTAACCCGGCCCAAAGTTTCGGAACCACTCAAGTGTTTGACCCTTAAATAAATATATCATTTTATAGATTTCACAAAGGAATTCATAAAAAAAAAGATTTGGCAAAGGTTTCAGGTTTCGAATTGTTGACATCCATTACTCACCTGTTTAATTTCGAGTTTGGGTAATAATCAATCTAAATAGCTTTTCGGTTAACAAAGTCCATACTATAAAAAATATAAGAATTAACTATTATATACATAATATATCTCATTATAAAAGTATTTTTATATGAATTAAATTGACCGCTTCGAGTTCGGTTCAGATACTTTAATATTCATACCCTACCCGGTCGTACTCATATGTAATGATTTTCGGGTTTATCCATACCCTAAAAATACCCGGTCAACTTGGTTTTACCTTGTTTGACTAGTTCGGGTGAATAATTATAATAACGGGTATCATTGTCATCCCTACATTTTTCTATAAATATAATTAATCAAAATTAACAAAATACACAAGGTAATTATTTAATTATATTTGTGTTGTACATCTTCCTAGATAAAACATCAGGGATTAATTTAACAATTTGCAAAAAAAAAATCAAATAAAGCAACATAATGGGTCCAACAGCGACCAATGAGCCACCATCGCCGAAGAAGTATGACCAACGGTGACGGAAAACCACGTCGCCAAAGAAAATATGACCAACGGCGACGGAAAGCCATCAGTCGCCAAAGATATATGACCAACGGCGACGGAAATCCACCGCCACCAAGAAAGTATGACCAACGGCAACAGAACTGAATCCGTTGTCAAAGAAGTTGGACCAACGGCGACGGATCAGCCCGTCGCCAAAGACTTTTTGCATTTTTGCGACGGTTATTTCTAATTATCGCCAAATGTTGTATTTTTAGCGACAGTTTTAGATCCGTCACTATTTTTCCGTTGCCGAAAATCATTTTTCTTGCATCTCGTTTAGATTTTGAGAAATCCCTGTTGTTTCTGCTATGTTTGAACCTGTCAGAAGATCTAGATTGACTATTTTCTCTTCCATTTTCTTTATTGTATCTTATTAATCTACGAAGTTTACTACTCATCAAAGCAATCTCTTTTTCAATATTCTCAGGTTCATCTTCTTCCCCTGAGCTTTCCTCAAATTTTTGTTTTGCTTTAAAAACAATATTCTTCTTTGCTTTCTCTTTTTCCTCAAGCTCAACCTTCTTATCTGACATTTCATTTTGTTTTAAAACAAGTTCATAGATTAACAGAGATCCCATAAGATCCTCAAGACTAAGAGTATTAAGATTTTTAGCTTCTTCAATTGCAGTTCTTTTAGCCATCCATTCTCTAGGTAGCGATCTAAGAACTTTTCTAACAAGATCAGACCTTTCAATACTTTTTCCTAGAGTAGACAGATGATTTACTATCAAATTGAATCTACCATACATTTCAGAGATTGTTTCACCAGGGTTCATTTTGAACATTTCATATTCATGTACAAATAGATCAATTTTTGTGTCCTTAACAGAAGAATTTCCTTCATGTGTTGCTTCCAAAATGCTCCATATTTCATGAGCAGTTTTACAAGCACATATTCTATTATATTCTTCATCACACAATGCACAGTAAAGAACATTCATTGCCTTAGCATTCAGTTGAACCTTAGTTTTCACTTCTTCAGAGATGTTATCAAGATTTGTAGGAGGTCTGAAGGTTTTAGATCTACCATTTGCTAGACTGAAATGTCAAGGCTCATGAAGAATACCTCCATCTTGCTTTTCCAGAATTGGTATCCAGTTCCATCAAACCATGGTGGTCTTGTACTAGAGTGTCCTTCCACATTTGGTGGTTTGCTGCTTCCAGTACCTGTGTTCATCCTTTCAAGTGGATCAATCCGTGGCAAACGTCGACTAGTCTCGATTAAGGTTGATCATAGACCAGCTCTGATACCAACTGAAACAGAAGATAACCAACTTTATGATAGAATAAACGTAAGTAAGAAGGAATAAGTTGTAGCAAGAGTAGAGAATCTTCAATGAAGATTGTGATGCTGGAGCTCTCCACGTTTGCAGGGTTACTGAATGTGTTCAGTAACCTTTGACCTTGGCGGAAGTCAGTTGCAAGGATTGAGACAGGGCAAAGAGAACAAGGTGAGAGTAGGAGAGACACTGGATTTTTACGTGGTTCGGTATTACCCTACTCCACGCCCAAGCAAGTTTGGGTAGTCACTTTTATTATAGATTTCTATTACAACCCTCAAGACAAAACACTCTTGAGTAACACCCTCTGTTTTTTTCACTTCTCCGGCGAAACAGAGCAAAACACTTCCCGAGCTGTAATCCCACAGTTCTGCCTTGTGAAGAAGCAGTTCGGTCCTTCATATAGCAAGAGATGAACTAGCCGTTGAGGAATGATCTTGGTTTTAAATGCTGATTGAGTTTTACCTTTGATCATGCTTTCCTTTTGTATCCTGCAATCAAATGGGAAGACAGACACATAAATAGAAAGAAAGAATTTGATTAAGATAGAGGAGGATCTTTCTTATGAGAAAGATTTGTTTGAGGGCTTGAACTTTTTCTTCCAACAATTATTTCTGCCCAAATCCAACATATGACACACGATTCTTCACAAGGCGATATCGTATGCCTCTATCCTTATTCAATAGTATCCTGAACGATGTTGTCCAATATGGCCCCTATTTCAAGTTAAGCGCAGATGCTTCAGGTCGTTCCTCTTTCTCTCCACAACAAAAGCTTTCTAGTTCCTTTCGTTTGCTGGCATACAGTTGCTCTTCTAACTCATTGGATGAGTATTGTCGCATGGAAGAGACCACTTCACTAGAGTGTTTGAGGAATTTTTGCAAGACCGTTATAAATATTTATGGCTCTCGCTACTTGCGTGAACCAACTGTTGATGATCTTCATCGGCTACTTGATCATAGCGCTCGTCGTGATTTCTTGGCATGATCGGATCAATAGACTGCATGCATTTGGAATGAAAAAATTGTCCAATAGCATGGGCTGGTCAATATACCGGATATAAGAAGAAACTCACCATTGTCCTTGAAGTTGTGGCGTCATATGATACAGGATTTGACATGCTTTCTCTGGGACGTCGGGATCAAACAATGACATAAACACTCTAGGAGTTTCTCCACTCTTCGATCAAGCCGTTTGGGGAGCACTACCACAAGTGATCTTCGAGGTAAATGGAAAATCATATAATCAGTGTTACTATTTGGCTGACGGAATTTACCCTCCTTGGGCAACATTTGTCAAAACTTTTAGCAACCCCGATACCCAGAAAAAAGGTTTTTCACAAAATATCAAGAATTATACCGTAAAGATGTGGAGAGCATTTGGCATACTCCAAGAACGTTGGGCCATTGTTCGTGGGCCGAGCCGTCTTTGGTATCTGCAATCCCTCGTGAAATAATGCTAACATGATTATATAGCACAACATGATCGTCGAAGAACAAAAGAGCGTTGGTGGAGATGACTCGATCGGGGGGTTAAGTACGAGACAAATCCAAATGTTACTTGGATTCCCCTGATCATGATATTCAAACGCTCACGGAATATATGGTAAGACACAATAGAATTCGCGACCGTCCCACACACCACATCTTACTAAATGACTTGGTCGAGCATTTGTGGATGAAAGTTGGAGTGAATAAAAAACCCATCGAAATGCCACCTGATGAATTAATTATATGTTATTTCCCCTTGTGTTTTAATTATGTTATTTTCCTTTGTTTGTCAATTATGTAATTTATTCCCATGTTTCTTAATTAATATATTTTTCCGTAAGCACATTTACCCCAAATTTAAAATACATGAGACTACTTGAGAATAATTAAAGGACACGCATAAAATACATGACACAATTTATAGTACAATCTTAAGACAAACTAAACATCGGGAGAGTAAGTGTCCCACGGGTTGGTAGAGTGGGAACCTTCCGGAGTTGTGTTTGGGTCGGAATGGTATGATGCCAGAATCGCGTCTTTTTGTGCTTGAAACCAAGGTCGACTCCTTGGACTAACTTGAGAGATGTCCATCATCATTATGTCCATATCTTGCTTTCTCTTATCTCTTGCATCTCTCGCCTTCTCTCGTTCCTCCCTTTCAAGTGCTAGTCTTGTATGTTCTTAGGAGTTCACCACCGGTTCATCTAAACGCTTCTCCCAAGCCGCGCTCGAGAGGGTCCAAAGTTCAATAGTACGTTAACGATGTTGTCCAATATGGCCCCTATTTCAAGTTAAGCGCAGATGCTTCAGGTCGTTCCTCTTTCTCTCCACAACAAAAGCTTACTAGTTCCTTTCGTTTGCTGGCATACGGTTGCTCTACTAACTCATTGGATGAGTATTGTCGCATGGAAGAGACCACTTCACTAGAGTGTTTGAGGAATTTTTGCAAGGCCATTATAAATATTTATGGCTCTCGCTACTTGCGTGAACCAACTGTTGATGATCTTCATCGGCTACTTGATCATAGCGCTCGTCGTGGATTTCTTGGCATGAGAGGGTCCAAAGTCGTTCCCCCCCTCTTTTGCTTGTCACGACCTTCGGGGTGGTTAAGACGAAATTGCGACTCATTGGATGGGACATTGAAAGTCTCACTTTTGCCGGATGTCACAGGAGGTGTTTCCATCGGTGGAATGGGTTTCACGGGTGAGAAAAATTGTTGCATATACTTCGAACATTTTTCAAATATACGCCAACAATGCTCAAACTTGAATGATTTCCCTTGTTCTCGGTCCCAAAAAGAACTTTCACTTGTTGGTCCTAAACATGCAAAGAACAAATTAATTATGACAAACAAGCAACAAAAATCAAACAATATAAAACAATATAAACAATTATACTAACCACATCGCTTAGATTCGTTCCACTTATTGGCGTCGCATGTGCCCTTCTCAAACATGCATTCCAAAGATGAAGTTGGGTGTGATCACTTTGTAACGAGATTGCAACCCAACGATGGTACGCTCCAACCCGAATCCTTTATTCACAAAAATTGCATGCAGTTTAGACCAAAACGTAATCCCAGTTTGATCATTGCCAACACTACCACCTTCTGAAACCTCGACCCAAGCCTTGACTAAGGCTTCATCTTCAATTTCAGTCCAATTGGGACATCGGTTTGACATAGTGAACAATTGAGATAAAGTTGAAAAATAAGAGAAGATGAATTTTTGAAATGGAGTGAATGTTTAGAGTGAGTTGAACATCTATTTATAAATATATGACACATGAATTTGTTAATTAAAAAAACTAGCCGTTTGAATTTTACCGTTGCACTGAACTACTACATATTTCCAAATGTAATAGCCATTAGTTTGGGCCCATTCCCACTCCCAACGTTTTTTCATTCCAATTGTGGTCCCATCCCATTTTATTCCACTTAGCACTTTGGCACTTTGAGTGTATATAAATAACACTCACACTCACACTATTTAGCAAATTGGCAATTCAGGACTGCCTATTGTAGATGTTTTAGTCATATTATTTAGCAAATTGACAAATTGATCCTCCTTATTGGAGATGGTCTTAGAGGCCTTATAAAGAAACGCAAATGCCATTTGCGACTATAATTGAGTCACATATTATATGAGTTTACATGAGTAATGACTTGGTTCACAAAAAAAAGTATTTAAGGAAACAAACAACACGGATAAGGGCAATTTTTCGCGAATAAAAAGGAGTTCTCAATCAAACCAATCTAACACTTTTTCTTTTCCATTATCTTCACAACTTTATATAGCTTTCTTGATAAGAAATTTATGTGTTCGATCGTTTTGATTGTGTTTTAGTATAAGACTACTAATGAGATTTTTAACTATTATATTTTATTTTATCCAGGTTAATCTACTTGTTATGGATGATGACTCTAGGTATTATTCATAAGTTTTTAGTTGTATACTAAACATTAGAAATCTGTAACAATTTTATGCCATTTCACTTCCAGGGTTTATTGGAAGGGTTACATGATGGAGGATTCAATGGGGTGAAATTCGTAGTCGAGGACCAATCATCATTCACTACTATGTTGCCAAAATATTCAGAGAAGTGTTGATATATCTTATTTGACTGAAGCGAAAAACAGGCATGTATGAATCAAAATGAGTTTTCAAAATTACATATAAGGTGTCAAATGTGATATTGGGCGATGGGTCAATATATCACTACGTGATACCCAAAGACAGTGGCGGAGCCACATAGTAGCTAATGGGGTCCTGGGACCCCACTTGAAAAAATGTTACTATTAAAAATATAGGTTACAGCTCCCAGGAAGAATCAAACACGTGACCACCCGTGTAAGAGACAGCAATAGAAACCATCAGCCTGGATAACAAATCTTGTTTATATATAATGTCTCAAGTTATACAGCCAATTTTCCTGGTATTTAGGTTCTGCAAACTGTTTCTGGGTTTATGAATTACCCAACTTCTAAATATGACGTCTTTTGGATTCAGAGGGTATTCACTACAACAGATGGATGATTTAGTGGCAGGCCGCGTCGTGCTTTGTGGCAGGCAGCCTGCCACTAAACACAGAGCTTACTAGGGCTGGCTAATTGGACGGGCTTGGGTACCCGTACCCATTAAGAAACGGGTAGTGGGTACCCATTAGGCTCGAAACTCATCCCGTAGCCCGAACCCGTTCGGGTAGTGGGTACCCATTAATGATAATGGGATCGGGCCGGGGTACCCACTAAACCCCACTAATAACAAAAATAATATATAATTAAAATTTATTTAATTGCATAAATAGTAAATATGAATGTGATTCCACTTTCATTCTTTTTGTTATTAAAATGTAATTAAATATGATTCCACTAAATATGAATATAATTAAATAGTCTCTTGCAAACAAATGTATAGTAGAAAGAAAGAACTTGTAGTGCTGCACTGCACAATTTCTAAACAATGTCAAATGTTCATGAAAATTAGGTTTTAGAGAAATAGGAAAGGAGATGATGTCATGAATGGAGGAGAGAGAGAGATAATGAATGAATGACTAAAAGTGTTGTTTGGCAATTCAGAAGGAGAATGGCAGAATATGAAATTGATAAGTAAAGTAATTAGGTTTGGCATTTTATTTTATTATTATTTATTTAATCGGGCTAAACGGGGTTAATGGGTAGCCACGGGTATTACCCGTTCGGGTAGTGGGTACCCATAAGCCTCCAAAGCCATCCCGTAGCCCGAACCCGTTCGGGTAATGGGTACCCACTACCCGAATGGGTACGGGCCGGGATCGCGGGTACCCATTACCCACTATGCCATTAGCCACCCCTAGAGCTTACTCGCAGGCGGGGCCTGCCACTAAGCACGACGCGGCCTGCGAGGAAGCCCAACACGTGGTAGGCCCCGCTTGCGAGTAAGCTACTCGCAGGCAGGTTGTTAGTGGCAGGCGACAGGTTAGTGGCAGACGCTTGCCACTAAGCTCAGTGGCAGGCGTCTGCCACTGAGCTTAGTGGCAGGCGCCTGCCACTAACCACCTACCTGGGCTAGGCCGGTTGGGCGGGCTGGGCCGATTTGGGTGGGCTGGGCTGGACCGATTGGTTTGCTAGGCTGGACCGATTGGTTTGCTAGGTCGTTGATGAATTAAAATGACTACGATACCAAAATTAAAAACAATTTCAAATCATTCAACAAAAAACATTACGAAATATCAAACACCACACATATAATACATTAATGATCGTACAATAGTAATAATACATAATTCAAACACACAGAGTACCAGATGAATACAATACAATACAATACAGTATAATAGTACAAATAGATAACAAACTACACAACATCCCAAGGATGCACGTACGCACCATCACCATCACCATTACCACCACGATTACCACCATTCTACACAGACAAAAACAGATATGTGTGAGAGATATAAAAACATTACATAAAAATTACATGAGTAATTACTGACTTGTACACGTACCATAGCAAGTGCTGGATAAAATCAGGTCCAACATCCGGGGCATCAAACCAGTGGGAGATATCATCTACATTAGGCACAACTGGAGCAGATCCACTAGCAGACTGGGGCTGAGTCTGAGACTGGCTCACGAATTGCAACATCATCTGCTCCAGTGATGCCAGCCTGCGATTAGCATCAGCAAGCCCATCCTGTGTGGCAGTCAGCTCTGACCGAGTGGCATCTAGCTCTGACCGAGTGTCAACCAGCTCCCGGTTCAGCTTATCATATGCTGCATCATGCGCACGAGCTGGTGTGGGCCGGGAAAAGATACTACCAGTGGCCAACGTAGATGACTCAGCACTCGTCCCAAAGACCTAAAAACATAAAAGTACTTGTGAACAACACAATTAAATCATATTTCAAGTTTTAGTGTTTAAATATAATTACCTGACTCTTACTAACATGCCGACCAAACATCCTTACGTGCCCTCGGTGTTCTGGCTTGTTAAGAGCTTGGGCAAATGCATCATTTGGGCCCCACTCCGTCGAGACACCGGCCGCCTCCAATTGGCGGATAGTCTCCTATAATTTCAAATCAAACCAACCAACATTAGTGAACACTCTAAAAGTTCCACTTATTAGAATAGTATTCAATTTCCTTACCATTATTGCGCCAGCATGAGCACTCTTTGGTTCTCCATTCGGCCAACTATAGTACTTGATAAAGATCTGCCCCCTTGAAGGTCGCTGACCAGTCTTCTCTGCCTCCTCCTCTATGTAGAGACCCCACGGTCTGGACCCTCCAGTGTGATTTTCTTCTTGGCATGCTCGATTAGCCTTGTTTCTTGCAACCGCATCCTAAACCAAAACAATGTGAACGATTCAATATTTCTAATACGTGATTCACATTAAATTGGTTAAATATGCATGTATTACCTTGAACTCCTTACTATCCACGTGTCTCATGTATGCCAACCAATCAGTTTCTGGACAGCCTGCAGGGGGGTTTTGCTTAACCCACTCGTACGGAAGGTTGTTTTCAGCAGCATACTTCTTCTTCGCCTTCCACGCGTCAAGCCTCGATCTAGCCCAAGCTAATGAGATTTTGTGATCCCAGTATGCTCGAGCAGCTGGTATGAGGGTTGTATCGCAGTGGAACTTCCCATGAAACAAAAATCAAGAACTTGTACTTAAATTTTGAAGTACAAAATTAGCCTGTAATTAAGTAGCTAGTTGTTTCATATCTTACCAAAAAGAACTGCTCGAAGGCACTAGTCTTCACCGACTCTGACACATGCTTCCAAGTGGCTGGATAAATGGGGTAGTAAGACCAAATCCTTGAACACTCCCCAACGTACATTCCCATGAATGACAACAATAGTCCACTTGGCTTAGCTCCCATGTTGCTGAGGTTGAACATGATCTTGTTTCCGTCGCTCGTGATACGACGGTGGTCTTTGAACTTGAATTTCATGACCTTTGTTAGACGCCTCGATCTGCACAATTTTAATCCATACGCTAAGTATGGATAAAGACATTTTACCAACTAACTATTAGATGTATTGTTATGAACTGTTAGTACTAGCCGATGATAGTAAGCTCATGAGTGTATCGCTCCCTAGAAGAAGAGGAAGAAGAGTCGGTACCAAGGGGAGTCGGGGTAGAGATAGACCGGGTAGGAGAATGAGGCATGCCATCACCACTACCAGAAGCCATCACTAAGAGATCAAATAGGACAAATTGTTATTACCAAAGGACAAATTCTTTATATTCAATGTCTGAATAATTCATATAATTTGCAATCTCAAAATCAATCCATTACCACACAAACATCACACAATTCTATTCAATCTCAAAATTAATTACACCACTTTCCACAATTTGCATATCGGGGATGGTGTCAGTTACAGGTAACTGTTGTTGAGCTAACGATAAGCAACAATCGTGCGAAATAGCTCCCTCTTCTCCCATCTCGTATGTATCTCTTGGCTTGCAGTGAACCGGTATACACCATTCAGGCTCAAGTGTGTCATCCACGTAAAAGACCATACGTGCATCACTTGCGCTTACGTACGACTCATCTTCAACTCTGTCACCGACATCTCGCAAGTGACTGAAGTTGACCATCGTTATTCCCAGTGCATCTCTCCTCACCCATGTTGGAGTAACGGTATCAGCCAACTTGCATTTGAATAATGTGATCGTTCGTGAATAATAATCCAATTCCACAATATCGACAAGTTTCTCATAGAACCAGATGTCACTGCGTATTGGATTGTTATCAGATGAGCTGGAGACGCTGTCAGTGCCAAATTTAGCCGCAACACCACTGTTTTGAGTTTTTTTGCCATGCTCCCGATCAACCGTTCGAAAGCGAAAGCCGTTGATGTCATATGCAGTGAACCGTCTTGCATGCACGTTTGGTCCCCTAGCTAGTGTCATCAAATCATCACTGTGACTTGCTGATTGGTCCAAAATCTGTTTATGATATGCTATATTATGATTCTGATTTTGTTAATAGCATAAGGAAGTATTTGGAATCATAAATGAATAACTTTTTTTGGACCCATCCTACAATTCTTTTGTGCACAGCTTTATTTATCGCAGTTTCATTTGCACGCCTTCCACCCATTTCTCTTCTAGTTTCCGCTTCACATTCTCTAAAAAAACCATTGAATTTCGCTTCAAATTAATATCAGCGACATTGTAAAAAGGATAAATATGATAATAATTCATATACCTCAACAATGGTTGTGCTGCTGGACTATTCACTAACACATAACGAAACGCTTGAGTCCACTCCAATTGTGAGAGTTTGAATGATTCTCCGTTTCCATTAGGAACCCCTCTCGAAACAAGGATTGATGCATTTTCATCGACTGAAATTTCTGGTTCAACCGCGACTTGCTTTGGTTGATTGTATCTGGTCTCAACATCATCGGTAAAATACAATGATGAAAAATTGAACAACTCTTCGGTCAGCCAACCTTCAGCAATTGAACCTTCACGATGTGCTCTATTGCCAACAAAAGTTTTCAATTTACCCAAGTACCTAAATAGAGGAAATCTTGTCAAGCGCACTCTTAATTAGCAACAATGACAAAGAGTGTAGACCAACAGTAAATTACCTTTCAATTGGGTACATCCAGCGATATTGAACTGGTCCTCCACGTCGAACTTCATCAACTAGGTGCAAAACTAGATGCACCATTACCGTGAAAAAGGCCGGTGGAAAAATCATCTCCATATGGCATAAAGCTATGACAAACCTATCTTGGAGCTTGTCAAGCTCTATTATATTGACCACGGGAGAGCACAATTCCTTAAAACAAGAGCCGACTTCGACTAGAACCCTTGCTACTGAGACGGGTAAGACATTGCTTATCGCAAGAGGTAACAAATCATGTAATAGCATATGCGAATCATGACTCTTCAACCCTAGCATCATACGATTCTTCAGGTCCACACATCTTGCGATATTGCTAGCATATCCATCTGGAAATGACATTTCTTTAAGGGACTTGAGGACAACTTTAATTTTTCGCTTATCCAAAGTGAATGAGGCAGCATGACAGGTTTTACCATCATCCAAAGGCCACAATTGACTTCTAATCTTCATTTCTTTCATGTCTAGTCGAGCAGCCAAGTGGTCTTTTCTTTTGTTCTTGTCATTGATCAATGTGAACAAAATATTGTCGCATACATTTTTCTCGATGTGCATCACATCGAGATTGTGACGCAACAAATTGAATTCCCAGTAAGGAAGGTTGAAGAAGATACTTTTTTTCCTCCATTGTGGTGCTGGTCCTGATTCTTTTGGTTGTGTCTTCCCGAATGTAATATCAATATTTGCCACTTGTCCCAGAATATCAGTCCCAGTCAACACCCTCGATGGATTCCTTTTGTCGACTTTCCCATTAAATTTTGACTTTTGTGATCGAAATCGATGATTCATTGGCAAAAACCTCCGACTACTCATGAAACATGGTTTATTACCTGAAGCTTTCAGTCGAAGTGGTTCTGCGTCATACATATATGTCGGACACGAGAGTGCATTGTGTGTATTCCATCCTGATAAGTTACACAGACCAGGATAATCACTAATGGTCCAGATCAATGTTGCTCTCAATGTGAAAGTTTCTTTCTTCCTCGAATCATAAGCTTCAACTCCAATCCACAATGTTTGCAACTCTTCAATTAGTGGCTGCAAAAAGACATCTAGGTCATTTCCAGGCATCTTAGGACCAGGAACAATGCCAGATAACATAAGGCATGTCTGCTTCATACACAACCAAGGTGGAGTGTTATATGGTATTAACACAAACGGCCAAGTGCTATGACTTATGCTCATGGTTCCAAATGGATTGAAACCGTCAGTTGCAAGCCCAAGTCTCACATTTCGGGGATCAGCCACAAAATCTGGGTACTTGGCGCTAAAACTTTTCCATGCATCTGCGTCTCTAGGATGTCTACCCATACCATCATCAGTTCTAGTTTCCGTCGCATGCCAGGTCATATCTTCTGCAGTGTAAGGACACATGTACAACCTCTTCAACCGAGGTATTAAGGGAAAATACCGAAATATTTTCTCAGGTCGAGGCTTTGATTTTTTCTTACCGGCACTGTTTCCTTCATTCTTGAATCGAGCAACCCCACACACTCGACATTCCTTTGCTTCACTATCTTCTCCAGTGTACAATATGCAATCATTCTTACATGCATCAATCTTGTTATAGGACAACCCAAGACTCCTAATTGTCTTCTTCACTTCATAATTGGATGAAGGGATTTTGGCCGTAGGAAAAGCCTTGCGAAGCAACTCCAGTATCTTCGACATTGCTTTATCACTGATCTTGTGTAAAGACTTAATATGGTATAAACTGATCATGAATGACAACTTTGTAAAACTTGCACAACCATCATACAATGGTACTTCACCATCCCGCAAAACTCGGAAGAACTCATCATTTGGTTGCATGTTGGGTATATCTGACATTGGTTGATCACCCGTTTGTAGAACTTCATCATCTGGATGTACAAGTGTCTCACGTACTTCAAAGGCATCATTCACCATGTTCTGAAACAAGTCTGGCTCAAATATTGGTATTTCCTCAACCAACGATGGAGGAATTGCTTCTTCATGAGCGACTGGTTCAGGTTCTATCATGGCATTGTAGCCGCCAAAGTCTGTGATTAACTCTCCATGCAAATTCCATACATCATATGACGAGGGGAATGCCTTTGCAAGCACTGATTAACTTCGTTGCGTGGCATCAACTTCTTGAAGTTACATTTCGGACAAGGACAAAGTATATGAACTCCATCTACTGCGTTGGAAATTGCGAAGTCGAGGAATTGTTGAACGCCAGCGTAATACTCACGGGTATGTCGCGGCTTTCGAATCCAAGACTTGTCCATCTATATTGAGTGATTATTAATATCAATTTATTTACTAGTCATGATAAAAAGAACACAATAATAATAGTCTATGTAACTTAGCTGTAAGCTAAGTTCTCCTAATTATATTAACTACTAAATTATTGAATTTACCAACTTAATTTGACATAAGTTGGTAAATATATTTCGTATTAATTAATATCATTTATTCATTGAATTTTGTTAAGTCTGCGTATGTTAAATAGTAACTACTTAGTAAATATTTACATGCATATTTTTTTAACTCCTTAAAGCGCATAATCAATCACATGCATTAATGTTTTTATTCAATTTTGTTTAATGATTGAATATTTTGTTAAATTTGCATAACTACTTAGTAGGCACATGCATATTCTTTTAAACAAATTTACATGCATATATTTATAATAAGTCAAACTCCTTAAAGCATAGTCAATTACATGCATATATTTATAATAAACAACAAATTAAGTATAAACTGTAATTAAACCTAGCATACTTTTTTTATCAAATCCATAGATTGTAGTTGAAATTACAAGTAGATTAAAATTGTAGTGTCGATTACAAGTAGATTAAAATTGTAGTGTCGATTCCAAGTAGATTAAAAGTGTAGTCCAAATTGTGCATATTCAGTTTGTAGTAATATATTCTTTCTATTAAAATCAAATTCTAACTAATCAGGTTACATGCATATCAAACATTTTACATAATCATGTTTAGGACTTGAGTACTAATTTTGCTTCAAGTGGCGTACCTGGAAATTGATGATAAATTCGATAATGGGTATAACCGGTAAGGACCAAAAACCCAAACCTTGCTACAAACAGATTGAGAACAAAAAGAGTTAGAACAATGAATATAATTCATCTCGTTCATGCAAAATCATAGACCGTAAAGTGCTGGTTACACGAACAAAACCTGTCTTTGCTAAATTTGTTGATTCCGGGAACAGAGAGCTCAACAACGATTATGGGAACAGAGAGCTAAACAACGATCTGGATGAACACTGTGTTCTGAAACAAAAATAAGGTGTTTTTAAACAAATTGGCATGGATGAACTCGGTCGTTTCAAGTATTTGATATGACTAGAACTGATAATATGAAATCAGAAGGCAATACCTAGTTACTGATTCGAATCAGTCCGGACGAGCAACCATGAACCACGAGCCTGTTGGGTTGAAATCTGTAACCCTAATATCAAACAAGCAAACGATTAATAGAGAAGAGGCGAAACTCGGAGAAGAGATAAGGAATCAGTTCCTAACCAAATCAGACAGGAGAAACTCGGACAAGAAATTGGAGAAGGGAAGAGAGGAGAGAAGGGGAAAATCAGAGCAAATTTCAAATGTTGTCCAAAAATGAATGGCGGAACTGACTTTGGGGGTAGTCATCTGAAAGGCTAGTCGCAGGCGAAGAAGTTACTCGCAGGCGGGCCTGCGAGTACAGGCTGGCAGTCAGTGGCTACTCGCAGGCGCGCCTGCGAGTAACAGCTGGCAGGCTGTGGCTACTCGCAGGCGCGCCTGCGAGTAACAGCTGGCAGGCTGTGGCTACTTGCAGGCGAGCCTGCGAGTAACAGCTGGCGGGCTGCTGTTACTAGCAGGCGGCCTGCGAGTAACTTCTTGCGGGCCCAACCTTACTCACAGGCTATGAGGCTGGCTGCCACTAAGCCCAGCCCGCCTGCCACTAGCTTAGTGGCAGACAGCCCGGTCGCCTGCGAGTAAACACCTGTTTTGTTGTAGTGATTTGATTAATTCTAATTATAATTTGTTCGTACCTAGTGATTGTTAAAAATAATAACCCTATATAATAATCGTACGTTTACTTAAAACAAAATAGAACAAGGAAACATATAATAAGAAACGAAATAACATTCCCAAACAGATTCTTCAACCCTAAATTTTCTTATCTGACAACTACGTACTCTCCCTTAAAACACGATTCCAGCTTATGTGAAGAACAAGCTCCAAAATCGGAAGGGTGATGAGTTCTTATGTGATTGTTTAATAGCGTTCATTGAGAAAGATGTGCTAGATATTTTGAGCAATGAATGTATTTTACAGTACTTCCAAAATATGAAAACACGACGTGGATCGCTATAAATAAATATTAATATTTTTTCATACATTTTTTACTTTTTTTTTTCTAACGGGACCCCACTTAACTTCATTCCTGGATCCGCCAATGCCCAAAGAAGATGGCATTGGCATGAATGTGATATATGATTGTGTCACTAACAATCCACATTACGACTAGTCGACTATGTGAAACTAATTTTAAAGACTTTTGTGGTGGAAAAAAATATGCAAGATACTGGATCAGGAAGCTCATATTGGCACTTATCGAGACATCATTCCACTGAAATTGCTATGATAGTTGAAACTTCTAAAGCGCAAAATGATCCCACAGCAGAAGATGAAGACGACGATGACGATGAAGATTACTTTTATATGTCTTTGGAGGAAACATATGATGAAGAATTCACATGTCTAAAAGTGCGCTACAAAATTACATATGTCACAGTTTTAGATCGCATTTTTTTGATGTAGTTTATCAAAATTTGATTTTTGCCACTAGGTGGGCTCGAAGTGCTACAAAGTGATTTGAACTTTGCATAACTCATTTTAGATCTTCGTTTGACACTTGTAGTGATAACACTACAAAACGACATTAAATATACCCAAAAAGTTTTTTTTTTTAATGAATGGTGAATTTCATTGCACTAAACTTCAGCCGTACAAAAGAAGCCATTTACAGAGCCAAATCCTCCTCCTCCAACGCAAAAAAAAAAAAAAAAAAACGTGGAGGGAAGATCACCCCAAAAGATGTCACCCCAATAAAAAATAAAGACCCTAGAGTTACAACAACACAGATGTCATGCCGAGGATAACCCTAAACCACCCCAAAACAAAATATGATGTTCCCTCTCATCCTAAAACATGGCATTTGGCACAAATAAGAGATTTTACCCCAAATCATGCATATAAGTGTGTAAAACCGGATGAAATATTGCTTGGAATGGAGAGATTAATGCGGCAAATCTAGCGCCATCAATCACCTCGAACAACATCCAAGCTTCCCCTCCAAGCATCATGTCTACTTGTCCTGATGAACTCCATATAGGCCACCATCTTGGTCCAGAAATCTTTATCTAAATTGACTCCTTGTAATTAGTCCACATCCAACACTATATATATCTTCATTAAGCAAGCGATATTAAATGTTATTTCTCAGTGAGATATAATCTCATTCGTAACAAATTTCCCAAGGGCAGTAAACCAAGTAATCATATTATGTTTAGGAGTGAATGAGCTTTACCAAATCAAATCACCCCAACTAATTAGCTCAGATTTTGTAAATCGAATAGCATACACACCTTAAGAATCCGATCAAGTCTACTTATGCGATCTCATATAATATCATTCTTATCCACCCATGGTACCCATATAGAACCAACCTTCATAACAATTGATAACAAGCTTTATTCCACGTTTTCATTTTTTGGGACAAGAACATTTGTCCAAACAATTTTTACCCTCTTTCTTGACCCTATCATTCACACTCCAAAGATAAACACATCAACCAAATTTTGATTCACTTCATTTCACATTTATATATATATATAAAATCTACTGTGGAGTTGTACGCTAGCTCTTTTCATAAACAACAATTATGCTTAGCGCGTTCGGTGCTAAAACTGGAAATTTTGTTATTTTTAAGTGACAAGTTGCACAAATATAATAGTTACCTCAAATCTTTTGTTTTGATTTTGTCCTTATGTGTTTTCTTTCGAGTATTTGTTTAAAGGGAAAATAGCATTTTGCTCCCATCTACTTTGCTAACTTAACAAATAGTCTCATATACTATAAAATGCTCTTTTTACCCCTCCTAGTTAGACCACGTCGCCGTTTGGGTTCTTCTGTTCCAACTTTTATCTTCGTGACGTTAATTGATGCGCATTCAGTTCACCACATTAGCTTACTAAGCATTTTTTAATCAGGAATATAAGTATATATAATTAGATAGGATCAAATCGACGCATAACATATGTGGTATTAAAATCCTTCGTATTTCACCATAATCTTTGTGATACCTCCCCAATTTACCTCCCTAACCAACTCTTCAGCTCCTACACCTCTGATATCTCTCTTTGTTGGTGAGTGGATGTGTCTAGATTTAATGTTACGAAGACGAAAGTCGAAACGAAAGGACCAAAATGAAAAAGTAGCCGAAGTAAGATGGGGTAAAAAGAACGATTTATTGTATAGGGGCTATATGTTAAATTGTAAAAGTAGAGGGGTCAAAGTGCTATTTTCCCTTGATTAAAAGAATAAAGATGGCTTTGTTCGTTCGTGCCTGTGGATGAATAGTACTAATGACTTGCCCAAAAGGGGAACTCGCGGACTAGGAATCCGTATAACCACGTGTCAGTCATCTATTGCTAGATGTATAGACTATAGAAACCCGTGAAAAAAGAACTTAAAAGCAAGAAAAGCAAGTCTTCTTATTGGCTCTCATCACTGATTCAACTCTTTCCTCAAATAGCTCCTCACCAATTTCCCTCTCCTCTTTTGATTTCTTCCTTTGTTTCTTTCCTCTTCTGTTCAGTTTTTTTTTTCTTCTCCCGATCTCTGAATCGTCTTCATATCAAAGTAAAGCTTCTTCTTCTTCTTCGTCTTCTCTCTTTCTGCAGATTTTTTCTTCTGATTTGTTATATTGTTAAATCTTCCGTTCCGTGGATCTGTATCTGATTTTGGAGGTGTTTGTTTCTTGTTCATTTACAGGAGTCAAATTAGTCAGTTATGGGGAGGGGAAAAATAGTCATAAGGAGGATAGACAATTCAACGAGTAGGCAAGTGACCTTCTCGAAGCGGAGAAACGGACTTCTGAAGAAGGCTAAGGAATTGGCTATCCTTTGCGATGCACAAGTCGGAGTCATCATCTTCTCCAGCACTGGAAAACTGTACGACTTCTCCAGCTCCAGGTCACTGCTAATTCAATCCTCGTCTTCTACCTACCTTCTTATTTTTATATTCAGCTGTTCTTTTCATTTGAAAAACTGGCTGTTTTTTTTTTTCTTTGGTTTCCGTTTGTTGCCTGAGATTTGATCTCAGCTGACAAGTTCGAAATCCTTGAATCTCTATCTACAGTCCTCTCGTCCATAGCCGCCAATTCGGTAGTGACTAGTGTTGAAATAATTAATGCTGTTGCGAGTCGACTTAAGTTGTTGACCTTCGTGTGTGTTTTTTCTTTCATATCTGTGATTTTATGATCTGCGTTAGCTACTTGTTCGGCGATATTTCCGAAACTTAGACTTAATCATTCCTGCACATTGCCTCTAAGGTGTTCGATCGAATGCGCAAACCAAATTTCTTCTGTTTTTCTTATTTAATTAGTTTCATCTGCGTAACTGAATCTTATTTTCTTCCCTTTTAGTGGCAAATTGACACATGCAATTCAATTAACTGATCATAATCACAACTTTGTACAGAAATTATCTGAAATTCATCACTCATGAAAACAACTGCGGCAAGTTAAGATTTAGCCTGTTCCTTGACCATTTGTAATAGGAAATTAGGAACATTAATTAGCTGAGATATTAATTAATCTCAAGCTTAAATCTTATTCATCATGTCCTCCTTTATTACTGTTAACTAGGCTAACCTGTAAGAAAGTAGTGCCTTTTGCTTTAGTGAAAGACAAGATTCAGGTAGCCTTGGAACTTGATCAAGTTGGGTTAACCATTGTTACAACAATGTTGAGAGGCAGTCCGTACGTACAGATAATATATTATTATTAAGCTCGAGATTAACATAGGAGGACGTACTGTGGAGAAGGGTAACGTGAGTTTGGATGGGTTTTAACTTAAAGATGTAGAGGTCGGATTTCCAGCTTCCTCCGAGTTTGTAGCTGATTAATTTCCATTTAAATTTAGGTCGATATTCAGTGGAAAAGATTACAAGTTTGGTCCTAGAAATTTACAAAAATATGTATGCTGAACAGTAGAAATACACTCAATGAATGGTAGTTTTATTGCTAAGGTAACTCTCGTGGGAGATCGAAAGATAATTAAACATTCCAACTTAAGTATCTAGCTATCTAATTTAGTTGACAAGTTTACCAAACCCTTACTTGGGAGACATCAAAGAGCTTGATGTGCCACATAATGGACAATACTATTTGTCGAACATGGAACAGTCAAGAGACAAATAGACGATGTGGCGGCGAGGAAGGAGCAGATGTTTGAGACAATGACACCTCTTGGGTGGCTGAAGAAGTCATCAAGACGAATTATGGTCTCGACTAGAGAAGCATCCCCTTCGATATCCACGTCTGTCCACCCCATGGGTCGGCAAAACACAAAAGCGTCCCCAAGGAGGGAATGAATGCCATGATAGGAAGAACCTATAGTTAGAAGAATCTTGGAAGAAGAATATCTGACAACTAGTCCGATAGCTCCTCCTGAAAGTGCAACGATGGCCCCGTTGACTTTGATTTTGAGGCAATGAGGAGCTAGGGGAATCTCCTCGGCGAAACAGATGAAGGGAGATGGTAACACTGTTGGGGGACTAGGAGGGGGGAAGAGAGTTAGTTCATCTAAATCTGTTAGCAATATGGGCTTATGATGCCCACTTGTATACTTAGGATTTCGGGTCGTCGTGCCCCACCTACAATATATACTTGTAATAGCCGTGTAATATAGATTAAGGCTTCTCCTTACTTCCTCTCTAGTATCAAAATACAAACCTTCTCCTTCTTTTCATGGATTAGCTAACATTACATTAGTGAACCATGTTATATCCGTGTATCGCTCTTTTCATCTTACTCTACTCGTATCGTTATGCCTAGCATGGTATCAGAGCCTCAACTGGAGTTCGCTTCGATGGACAAAATTATGCCTTTTGAGCATACGCTTTCCACACTTTTGTTAAGGGCAAAGGTCTACTGCCCTATCTTGATGGTTCCAAACCATACCATATTGTTCCGATCTCCGTTGCTTTAGATGCTACGTACCGAGTTGACTAAAAAACCAGACAAGGGTACTACTTCAAAGATAGTTAATATTGAGTCTGAAATTTCTGCTTGGGAGATGAATGATGCACAAGTTCTATCTTATATTATTGGATTAGTCGACTCGTCTATCACTCTTTCTCTTCATACTCTACCAACCTTCATTGCCATTTGGACACATCTCGAGGCTTATTCCCATGTGAGTGTCTCACGTTTTTTCGATCTTGAATTTTCACTAGCTAACCTATCCTAGGGTGAGCCAGACGTTAACAGGTATTATCTAGCTGCCAAGAATTTTTGGACAAGAAATAGATATGCTCTCCAACTCTAGGCTATCCATTTCTGCTACTCAAGAAATAAAATAGGAACGTCATCGGCTCGAACCTTTAAGTTTCTCATGCGCCTCAGACCGGAGTTCGAACAGGTTAGGTCACAGCTGCTATCACAAAATAAATCTAAGATCTCGGAGATTGTGGTTGAACTTGTTAGGACAAAAACAAGGTTATTACAAACACAATCCAAACTCGACAATATCTCTAGTTCAACTAACCTAGGTTCGGCCTTTGCGACGGGAAAGTCACGTCCATGATTCTCTTCGAATCGACACCAACAATCGACCAACAGATTTGGTTCAAACTCAGTTGGTTCTAAAAAGAATATGAGTGAAATTTGATGTTATCATTGTCAAGAGCTCGGTCACTACATCTCTCTCCGTCGCAAACAAATATTTGCACATACTGTAAAAAGCAGGACCATTCGTTGTCGCTCCCGAAATAATGATAGGACGGGTCGTGGAAACACTTGCTCTGGATACTCTGTGATTGATTCGACTCTTGGCTCTAGCTCGATCTCGGATGTTGGTTCGACTGAACCTTCATCAATCAGTAATGAGAGCTCCTTCAATTCGATGGCCCTAGCTGCTCTTTGTCGGGTTCTTTCGCAAGCTCTAAATTCGGCTTTTGCATCCGTCGACATATCAGACAATACTCCCAAGTGGTTTCTCAACTCTGCTTCATTTAATCACATGACATGAAATGTGGAATTTTTTCTGATTATCAACCAGTTACGAATCAATTTGTTGAGGTTGCGAATGGCAAAAAATTATCTATTCAGAGTATTGGGACGGTTACTACATCTCGTCTCACTTTACCGAACACTCTTCATGTTCATGCGTTGGTTCCGAACTTGGTTTCTGTTGGTTAAATAACGGAGAATGGTTGTCTTTTTTCTTTTGGTTCTAATGGTTGTGTGGTACATGATCGTCAGACCAAGAAGAAGATCAACATGGGAAGTAGAAACAGACTCAACTTTCTCTTAAACTAACCGGTGATGTCTCCCTTAGTTCCGACCACTCCCATGGACATTGGGGCATCATTTTTATCTTGTTTAGTTACTAGTAGTTCAGATAATGTATGAGCTTTGTTGCATTCTCGGTTAGGACATCCTCATTCTGCTATACTTATGGATATGTTTCGGGAAAACAAGTTACTTGCTCAAATTCAATAGAAGAAATTTGTGATTCCAGAATGTGTTGATTGTATTCAAGCTAAGACTATTACTCAGACCTTTAATTCTAGTACCACCACTGTGTCCGATATGTTTGATCTTGTCCACACCAATTTATGGGAACCATGCTCTACTATGTCTAGTTTTGGTTTTCGTTACTTTGCTCTGTTCAACGACCATAAAACCCAATTTGTATGGGTATATTTTATCAGATTTTTAAGTTTTCTGGCCTATAAGGCCACATGGGTGAAACATAGGTAAGTGAGACACGTTCTCACCTAGTAACCATTTTTGTTCAAGTACTGGCAAGATGGTGTTTGACCCAATCGCCAACGTAAGTTCGAGAGTAGGAGTTCTTTACCATAAAATAGATTCTGCGAGCCCCAAGAAGGCTTGGAGTGGGGGGTAACATCCAAAAATGTTGGCAATGGTAGTATCAAACTTTGAGTAATCGGGAAACTACGAGGTCCGAGTGATGTAGGATTTGCTAGCATGCTTGGCCAACAATGTTTGGTTGAATGAGTCGAAGTCCTAGAATCGTAGTCCTCCTAACTCCTACAAGGTTATGCCAACTTCTCCATTTAATCTGTTGGCAGTCCGACTATGACATCCTAGGCAAATCCCACATCGACAAAGCACGAGAAAGATCCATGAGCTATGAAGAATAATTCAACTTAACTAACGAGACACGTTTTGGGGTGATGGAGGATTTCTTGTAAGAACTCCAAAGTTAAACGTGCTCGGGCTTGAGCACTGCAGAATGGGTTACCTAATGGGAAGTCACCAATATGCACCCAAAATCAAATCCGTGAGGGCCTAAGTGGACAATATCTTGTTAGAAAAGGTTCGAATGTTACAAGTGATATAAGAGCCTCTCCGCGTCCCTCTTGAATGATGGTGGGGGAAAACCTCAACGAGGGTGTTGAGTCTCTAAAGGGGGGGGGGGGTATGTGACATCCTAGACAAATCTCCACATCGACAAAAAACATGAGAGATCCATGAGATATGAGGAATAGTTCAACCTTTGACGGACAAGACGCGTTTTGGGGTGAAATGAAGGATTATTGTAAGAACTTCAAAGTTAAACGTGCTCGGGATGGAGAACTACTGAATGGGTGACCTCATGGGAAGTCACCAATATGCAACCAAAAGAAAATTTGTGAGGGCCTAGACCCAAAGCGGATCTTGTCAGAAAAGGTTGGAGTGTGACAAGTGGTATCAGACGCTCTTCGTGTTCCTTTTTAACGATGATGGGGCAAAACTCAACGTTGAGTTAACGTCCCCCAGGGGGTGTATGTAAAATCTTTGAAAAATCCCACATCGATAAAACACGAGTGAGATCTATGGGGTATGAGAAATAGTTCAACCTTAGCTGACGTGACATGTTTTGGGGGTTTAGTCGTAGGGGTTTGATCTTAAGAGGAGGAGGTCATGGGTTCTAATCCCACCAACACAAAAGAACAAATCCGTGAGGGTTTAGGCCCAAAGCAGACAATATCTTGTGAAAAAAGGTTGGGATATTAGAGAGGCATGGATACTCGCACAAACATCATAAGGCAAACAAAAGTGGTGAAATGGGTCTCCTTGACGAAGACCTTAGGTGGGGGCAAAACATTCATGGGGAGAGCCATTGATCATTACATACATATTGTGGATTGTAAACATTCTTTGACTAATAATATCCAACTAGAGGAGAACACCAAATAACGTAATAGGGAGAAGAAGAAATCTCATTCTACTCGATCACAGGCCTTTCTCATGCAAAATTTTAGAGCCATGAAATTAAGAGCTCCTCGCTTATAATTGTGCAATTGATGAATCAGCTCGTGAGCGATAAGGATGTTATCTGTGATCAATCTATCTCTCACGAAATCATTTTGTATTGGATCGATGAATTAGGAGAGTAGGGCGCTTAAGCTTCCAAATATTATTTTAGAAATAATCTTATAAACCACTATGCATAGGCCTATAAATACACACAATGATACTACAAATCACCCCTCGAGATTTATTAATAAGTTTGAGGTGGGTTGACAATTTTTAGGCTAACTCACCCCTAATGCTAAGAACTCTTCTCTTATTTTAGTCCTCCTCTTTTTAATAATTGTAATTGGTCTAATTATTTAGTCAAAATTTTAATGTTTTTTGCTTTATTTTTTTTTTATAATGTTCATGATAATTGGTAATGAATATTTCAATAAATCTTAGTCATTTTGAAGATATCATTTTAAGTGTGATTTAAATGTGTTTTACTTCAAGTTTTTGTGGTTGTGTTTGCATTTTCGGGGTTTTGTAGTTTTGGGGACAAAATTACGTAACAATTTAGCCTCATTGATACATTGTTAAACTATGTCCAAAATCAGACAATAGTGAAGGCCAAATAGCGCCATCCCCACCCACCCAATGCTGCATCACCTAGACATTGACTGAACTAGCTATTGGGAGCCCCCACCTATATAACGGCTAGTTAACGACTAGTTATTGTTAACTAGTTTTCAACCCCAGAGAGAATCACACTACCCAGGCAGCGTCACACATGCTGGGAATTGTTAGCGCTGCTTATAAAAGGAAACCCCCCTCCCCTCATTTGTTGACACCTCTCAACTAATCCTCTCTGACCGTGCGCTCGTTGATGTACGACATTGGGGGATCAAGCGCACATTCGAGTAGAGCCGACGAAAGAGTGTGTCACGTGAGCAAATTCTCCTGCCTTTTGAACTTGTGCATTATTTTGTCAACAACTAAAACTGAAAAAAAAACACAATAATAAGGATAAAACTAGTAGATTAGGAGAAAGCAGTAGGAACTACAACTAAACTATGAAAAAAAAGAGTTGTTCCTTAGAATCACAAAAAAGACGGCTTGGCTTCAAAATGCAGGTTAGGAGGAAAATCTGGTGAAACCATGGACTAGGGGATGATATTTATATTTGGTTGGGGGCGTCTAGGGTGTTAGGACCAAGGTGGCGCGACACTGGCTAGTTGGCGACGTGCCGCCTGTGTGGTAGGAACTCTAGATGCCCCAAGTTACCGTTAGGCCAGCCTTAAATCTAGGTGGTGAGATGTTGGCTGGGTGGTGCCATGTTATCTGGCCATCCCTATTGTCTGATTTTGGATATAATTCGACAATGTGCCAACGGAAATAAATTGTTATGTATTGTTGCCCCCAAAATAACAATACACGCATTTGCATTTCTTTTTTATCAATAAAAATTGAGCTACTATTTAAATTCAATTCATTTTAAAAAAAAATTCTTAGTATATGAATATATCGTTGTTCATCAAAAGTGATCTACATGAATGTGTACCAAATTAAATAAATAATTTGGAAAACCATACTATTTAATAATAAAAAAAAAGAGAGAGAGAAACAAACTATAGAATGGTAACAAAAAAATGGAAATCTAAATATCCGCTCAAAACCACACTAAGTTTTGATGAATTTTTTTTTGAAATTGACTTGGTATTAGGCTGGATGCTCGAAACCAGACATTAACATGGATGAGTATGGTATGGTATGGTATATGCGATAAAAATCATAAATTTTGATTTCTCTCCTCATCCCAGTATATAATTATCCATAAATACATTTCAAGTTATGGAGTTTAGACTTCATAATATTTGTCCATATGTGCAAACGGGACACCCCGATTAAGTGAATTATCCTAAACATGAAAGGTAACGATTATGGTGATGATGTGTGAAGTCAGAAGTAAGTTTGTACGATTTTATAATTTTTAATTTTAATTATATTTGATAAGATTAATACATTTCCAGTTTTTTTTTTTTTAATTAGGTTTGTGTAATGAATCTTTAAAAAAAATAACATATTTTCAAAATCATTGTTATGTCGCGTAAGGGTGTAGGTGCTAGGCAAGGCAAGACCCCCAACGCCTGCTTTATTATGCCTAGTGCCATCATGATTCTAGTAGAAACAACTAAAAAGTAAAGTAATTATAGCTTACAAAAAATAATGCCAACAATGATTTACAAAATAAAGGAAATTGAAAGCCTTTTAACATAATAACTAATTGTTGCTATTTAACTTGCACTGTGCATGCCTTGCTTAATGAGTGTGCATGCATGCATGTGGGTAAAACGCTCGGTTGTGTCTAGGAAATTGTCGGACATGATCCATTGATGAATCAAAAGGGATCATTTTTGGCCTCTTGATTTTTACACTTTTTAAGTTATTTTTTTTTTTTGGTTAAGTTACGTTATTGATGGACAAAAATGCATGGTTTAGTTTTTTGTTTGCTTTAATGAGAGTGATAGCAAAGGGCCAAACGTACAGTTGAAAGGTGAGTAAAGAGTCTGAAGTAAGGAATCAACAAATTAGTATTAGGAGAGATGAAGAATACCATTTTGTTTGGTATATATATAGACTAGCTTCCAATCTGCTGCAGCTGCAGCTGCATCGTCCATCATTATTAATGCAGTATGGTGTTAGCATAGTACTGCTGCAGCTCCATCCATAAAAACAAAAAATAGAAGAATGAAAGTAGGGGTTTAGTTATCTTGTAAGATGGAAGAGTACGTACGTGTATCATGTATGTTGGAAGAAGATTGTTTATTAGAAGCTATAATAAATTCTAGGGTTTTGTTTTCATGTGTTTGAATTGAAATGCACACGGGAATTTGAATGATTTACTGCTGGCTTCCTTTCTTTCTTCAGAAGAAATTTTGAAAACTCATTATATATTATTACTATGACTATCTTGGAAATGCACTACTAGTATATTACTTTCTTGCTAAATAAATAAATCTAGAATGCATATGCATTAGCAAATGGGGCTGCCTGGCTTGCTGGCTGTGTTTCTTATCAGATAATACTCAGGGGTCGTTTGTTATAGGGGAAATCCAGCTGTGTTTCTTGGAAACTCTGTATTCTGAGATATCCTTGTTTGTTTACTGTCTAATGGAGTTAGGGTTTTGTATTTCAGATACCCAGAGTTTCTTATTGTCTCCAGAATGTGTATTCTGACAATTTCTACTTTTATCAGAAATTCTGACTTCCCCCAAATAGAATAATAAGACCCACTGTCTTCCTCTCCTATTTTCTTTACCAAATATACATACCAAACAATGTAATGTAACATCTTCCAACTTTTAACAAACACTTTTCCACCATTCTCCTATTTTCATATTTCTCCTAATTCTCAATCCCCTATACCAAACGACCCCTCATTATCTTTGCTTCTCTCCGCCGCTAGTTAGGGCTTTGGGTTTCCTACAGGATTATGCCTTAAAAAACCCAGCATCATCAGTATCCTTTGCTATAACCAACCAACATCTTTACAAGCATTTGTCTCTCTTCCTATTTTCATCTCTCTCGGTACACCTGCGAGTTTAAGCTGCAAAGTTGGGTGAAACCCATATTGCATTAACTAAAAACAGTATGCTACAGAAAATTGTGTAACAAACATATACAAACAGTCGAATATGATAGAATAATAATTAAATTTTCTGATTGATTAACTCCCTTCAACTAACTGTGTCTCGTTTCCTAGACTTAATGTGGTTGGTTATGAGCTAGTGGATGTTTGTCACATTATAACAAGACTTTTTGTGTTGATCATAAATATGACAGCTGACTTGTCTGTCTCTGTGGCTTTTTTTTTTTTTTTTTCCAGCATGAAGTCTGTAATCGAAAGATACAACAAGACTAAAGACGAAAATAATCAATTGGGGAATCCCATTTCTGAACTTAAGGTATTTTTCTCTTCCATTATTTTATTTTACATAAATACATTTATTTAATCATAATAATTCTTGACTAATACATTGTCATTAAAACGAAATTAGTTTGCAAGAATCAACAACAAGTGTCCAAATTTGGTATCAAGAGTAAACTTGAACACAAAATGGAATCTACAAATGTGATTTTATGTTCTAAATCCATAATATTGAAGAAAATAACTATATAGATCATGAACATGATGGGTTCAGCCAGCTACCTTGTGGCATCAAGACTACATTGCAACATACCATATCTACAAACATATATAAGCATTTTAGCTTTTTTCCTATTGCCACCTAGGATTCTCCATGCTTCTCCTTAATTGTAGGAAATTGGCCAATCAATGAATTTTTATATAATTTATTTGAATAAAAATATTTTTTCCAATAAAGGTGATAATTTTTCAGCTACTATAAGACTTGAACCCACAACCTCAAGGATAAAAGTATTGCAATTTACCAGCTATGCTAGACAAAGTAATTTATAATTACATTAAAACATTAAAGCATATTGCTCCTTGATTAATTTTATGATAACCAATGGTTTATTGTAGAAATACACTAACAAGTTGAATAGATAGTAGAGTGAATGAAATTATGATAATAATGTATTCATATAGTTTATTCTGAGATGATGATATTTTTTTTAAATTGCCTCTGTATTTTTTAATAATCAGGCTCTAACGCTATGTATAGAATATTTAAATCATTATATTGAATAATGTATTTTCTAGCGCGAATTTTTAACAGACATTCAAACTAACTAAGTCATTGATTAATTCCCTTAAAAAAGTCATTGATGAATTTGGTCAATGAACAAGTTGCATAAAGTTTAAAAATTTATGAATAGTTAAGAGAAGTATTTTTTTAATTAATATATCTATTGAGATACAACAAACTGAAATAAAGTTGTACCTCAATACATCAATGGGGTGTGTGGTCATGAGTGTATACGAGTACGAGTCATGAAATCGTAAGTAAAGCATGTTACATGTCATTAAGTATTAACAAATTCAGATTGCTGATCGAGTTGATTAGTTTGAATTGGGTGTATTCATTAAACATAAATACATTCATATAACATGGACCTTATGTTCAAACTATTTTAAGTTTTAAAGAGCCAATTGAACTCTCAATTTTCATTATGTTTAACAGTTCCTCAATTTTTTATAGTGGTGTTTTTTATACTTTATTTGTTTGTAGTTTTCAATTTTTTATTTTTTATAGTTGCAGTTTTGTTTTCCATTTGTGTTGAACTAACTTTTGTTGGTAAATTATTTGAAGGACTCCAAGTTTGGTAAGTCATTAATTCATTTGATCAAGGATAAAACTGCTTCAATTTTAAAATTTATGAATATTTAAGAGAATTATTTGTCAATTAAAATATTTATTGATCTAGAGAAAACTGAAGAAATAAGGTCATGCCTTAGTAAGATCAATGATGAGTGAGGTGTTGAGTATATAAGAGTATGAGTCATGAGATTGTAAGTAAAACATGTCACAAGTCATCAACTACTAACAAATTCAGAGTATTGATTAGGCTGACTTAGTTTGAATTGACCATATTGATTAAACCTAAATACATTTATATAACATGATCCATATTTCACATTCTTTTAAGTTATAACAGGGCAATTGATGTTTCATTTTTATTTGTCTAATTATTTCTCAAAATAATTTTTTACAGTGATTGTTTCTTTAATCTCGACTTTATTTGTTTGCAAATGCTTCTATAAAGTTGCAAAAAAAAAATTCCATTTGTCTTGAACGAAATTTTGTTGATAAATTATTTTAAAAACTCCAAGTTTGGTAAGTCATTAATTAGTTTGATCAATGATCAAGCTCAGTAAATTTAACAATTTATGAATATTAAAGAGAATTACTTTTCAGTTAATATTGGGCTAGAGACAAACGTAAAAATAAGATTTTACATTAGTAAGATCAATGGTAACTAAGGTCATGAGTGTATCGTAAGTAAAATGTGTTACATGTCATAAAATATTAAAAAATGTAGAGTATTGATCGAGTTGAGTTAGTTTGAATTGGGCATATTTATTAAACCTAAATACATTCATATAATATGATATTTATTTTCATTTTTTTTAAGTTTTAACAGGCCAATATAATCAAGGTTTCATTTTTCATTCTATCTAACTATTCCTCAAAATAATTGTTTTACAGTTTGGATTCCTTTATTCTCGACTTTATTTGTTTGAAATGTTTCAAGAAAGTTATCTTGAAATGAATTATGTTGGTAAATTATTTGAAGAACTCCAAGTTTGGTAAGTCATTAGTTAAATTGATCAAGGTTCAACCTACATAAATTGTAAAAATTTATGAATATTTAAGAGAATAAATTTTCAATTAATATATTTATTGATATAGAGAAATTTGAAGAAATAAGATTCTACATAGTAAGATCAATGGTAAGTGATGTATGAGTGTATAAGAGTATGAGTCATGAGATCGTAAGTAAAACAGGTTAAATGTCATTAACTATTAAAATTTGAGAGTATTGATCGAGTTGAGTCAAGTTTAAATTGAACATATTCATTAAACCTAAATACACTCATATAATATGATTTTTATTTTCAAAATTCTTTTAAGTTTTGACAGGCCAATCGTTTTTCATCATTTTCAACTATTCCTAAAAATAGTTTTTTACATTGATAGATTATTTAATCTCGACTTTATTTGTTTGGAAATGCTTTAAGAGAGTTGCAATTTTGTTTTTCATTTGTCTTGAATTGAATTTGTTGGTAAATTATTTGAATGACTCAAAGTTGGTAAGCTGTTAATTAATTTGATCATCGATCATGCTACATAAATTATAAAAAAATCATGAAAATTTAAGAGAATTATTTTTTGATTAATATATTTATTGATCAAAAGAAAAATAAATAAATAAGGTTGTGTATTAGTAAGATCAATGGTGAGAGAGATCATGAGTGTATAAGAGTATGAGTCATGAAACCGTAAGTAAAACATGTTACATGTCATTAACTATTAACAAATTTAGAGTATTGATCGAGTTGTTTAGTTTGAATTAGGCATATTCATTAAACCTAAATATATTCATATATCATGATCCTTATTTCCAAATTCATTTAAGTTTATAATGGGCCAATTTAGGTTCCAATTTTCTTTATGTTTAACTATTCCTCAATTTGTTTTTATAGTGATGGCCAGAAATTGCGAGGAGCTTCTTTAGTCTCAACTTTATTTTTTTTCAAATGTTTCGAGAGACTTCAAATTTTTTTCCATTTATCTTGAACTTAATTTTGTTGGTAAAAAAGAAGTTGAATGCATATTGGTTTGGAGGACATCACTCATTTGAAAATTTTGTTTGGATAAAAAGTATAATTCTAATGTATATTTTCTCCTTTGCAGTGATCATAAACTGACCTATTTTATTTTAGTATGTAGTTAAAATTAGTCAATATAAAAAATATCATATAATTAATCAAAATATTCAATTTAAATATAATATATTTTTGGTATTTTATAACGAATTATCTAGCTATTATATGAACATTTAAAATTAGAGAGATATAATTTAAAACTCTCTCCTTAATAATAGGTACTTACCTATCATATTATTTTATTTCTTCTCATTTTAAATTATTCAATAAATCTCCACAAAAATAAAAATATTCAATAAATTAAGTAATTAATAAATAAAATTACAAATATTTTTAAACATGATGAAGTTGAGGAAAAAAGTAAAATTCTCCATTTAACTTAGTTTAATTTAATTTATTAATGTATATTTTCAAAGATAATGTGCAACTCACTTTTCAATTAAAGTTTATTTCTATATTTCTTACTTTAAACTATTTAATTTCTCCACTATGTAATATGTTAACTAATTTGACCCATTGAGTGTTCATTTAATTTTAATCATTCAATTCAAAATTTTTGTTAATTTACAATTTATTAAACATAATATTAAATCTATGATTATAAAATAAACATTTTTTACTAATTAGACCAAATAAAATGCCTAAAAATTATATTAAATATAAGTTATATAACATATCGGCCATCGGGCCGAAAAAATGCTAGTATATATATATATATATGTTGAGTGTTTGAGCGTGATATATCAGAAAGTTTTAGTTTAGATGCGGTTTTGAGTGATTTCAGTGGTGTTAAAGGATGTCATGTATGATTAAAATAATAATACAATTTGAACATTTTAATTTTTTTTACCGGCCCCTAGAATGAAAAATTTATGTCTTCGTCACTGATTCAAGATAAGTATGTATACTTTGCAAGAGTTAACCCTAATTGACAAAATTCTTTATCGTAACTCTTCTGTCTATCATTTAATTGCCCCCATGTCCAAAGTTATGTATTTTGATAATTACAAATAGACCAAACATTACATGTTGGACAAACTAAAATGAAAATACAGTAATACACTAGCTACAATATGCCAAAAAACATTACTTCTGTTATAGGGGGATCCTCCAATATTGGCTGACAGTCTTTATCCTCCCAAAGAGTCTGATGATTGAAATTGAGCAAGTGTGTAATTGTTTCCTATGGGGTAAGCTTGAGGGTGGTAAGGATAAAGTAGCATGAAAGCATTTAGCTAAGCCAAAATTTGAAGGTGGAGCTTGTATAAATTATACCTAATAACATTTACCCATTTTAACTCCCAAATCGAAAGTGTGATGTGAAAGAGTGTTATGCATATATGATATGAGTATTGAGAATAAGTCAACGTTGACAATTTGTGTATTCAACTCTATAGTTCTGGGAACAAGAGGTAGCAATGCTGAGGCAACAACTTCAAAACTTGCAAGAAAATCATAGGTATCATCTTTCTTCATATACTACTACGCTTTACATTTTAAATCATTGTCAAGTTAGACAGAGGAAAAAAATATCCAATTCTTTATGTAATTAGTACACAAGCATATAAATAGAAGATGACAATGGACATAGGAGCCTCTGCTAAACCCACAAGTAGGAACAATTTTGTCATCGACAAATTTTTGTTATCTAGAGTACGTAGTATTTCATTGAACAGAATATTTAAATCGACATAAGCTCTGTTGAAATTTTTAGGCATTATAGTATAAGATTACACCTGATGTTATTAAGGTTTTCTTCTACAACTGCATTTTTTTTAAATGATAGATCATTAAAATGTCGGTGAGGGTAACCATTACCTTCACTTTTAGTGGGGACACTAAGAGCGTTCACCTATGCTAAGAAAATTAGTTTGACAGGTGTTGTAAGAACCTTGATGATCTTTGTTTTTGCATAACAGACAAATAATGGGTGAGGAGCTTTCTGGCTTAAATATAAAGGATTTACAGAACTTAGAAAACCAATTGGAGATGAGTCTTAAAGGAGTTCGAATGAGAAAGGTTTGAAACTATTCTCCTATCAAAATTTGTTGTGTTTGAATTTCTAAGCACTCACATCGACTTGACTTGTATTGTTTCTTAATTAACTATAACATTAGTCGTTGGCTTATTTAGGACCAAATTTTAATGGATGAAGTACAAGAATTAAACAAAAAGGTAAATTCATATGACCCTAACACTATTTCATATATGACACTCACATATAAATATCTACTCTAAGTACTTGTATGAGTTGCAGGGTAACCTACTCCACCAGGAAAATATAGAGCTCTATAAGAAGGTAAATGTGCTACGAAAAGAAAACACAGAACTATACAAAAAGGTAAGAGTCTTTGATACTATCTTTGATTCCTTAGATATTATAGTTTTAGCCCAACTCAAAAATGGTATTTATGCTAGCTCCATTGACATCATATATGTCTCTTTTAGCCACACTTTATGACAAGATTTTAATTCTACAGGTTCATGGAACACGAGATGTAAATGGAGTTAACAGTTTTCTTCTTCTCAATATCCAAAAGGATTCATGTGAACCTGTACATCTTCAGCTTAGTCAGCCACAAGATGAAAATCATGATACACCAACACAAGGACCGACTAAACTAGGGTATAATTCCCTCTGTTACATATAATTTAGAGTACTCTCGTTTTAACACTAAGAGTTACACATTTGATTGTTGCAACAGGCTACAACTACATTAGCAAAGAGATTGCACTCAATGAGGATGGATTGGAAACTAAATTGTACAATGTCCCCATATATTACACACTGAGCCTCTAGTGTAGTGGTGTTTGAGCTGCTCACCATTGAAGCATTAAGGCTTTTCTTTGTCCATGATTTTTTTTTTAAACAACTTGCTACTAATTTAAACATAATACTTAAATGCAATAAAGTGAATTGGCATTGTGTTATGTTATAGTATGTCTTAAGTGGTTAGAGTTATTTAAATTGTGAAGATAAAAAAAAAGCACACTACTTATATATCATAATTAAAGAATTTGCAAGAATAAGAGACATGAGCATGCATGTCAAAGTAGACCTAAGAGTTGTTAGAGCATCATCTTTGATTCCAGGCTAGGGACCTATTTTGATAGGATATGAATGACATGTGAGCAGTTGTAATTTGAATTAGAATTGAACATTAGTTTTTGACATGTAATATGAGAGAGAGTAAAATTGCGGAAAGTGGTGGGTGATGTTTGATTGTCTTATTGATTGTTGTATTGTGATTCTTGAGGCGTGATGAAGTGGTTGAACTAGTTAGAACCTATATAGATGGAAAGGCTAGGGAAGAATATGAATCTCTGATTGCTTGAATTGTTCTGTCCTGTTCTATTATATTTTTTACTGAAAGACGATGATGTTAATGAAGGGTCATCCTGGACAGGGGCGGAGCCAAGGGCTCCAAGTTGGTTCTCCGGCCCGACTCCAATTCCGGTGACAATCTGTCATTTTTGTTGCATCCAATGCAACAATCAATCTCCACCTTTAGATCTTAGTTGATCTTGTGGTCTTAATTCATTGTTTATAATTTCAAGTTATTTTTGTTTGTTGAAGTTTTCTCTTATTTTTTATCACAAAAAAGTTTCCCGACGAATTTCCCGATAACACGAGCATCCGTTGACGAAAATTTTTTCACCCACGTGATCACCGTAATTAGATCTATATTTCTGGAAAAAAAAATATTTTCCTGAAAAAAATTTTTTCTGACAATTTTTACGACGGCTTGTCGTACAGTTTGTATGTGGCTCGTACAAACTGTATACAATTCGTATTGATGTTTGTACAAGTTGTATACAAACTATATACACTTTGTATGAGTTGTACACCCTGTATTTATTTTTGTATAGTTTGTAGTGGAGTTGTATACAAACTGTATACCCTTCGTACGAATTTGTACACTCTGTATTTATTTTTGTACAATCAGTACGAGAGTTGTATACATTTTGTACTGGAGTTGTACATTGTGTCTTTATTTTTGTACAATTTTTTTTCGTACGATAGGGTTATAAAAAAAATTCATACAAACCGTATATACTCTATATGAAATTCGTATATTATGTATGAGAATTGTACAACTTGTATATAATGTACACTCTGTATGAAGTTCGTACAGACTATGTTGACGAAATAATTAAGCGTGCCATCATCGAAGGAGCCGCCAAGTAGAAACAACGTCCCAAAATTTTTAATCTATCTCCAACCAACTCTTCCTTCAATCGAAAAAATAATTGACCGAAAAAAGATCACATTCATACGAGTTAGTGAAGAAGAAAGAACAAGTGAGAAATGGGGATCGTAGATTAAATAGACGGCTCAGATTAATGTTGGTTTGGAGACAACATATTAACCGCTGTCTCCAGAACCGCGGTCTTCCGGACCCCACTTGACAAATGATTTTTTGAACAAATCCATGTAAAATTGTAACATAAATGCTTATAAATTGAACCCCGGACCCCACTTGGCCGAAGTTCTGGCTATGCCACTGATCATGGATGAGATGGACATGTGTGCAATCCTATAAGCTCATTGTGAACTACCTATGTTTACCATTATTCTATAGGTGGGGTGGCCAGTAAGGTTAACAATCACCCTTGTAAAGTGTGGTTGTCTTTGGAACTATGGAATGTCAGATTTGGAATGGTGACATTGTGATGGGTTGTGTAATTGAGAAATGGGGATGAATAATGGTGCAAATGGCGATATTCTGATCGAGGAATCTGAAATGAGATTATATTGCTTTGTGTTTACAGTTGTGCATGAGAATTGTTAGAACTAGAAGGAGCCTACACTACACCATTCTTGTGATGGAGTCATGGTTTACGGGGTAGATCACCTTGACGAGGTTGTCAATGAGTAACTGAAATGAATGTGATGATGTTGGGCCCTAGATCCTTCTACAAGGATGCGTCTTGGACCTTCCAAATGTGGGGGGTGCGTTTGAGCATGACAGTGATGGTGTAGGGGTTCTCCTTGACGCCTAATTAAACACATACATGTAAAAGGTTGTTGTTTGTGATATATTGATGTTCTTACTTGATGTGATTGATACTGGATGTGCTTGTGATTCTAGATTGGGAATTGTGCTTTAAGTTGATGTTGATGAGATATGATGATGCTAATATAGATAATTGTTAATGGATGATCACATAGACTGCATAGGATTAATAAATTGGCTAGACACTTGTATGGCTGAAGGGGTTTTGGAGGCCCCTATGATTTAGTTCGGCACAAAGGTAGGATATTGCCTTACTCAGTTTCATTAAAAAGATGATATGTCTTTCTTTCCTCCTTTCAGATAGAAGTGTAGTGTGAGCATTGAAGTTTTGTTAGCAAAAGTTCATGGTTTCGAAAGTTGGTGGCTACGACAGAGATGAGGTAGAAATTTAGAGGCTAAGATTGAAGATTCGACATTTTCTTTTGTATTTCCTTCTTAGTTAACTTTTATGGATTTTGAGATGGTTTGTGGTTGTGATTATTTTTAGAGGATTTCGGTTATAGATGATGATGGAGTTGATTTTGAATAATGAAAGCTTTCACTCGGTTTTGGTTTATCAATTTTTGTTTTGTTGAATCGTTTTCATCTCATTTTCTATTTGAGTCAAATCATGACATATACTCTCGGTGTGATCATCGGTTCAACCATGTCATCTCAGAAGTTTGAAATTGACTTTGCCTTTCTTCTAACTCCTATTTTGGGTTGCTTGGTTCTAATTCAGTCGACGGTTCCAACATGAGCCCTAGCCTCGAATTCCCTTCCTGGATTCTAGTTCCTCCACCGCGTCGTCACCACCTACTTTCCTTCTCTATTAATGGGTTTGAAACCCTCTTCCACATCTCTCTAATTCGTTGCAGCTGAAGGATACAAGGGTTTGAAGCCCAACCCCCAAACCTTTTCCCCTCAACCAAGACCCCCATTGGCCCTTTAACCAAAACTAAAGACCACAATTAAAATGAGGCTTTAAAGCCGGATGATGGTGAGCTGCAGCAGCCAACTCCTTTTTCCTTCCTTTAGCCGAGTTTTCCTTAAGGCCTTGTTCAAGTTAGATGAATCCAGTGGTCTAAAACTTGGGTCTAGTTAACGACCCAATGTTTAACTCGAAGTATATTAGCAAAAAAATTCCAACGTCTCATAATTGGGGTAAAATAAATTTGTGAAGTATTAATTTAATTTGAACCAAACTATTGAGTCCTATCCAATGAGGCATGAATAAAAAAATAAAAATTCTGACAGGTTAACCAAATGGGAGTCGTTGCAGAGGATGATTACAACGATGATAATGACGAAGATCTTGAGGATGACGACGATCACATGGATGATGATTATTATGACGGTTCAGGGACTTACTGAAGTTACGATGATGAAACAAAAAGTAAGGATGCAAAGACGTCGATGTAGAGTACGAGAACGCATAAGGATGTTGTAGGTGATAGTTTTGAGGACTCTTCGGACAATGATGAAAATGATGATGAGGGTGAAATTCCCAATATACGGGACATAGGCAAGGCAGCAGTGCAACATGCTAAGGTAGAAATCCCCTCAGACAGTGAGGGTGACCCACAATTATCTAAGATGGTGAGAAAAAGAATGGAGGAGAAAAAATAGAAAGCTGATAAACTAATTTTATATCACCTTTTACCTATAATCCTATGAGTTTCACCCACTTTTGTGGACCTTTCTTTGATGAATTAGTTTATTTCGTCAATTTGGTTGGTTAAGGCGACTAGGGACCTTTACATACCATTTTCACCCTTTACCAAGTACTTTTATGAAGTTTCGGGTTTTACCATTAAATTTTGTGCAACAAGGACTCCACCGATTCAAACAGTGACCCAATCGGAGGTTTGGAGCTCTTGGAACGATCACTCAAAGTTGGGATGAAAAGCAGTTTCAATAGTGCGCTCCGGTGCATGGCCGCATGTAGGCGGTGTGGTGGGCATGAAAGATTTAATTATCCGCGTTCTTGTTCGAGAGGATTGGAATTTTTTTAGAGTTAGAGAAGGGTGCGGCCGCACTCGTCCAAGTTTACGCCGCGCCTAAGTTTTGAGCCGCGCCCACGCCGAAAAAGACAACATCACGACCCAAATTTGCATCGCGCCCGCACCCCCTGCTTCAGCAATATATAATTCCCAATTTTTGGCATTTGAAAAGGAGTTCGAACTTGGGAGCTTCTTGGGCGATTTTTGACGAAGGAAAGGGTTCACCACCGCTTCTACCATTCCAAGTCCATCTAAGAGTTAATGATGCTCCTCTTCTTCACTTTCTTGTGTAGATTTGTAGTTATTCTTTCTCTTTCCATGGCACACTAGATTCTAGGGTTTGGGTTGGGGGAAATCCAGTGGGTTCTTGGGTGTTCCTATGGATTGATTGGTGTGGTTAGATGGTGGATGCAAGCTTTGTAATTGTCTTTGGCTATTCTTGTACTCTTACCCAAGGATTACCATAACTTGATGTGGATGGTGTTGAATGTGAGACATACACATTTTCTACTCTTGCTCTTTGGTGGATTTGGCCCTTAATTGTGTAGATGCTTGCTAGGACCGTGGGTTGGGTGCCTGATTACTATTTTTTTCTCTTTGGCGTTATATCAAACACTTGGAGTGCGTGCATGGTTTGGCTTAATTAGTCGAAAGGTTGATTGATTCACTACCCGCATAGTTTAGGACCTTTCCTAAGGACTCTAGTCCATGTTTGATGAGTTGTGCGAGGGTGATCGATAGTGCACTACAAAAAAAAAATTATGGTGGTGGCATTGCTTGTTTTCTACCATTTGCAACCTGGTTTCCATGTTTTCAGAGACTTATGTCCCTTAGGTGAACCTCAACCCTCCCTTACCACTCCTTTGATATCTTTTCCTAGTTGTCTTTGCCCGAATTGCTTACCTTTCTCTTGTTTTACATGCTTTTTGAGCCCATGTTGAATTTTTTCTTTAAGTTGACTTTTGTGCTATGCTAGTGAACTTTGACTTTGCCTTGACTCTTTGTGGCACCTACACCACATAAACCCTTTGTTCTCCTCCTATGTGAGTTCCCTTCCATCGAGGGACCTCGTGAAATCGACCCTATCTTTCAGGGAACCTCGTTGAAGTGTGAAAGGATAGGATATATTGCTTTCCTTCACCTTCGTTTAGTTTTTGCTCCCCTTGTTTACTTTGCTTTTGGTTAAATGTTTAGCTTTGTGGCTTCTCTTGTTTCTAGTAAGTTGTTAAGTTTGTGTGGTGCTTTCGTTTGTTGTTTGATTGACTCTCGGTTTTCCTCTTTTTTTCAAGTGTTAAGATCCAAAATCTTCATTTTTTTGTGTTGTTTGTATGCATGGTGACTTCGAGGCATTTGAAAACAAGTTTGAAACTTCCTCAGAATCATCTCATCTTTTTTAGTCGGAAAACGACAGTGAGCAAGGTATTCAAAATCAGGATTCCACGTGAAATCGAAAACATGAGTGAAATCGTAATCGTGTTTTTAATCGTAAGGTCATAAGATTCTATGAACTACTGGCAAAACATTTAAGTCAACAACATACTAAGCATAAATATGCAATTAAACTAGATATTCTCATATTTCATATCTAAGTTGTTTGAGTTGGTGAGACGAAAAAGAAAATCACTACCCGACTTTGAAAAGTCTAGATAAGAAAATAGGGTGGGTGTTGGCTCTTAAACGCTCATTCGAGAAAGTAAAATAATTAGAATTTAGACATTTTTTAGTAATAACTTCTAACTTAATTAATCAAAATCTCAAAACAACACCAACTGAATTTAATTGTCTTTGTTCTAACATACATGTGGTTGTATAAACTGATAATTTTCCTAGGAAGTGGAATTGTAAAATACAAGAAAAATCGGCGAATTTATAAGATTCTAAGATTTTGATCGAGATTTTACTTGATTTCACGACCCGTAGATTTTGCATAGAACCAAGATCGCTAGAGACCTATGAGATCATAAAATCGTAAGAGTTTAATATCAAAATCGGGATTTTGACTACAATGACAGTGAGGACACCTTGAGTGTTGTTTCAAGTTCAATGTACTTAGAGATCACCCAAGAAAGGAGGACTTTGGCAGATTTTACTAAAACCATTGGTGGGCGAAAAAGAACAAAGCATTGTGCCCCAAGAATTGGAGCTGGTGACTTTTAATTGAAGGGCATTACACCAACTTAGTCCAAAACTGGTCGTTCCATGGAAGTTCGAAAGAATGCCACGTGGCCCACCTTGCGACATTCTTGGACATATGTGACACTTTCAAGCAAAGGAATGTCTTGGAGGATGGCATATTCTAAGGAATCATACATAACAAATTGAGCTATGCCATGTTAATTAATGTGACCCAGTCTGATGTGCCATTGTTGGTGTACACAATGTCTCCATGTCTAGGTTCGTGAGGAGAACCAACCATATAGTATAAACCACTACGTTTGATATTATGTATGACTACATCATCATTTTTAGTACATCATTGATGCCATTGTGTGTAACAATCTGACAGTCAAGGTTGTCAAACGTGGACTCGGCCCTACCTGACATTATTGATAACCCTGATCCACCATCGAACATTCACATAGGGACAAATCCAAAACCCTTTATTTTAAAGGTGGTTACCCAACATCACTTCCCCCACCTTCAACTTTAGTTATAGAACTAAACATGTCTAGTGAGGGAGTGTCAGGGATGTTACAACCAGAGTCAAGGATCCAGTCACTAAAGGAATAATCTGAGACAACCATCAACATTTTGTTGGATTGGTTAGAACATGTTTTGAAAACATTAGAGGATAATCTAGGTTTATCATTTCCTTTAAATTTTGCATCCCTAGTATGTTGATGTGAGTCCTTAGCATAATGATCATCTTTTCCAAAAATAGAAACAAAACTTTAGATTTAGAATTCTCATTGAAACCAGACTTATGTGGTTTCCTTCTAGACTTCAAGGTTTTATTCCGGTGAGTCCATTAAGACCATGACATTGAAAGCCCGTCGCCTAGACAAGCAAGACAACATGCTTGGAGGCAATTGATGGGCCCTAGCCGCAACGGATAAATCAGCTGAAGAGTCGCCGACTTGGAAAGCTCGTTGCCTCGACGAGCAAGACAACAAGCTTGGGGGCAATTGATGGGCCCTAGCCACTTGGGCCCAAACTATAAATAAACTAAGTAAGGCCCACCCACCAAACTCCTAAGGCCCAACTTAAGGCATACTAAGGTGGGCTCTAAGATCTAATCTCAACCGTCGATTAGATCCAACGGTGGCTGTTTTACTCCTAAGGCACTATAAATACTAAGCTCCCTCCAACATAAGAGAGGGGCTCTCCTCTCTCTCTACTTTCCCTCTCTACAAGAAGCTAGGCAATCAGACCAAGGCAATCGGAAGCCAGACGATCAGACCAAGGCAATCAGACCAAGGCAATCAACCAAGGTAATTATATCCAGACTATTGGGCAACATAACAACGAGCCCCTCAGCGGCCATCGCTGAGGTTTGTCCTACTCCCTATCTCATTTCCTTCACTTTTATATGCCTTGGAATACTCGAACTATGGTCACTCATACACATCTACCCGGCACCGACCGAGATCCTATCAAGGTTGTTCGGCTTCGCAGGTTGTCAATCGGAACCCTTGGTCAAAGCCTATATACAAATACTATTGTACCCCCATCGAATGGGCTGAAACAATTGGCGCGCCAGATTGGGGGTTTCGATCGGGAGGCATCCTAATTGACTACTTGCAAGACGAGGAAATCCCATCATGCTGGATCAATTCAAAAAGCATTCTAAAGTCATGTGCACAATATCAACATATTGCCTACCTAAGGCGAATTATTTGCCATATAAGAAGATAGTTTGGGCAGCATTTAGGCCCAAATGCAAAGATTCACGAAAACACACTATAATGTTGGGCGGTTAACTTCGAAGGTATAGGCGAAGCTCACTAAAGTTGAAGCGACCGTTTTCAGTTTCACATACAAAGTGAATATCAACAGCTGGCATCATCTACACGTCGACTCATAACACACCATAAATACAAATTGGAATTTACATTATAAAGTGCTTACGAAAAAGCTTTAGAGGAATGGAGGCTTGGGAAATTACAACGCGAGGAGGCATTGGCTTAAAACGCCACTTCATTAAAGGTTGGTGGAATCAACATATTACTGCATAGCAAGGGAAGAAAAAGTATTATAAAACGCCCATCGCAGCAGCTCCAACAAAAATCTCCATTTTGACTTGGAAGAAAAGCGATAATCACCCGGGGTGAATGATGTGACTATATTTGGTGTATTTTAAGCCTTCGATTAGCATAGGGATCTCCCATGTTTGATCTCATTTTGCTATGATTTATATGCTTTTATGGTTGTTTTATGCAAAGTGCCCTTTTGTTGCCCGGTTGCCACTTTGAGGCCAATTCTATGTCTATTGGAGTTGTTTTCTTTACATTTTTAGGATTTGGAATTGAAGTATTGGTGACAAGGAGCACGTAGGATCAAACAGGAGGTCAATCGGAGCTAGGACGGAGGAGATATGGCCGTTGCAAAATCGAGAAAAGTGCACAGCAAAACTGAAGAAGGGTTCTCGCCGAAAACCCTTGACATTTTCGAGCAGAAGAATTGCAGAAGGCGGACATCCGATTTTTGAAGAAGTTTTCGGCGAAAACTATCTGAGTTTTCACCAAAAACCTATGAAGAAATGCCAGCCACTCGGTGTTTTACAAAGAGATTTTCGGCGAAAACTGTACAAGTTTTCGCCGAAAATTCCAGGGATTTCCGGCGTGCTCTATAAAGTGGAAGCCAGCGAAAATTAAAGGGGAACTCATTATTATTTTTACACACTCGACAGCCGAAACCCTCTCTCCCCTTTCTCTCATCCTTCTTCAATCACCAATCCATCATCAACCCTAGCTACTTCTGGTGCAAATTGGAGTGAGGAGCTTGGATTGAAGCCCACAACCTTGGGGAGAGGAGCTTGCAAGAAGAGGAATGCCATGGAGCTCTTGGTGACCATCTCTCTTTCTTTCTCTTTTGTACCTTGGCCATGTGTGGCTGATTTCCTAGGTTTCCTTGGATTGGTAGATAGTTGTGCTAGGATAGAGGTTGATTGTACAAATATGCCATGATTGATCTTGAATTGTAAGAGGATGATCTCTAGACTTGTTGTTAATTCCAAATTGTGTTATGTGCTTGATTTGGTCTATCCTTTGTGATGTAATGCATGACAGTGCTTAGATTACATGGTTTGTAGGTCTAGGGATTGAAGAGAGCATGTTCTAAGAGATTAGATCATCTCAATTCAACCATAGTTGCATGATTTCTCACTTGTGCATTTTATCGAACACTTGGTGTGCATTAGGTTTTTCATTCAATTGAACTTTGATTAGTCTTTTGATGATTCTCTTAGTGTTAGGACATTGACATGAGAGTGTGGTGTCTAGCCTAGTGGTCATAGAGTCATAGGAGAGGGTTTTGTAGCTTGGCATTTCATCAAACACCTTTAATGCACCCTTAGTCACTTAACTTGAGAGCGAGAGCCTAGTTGAGTGGTTCTAAGATAGGGATTTAGTGCGACGAGAGTGCATTGAGTCTATAGAAGGGATTTGCATGGTCATTCGATTGCAACCTCGATCATGTTTGGCTTGTTTGTGCACTTGTTCCTCTTGAGCTTGATGAAGCTATCTTTCCAAGTGAACCTCCTTTATCTTTGATTTGCAGCATTTTGTTTTGCTTTCTTATTTAGTTTCCTTTATGCTTTTGTTTCTTTTTCAAACTAAAACTCATTTTAAATGAATAGACCGTCCATGAACCGTGTGAGTATTAGCTATTGAGAGAGCCCTCGTGGAATACGACCTTGATAGTTGTGAGTTAAATCTTGCACATCAGTGAATGAAGAATCCATTTTGCCTGTCAAAATTCAAAGTCGCATCTATCAGAATCGACTACCATGATATGGAGCGAGGAAATAAATATGAAATCACCTACTGAAGTTGGAAACGAAAGCACTTGTCGCTCAAAAGAATCGAAGGTAAGAGGAGCATGAGAGGTAAGGGGAGTAACTTAGGCCATCGGAGAACTCGAAATCGGCGAGAGGGAGTCGCCACCCTGCCAAGTTTAAATCATTCGTTAGAAGCGGAGAAGTCAAATTTCTGAAACATTTTAAGTTGGGCGATCTGGTTTAAAGCCTCGATATTAGAGAGGAATCGTTTGAAGGCGGCGGTGAGGAAGCATCGCCTGTACAAAGGATGTGGTGAAGAATCATCGCACGTACAAGTTGGAGTCAAGCGAGAAGGGTGGTGGACAAGAGTTGCCTTGAAGGGTCAATCAGTCATCGCTTGTACAAATAGGCAGCCCAAAGCAAAAGAACTAATTGCCCTTCGCTTGAGGGTCAAAGTGAAAGAGCTCATCGCATGTCACCTGTCGAAGTTTCAAAGAAAAAGAGTTTATCACCATTCGATCATTGAAGCAAAGTTTCAAAGGAACAACGACGAAGTAATCGCCTTACATTCACACAGAGTACTACATGTTCAAGTCGCCCGTCGTTTTGTTCAAATCGCCTCCCCAATTCACCGTATAGTGGAAATAAAGATAAGCCTTTGAAATGCCCGCCATAACCTGAATCAAGGAAAAGTGGGAGTTCAAGTAAAGAGGCAATCGCCTACCAAAGCAAGGCGAAAACTAATATGTACCAGAGTCACGATATGGAGCAAAGGGTTTAAGTATGAAGTTTGAAGTGGTAAGCTTGTAAAAGTCTAAAGCAAGAAAAGCATGAGAGGAGAAAGTGAAAGTAACGTACCAATCCAGGTGATTGAAGCGGTAAGCTTATAAAAGTCTAAAGCAAGAAGAGCATGAGACGAGAAAGTGAAAGTAGCGTACCAATCCAGGCGATTGCAAAGCTCAGCAAGGTTCGAAGTCTTGGGCAACGGAAAGCTTGAGGTTGGCCAGCTGCCGGTGATGGGCGGTTGGGCGATCACAAGGAGAAGCGGCACTGTCCTCAGCTTTAAATCTTGTCCAGATAATCCAACTATCTTTTTACAACGAGAAAGATGTCATGTATAAGTCTGAAGTGACGAAGCAATCGCCTTGGTAAAGTCTGAGGCGAATAGTCTGTATTGAAGTGAAACGAAGTCAGAAGGTATTACCATGTGCACTGCCATCAACAAAATTATGCGAGAAGATCTAAATTAAGCGACATGTGTTTGAAATTAAAAGATGATCGCTTCAGTAAAAGAGAGATTTTAATTGATGAAACTCGATTTGACGTGATTATCAGCCTCAATTAAGCGACATTTCCTTGCTTAAGACATGGGTTTTAGGGTAGAATAGCGAATATTCACTCAACTGCTCTATCTCGTGCCATTTGTGTTACTTTGGCCCGTTTCGGGTCTATTTGATGGTTTTCTAGTGCTTTTATGATAGCACAGGTTTTTGTCGTCAAATAAAGTAGCCAAGAACGTTCCTAAGGCATTGGAACCTCGAGGAACCTCACCAGAATCGATCCAAGGAGTCAATCAAATCAAATCAAATCCTACCATGATTCACACTACAGTTTTCGGCAAAAATCCCCCAGGTTTTCGGCGAAAACTCAAGAAGAAATCGGCTGAGTTCACTAAGAGAAGTTTTTGGCGAAAACCAAGTTTTCGCCGAGAACCCTAATGTCCAAAAATCACAGGAGATACAGCCGAGCAGTCAGTCATTTTACAAAGGAATTTTCGGCGAAAACTTATTGAGTTTTCGGCAAAAATTCTAGGCAAAATCCGGCGGTATTAGGGTTAAGTATAAATACTTAACCGGCGGCCCAATAAATAAGATACCACATAATACATCATAATTTCAGAATTCTCACGAATTCTGGAGCAGAGTTTAGAGTTCAAAGAGCCAGGAAGAGATCGTGATGCCATCCCTTCACCTCGGAGACTCGAAGCTAGGATTGAAGATTACCTGAGAGCGAAGCTTTGCCAGAGTCGTCTGAATTAGGTTTTACAATTTCTATCTGTTCTATCGTTTGATGATGAACTCTGTTTCTGCCTTTGATTCTTTTGTTATGAACATGAGTAGCTAAACTCGTAGAGCTTAGACTAGATGAACCCTAAGTGACCCAGGGCTTTAAAGCGGTCACGGATCGGCGGTGATTAGATTCAAAGTTCAATTAGTTTCTCTTTCATGTTTGATTTGTTCTTCGTTGTTTATGTTTCTTATCTGGATTGATCACCTAGATTAGATTCTTGTTAAGCTAAGGATAGAAGCGAACGCTCGCCTTACTTTAAAACATCAAATTGAACAATTAACCTATTCATTGGAGTGTGCCTTTCGTAGGAACCAGTTAGGGTTAATCCACTGCAAGAGTAACTCATAAATCGTTAGTAATTCCACTAGTTAGTTTAGTCATCGCAAGAGGCAACCGTACCCGGGCGACTAATTAATCTTGGTAGCTAGATCGGATAGAGTGAACGTTCGCTAGTCTTAAACCTAAGGGTCAGGAGTTATGGTGGTGTCTTAGAATTGATTGAACGAGAATTGAAATCCGCTGATATGTTGATTGCCAATGCTCTGGTGAACTAAGGGGGATTCAAAGTCTAAGCTTGTCTGTCGTCTTTGTTAAGTCAACCCAATTTCCCAATCTGTCTTTTACTTTTCGTTTTAATTTCCTTGCATTTTCTAGATTAGAAGTCGTGGAACTCACACCACGCACAAAGTGTTTCAACCTGAGTAATTTGCCCTTATATTTGAGTAAACAATTGAAGAAGGCCCGTGGAATACGATCTATCCTAGCTTTTAGCTTGGTAGTTATTTGATAACCCGCTCTACGATGGAACATCAAATTGGCGCCGTTGCCGGGGACCTTCTTTTAATTGTTTGAAAGAAGAACTGGCACGTTACTCTTCTACTTTCCATCTTCCACTTTTCCATCCACTTCGATTTTACACTGGTTTTTGTTTGTTTTTGTCATTTGTAGGTTGTTCACAGGTTTATGCACCGCCGCCCTCTCACGCGCTCCCAAACCGACAAGGATAAGGGTATAGAGAGACCAGGCAGTTCTGCTCCACCAAGACAATCACAGATTCCAAACAGAGGCAGAACCAATCCACCTCCATCCGTCACTCCGATCAAGATCGAGGACTCCATCTTCACCGTCATCTTCGTCCGCTTCATACTCCGAATCACTTTCACCTCCTCCATCTCCTAGGATGGACGACGAGTTACCACTACCACCAGGCGGTGCACAGAAGAGTCTAGCTGACTATAACAAGCCGAGCGCGACTAGCGTTCGATCTTCTATCACCGTACCGCGCATCGAAGGAGATCCTGACTATGAGATCAAGATTTCATTCTTGACTATGATCTCTAGGGATCTACAATTTGAAGGCAGGCCGCTAGACAATCCGTGCACGCATCTGGCGGATTTCATTGATCTCTATGGCACTTTCAAGAATGGGAATCTCGACAAGAACACTCTTTGCTTGAGAGCTTTCCCGTTCTCTTTGAAAGGCGCAGCTAAGAGGTGGCTCACTCGAAAACCACCTGGCTACTACACAAACTGGGAGACTCTTGCTCAAGACTTTGTGGAAGAGTACTTCCCTCCTTCCAGAACAACAGCCTTCAAGGACAGCATCGCCAGATTCTCTCAGAAGAAGGAGCGAGCTTATATGATACTTGAAATGAATTCTAAGAACTTCTCTACAACTGTCCTTACCACAGTTTCGAGCAGAGACAGTTAGCTGAAATATTTGCTCGAGGTCTTCGTGAAGAATCTGCCAAATGGGTCAATTCCCTAGCTGAAGGGGATTGCACTACACTTATACCTGAAGCTGCTCTTCTTCATTTCGCGAACTGTGCTTCCAAGTCAAGAAACTGGGAGCGACAATCTGAAGGATCAAGAAGCAAGCTCGATCTCGAAGTAACCATTAAGGCAGAAGTTGAGAAGCATCTGAAGAAGTCTTCTACACCCATCAAGCCGCCGGCAGCCTCTGTTTACGTTGCCGATTGCGAGTGGTGTGGAGCTTGTGCGCATAACGTAGGCCAATGCCAGAATTTTGGTAAAACAGAAGTCTGGTCTGCCGAAGAAGTCAATTTCATTCAACAAGGCTTCAGTAATAATCAGAACGGTTATGTTGGCTACCGCAACTACAGACAACAAGGGAACTATCAAGATCGACCTCCCTACAATGTCAGTGCCAACCAGAACCAGAATAACCGACCAACTGGTCCAGCTCAGGATCAGAAGCCGAACCATCCGCCGGGAGGCATCTATCAGCCGCCGCACCGAAATCCGAGTAACTATAAAACTGCTCCTGGAAATCGCCAGCATCAATATCTGAACAATACCTATCCAGGGCAGCAGCATCAGAAGGAGAACAACGTCAGTGAACTCGACAAGAAGCTTAGTCAGATCATCACCAGACTTGACGTTCATGACAGTCAGTTCAAAGCCCAAGCTCTTCTCAACCAAGAACAGATTACATACGGTCAAAGAATTGAGCAGGCAGTGAACCAGATCTCTAGCATGCTAACATCTGGTCGACCATTTGGCCAGCTTCCAAGCCAAACCGAGCCGAATCCGCGAAAGGAGCAAGCTAAGATGGTATCTATTCAAGATCCAACAAACTTGCCTACTAATGCTTCTTCTAATTTATGCAGGACTGATGAAGCATCAGAGAAGAAGGAAGCAAAGGAAGAGGCGCCTAAGGAGTATGACCCTCCTCTTGCTTCGTACTACGTAAAACCTCCTTTTCCCAGAGCAATGCTACCGAACGCGAGGATCGAGACTAGTATGTGGGGAAACAAAGAAGGATATCATGCCGCTCGTAGCAAGAAACCTTTATCGCCATATCCAGCTAAGTGTTCCGATCCTGGTTCTTTCACTCTTCCTCTAGTTATTAATGATACTGAGATAAAACGTAGTTTGGTTGATCTAGGTGCGTCTGTCAATGTTATGCCTATGAGTCTGTTTGAGAAATTGAATCTAGGAGAACTTCAACCGACTAGCATACAACTTGTCTTTGCTGATAGATCACTGAAACACCTAGAGGAGAGATCAAAGACGTTGTTACTAAATGTGGTCCTTTCACGTTCTTAGATGACTATGTGATTATAGATACTAGCAAGGAGGATTCTACTATTCTTATAGGTCGACCCTTCATGGCAACAACTGGAATGCAAATTAACGTTCCAAATGGTTCCTTGACTTTGAGGGTTGGTAAGGAAACAATAACTTTCCGCCTTAAGGACGGTATGCAATATACTCCTAGGAATAAAGAACATCACTATCTAGCTGTTGAAACTGTGGAGTTGACTCCGGTCAACTCCGTTACTGATGTCTCTGCTAGTGTTCCTAGATCAATTGTTGCTACAGGTGTTGAATAGATAATCATCACAAAGACCAGAGCCACGGCACAGAAGCCGCCAAAGAAGAAGGAACTGAAAGCCTCTTCTTCACCGCCAAGTAAGGAACCTGGCAGGTCCCGGAGGAAGAACCAGAAGAAGAAGACTCAAATGGTCTGGAGACCAGTTGTCCCTCTTCTTCCGAGCCAGCTGCACCACCAATTTCTTCCGAGCTACCGAAGCCGGAGCAATAAAGAAGGAGAAGCCAAAAAGCATCTCCCAAGGAAACACCGACGATCACCAATCCTGGTGATATGAAGCCTGAGGTTAAAGAGAAGACGAAGTCGATCGTTCTTATTCCTTCCACCATCTTCCTTGTCGAGGATGATCCCTCAAAAGAACTCTTTGGTCCGTTCAAGATCACTGATCACCTTCCCGATGGACGCACGAAGCTCACTCATGCTAACGGGAAGAAATTCATGCTCGCCGGAGATACCCCGAAGCTCTATTTCATGAACTCCGACGCTAGCATTAAGGAGAACCTGAGTTGGAATGTCTCCTAATACCGTCCAGGTATCGTCCAGCTCAAGGACGTTAATCAAGAGCGCTTCGTGGGAGGCAACCCACGGCTGGAGTCAGTTCTCATTTGTGTCGAACTCAGTGGTTTAAAGTCGGTTCGGGGGAGCCAAAAGTGTCATTTTGCATGATTTCTTATTTTTCTTGTGTAGTCTGTGTGTCATCGTTTCAATCGCAAGTTGTTTGAGGTTGTTCCGATTTTTTTTCAAATTAGTTGTGATTTTCTGAAGTTTGTCTGGATTGCGAAAATATTTTCAAGCGTGCAGGTCAAATTTTTCGGCGAAAAGTGTCCCATTTTTCAGCGAAAACTGCCCTTAAAATCCCACTATGTTTTCTGATCGATTTTAGTTAAAATTTTTGGCGAAAACTCTCTGAGTTTTTGGCGAAAACTGATTTGAAAACCGGCAGACGTTTTGAACTTGATTTTTTGGTGAAAACTTGCACATCTTTTCGCCGAAAAATCTGAGAAAAATCCAAAAATTTTCCCCTCTTTTTCAATTCATTTTTCCGGTTCACTCTCTCTCTCCCCTCACTTCTCATTTTCGAAAACTCGAACCTCAACCCCTCCCCCTCTGTTTTCGAAAACCTTAGCCACTGCCGCTACTTTAGCCGCTGCCGCCCGAACCAGCTGCTGCCACCGTCGCCGACCGCCGTCGCACCTCTCCTCTCCCTTTTCTGATCGTGTCGGGCCGTAGATCGCCCGAATCAGAGCTCTAGAGCTCCCATTCTGCCAAACCCTAGTTTTTCCAACTTTTCACCGATTTCTCCCTTCTCGTTCGTTTTCAGCACTCATGGATTCAAGGTAAGTTGTAGAAATTTTCATTCTGAATCTTTTGACATGTTAAATGCTGAATTTTGTCAGGGTTGACTTTGGTTGACTTTTTTGGTCTACCTCGATTTGTGTGCCGACTGTTTCGTATGAACTAGGTTAGCTGATTGCGTTGGACTAATCTAGCATGCTTAGGGAGAATTGTGCAGAATTGTAATACCATTTGATCGTGTGTTGCTGTGCTTAAAGATTGATTCTTTGCGGTGTTGACTTTTGTGAAATGTCGGTTTGACCATGAATTGTTTATGCTCGTTTGGCTGCCATGTGTGTTCATTCACGTTCATATTACTGTGTTTGCCGTCCAAGTTTGTCATTATGCCGTCATTTCCCGCTCTGAGCTAGTAATTGCCATGATTAGGGTTCAATGTGTTCCAATGTTGACTTTTTAGTTGTCTGTTTGACTTCTGAATTCTGATTGTGATGTGAACGTTCCGGATAGACATATGCATGCTTTGTGATTTATTGTGATTATCGGTTACTTACTTTGCTTACCCCCACTCGGTTTTCCTCATTTCTTTGTGAAATTGAGTTTTTCTACTAAGTGTGGGGTAGGATTTTAGTTGACTAATCTGGTTTAATCTTTTGTTATGCATTAGGAATGTCATTCATGAGCGTAGGACTAAGGCGCGACTTGACACCGCCTCCAGCTCCCGAGCTCCAGCTCCCGTCACACCGGCTGTCCACGACCCTCCACCAGCATTCCCTGGCCGTGTCGGGTACCACTCCACTGTTGCCCGCCTGCCCGTCCATTACTTCGAGCGCTACCAGAGGCTCGAGCATGTTTCTGGAGCCGACGTGCGCCCACTATCCATGGATTCCCTCCTTGAGCACGATGAGGACTGGTACCGGAATGTGCTCGACTCATTGATACCTTCCGGACTTCTGGAGTGACCACCCTAGCTGCTGACTTGCCAGATGTTGCTCTCTAGGAGTTCTGGGCTACATTCGAGCTGAATGAGCACAAGAGGAGGCAGCACAAGAAGGTCGTCTCCTTCTATCTTGGCGGGGTGTACAAGGCGTGCACCTATGATGAGTTTGCAGCTCATCTCGGCATCCCCCGGGAGCACTACAAGGGTCACCACCTCGGCTGGGAGAACAACACCGGCAACGAAGAGGAATACGACGCGCTGTGGAGCCACATGACCGGAGTGCCAAACGATCAGACCATGACACATAACTCGGTTAGGTCACTCGCTCAACCTTTCTATCGTTTTATCCATATGGTTTGGCGTAGATCTCTTTTATTTGCCCCAGAGAAGAGCCGCCACCACATCAGCAGAGAGGAGCTCCTCCTTCTACGTGCCATCTGGGAGGGTTATCCTCTTCATCCCGGATGGGTGCTTGCACGCATATTTCGCTAGAAGACTCAGAAGCCAAGGCCACCTATCTCACTCCTGGGCGGCAACTTTGTCGGGCAACTCATCATCTCCCTCGGTCTCAGCCAGTCATATATGGCCCGGACGTCCCACGACGCAAAGTATACACCATAGGAGGTAGCGGCACGAGTACGCCCTCGAGTTGGACCTTGGTCCGCAGGTAGCGGCAGCTCCTCCCCTCCAGCACGAGGAAGAATCAGAGGAAGAAGATGATTCTGAGGAGCAGCAGCCTCAGCCGGAGCCGGAGTTTGATGATTATATACCCTCGCCACACCATCAGGCAAGGTATGCATACCAGCACCAGTCGCCCCTTCCAGATTCATACCAGGTGCCTCATCCTCAACACCGACCGCATCCCGGGACATTGGGGAGCTGTACGAGCGACTCCAGGAGTGGCGAATCACGGACACCGCCACTCAGGATGCCAGATGGGTTATTATGTAGCAGCACATGCGTCGCACTGACGAGCGCTATGAGGCGCAGCTGGCGTGGCAGCGGCAGGTCAACGACGCTCTCCATTTTCCCCCTCCCGATACACCTGACCAGCAGTGATCAGGTTGTATTCCTTTTCTGGTCCTTTCTTTTTATTTCTTCTTTTCGGATTTCAATAAAACATTTTTCTGTGTGGATCCGGGACACTTGTTCCGGTTTCCTTTTTATCTTTCATTTGTTTTTGTTTTGCAGGTAGTTTGTGAGATTCCCTTTGCTTAGGGTCTACCTCCTTCTACTTCGCTTTGGTAGATTGCCTCTGCTCCGAGGATCCAAGTTCATCCCCTACACCAACCATCTCGGTCCAGGTTCTTCTACTTCATTCTAACTCTAGTCTTAGTCATGTGAGGACACAGAACGATTTAAGTGTGGGGTAGGATGCTAGAGAACCTTGCATGAACTTGATTGCCCTTGATTGTGTTTCTGTGTGTTCTGTGGTTCTTGTCCAGTCTCTCTAGCATTATAATGGCTCAGTTCTTGATTTTTGATGTTAAGTTGTTGTTCAATCTGTCATAATGATGCTTAGACTGCTTAACCTAGAACTTGATAACCAACATATATACTTTGATGCTAAATTGCCTAGTCAGAACAGATTTTGAAAATCACACTTGTAGTTTGTAGCCTTGATTGCATGAAAATGACCGAATCCGACTAGCAAACCAACTGTGAGCTTTTGATCCATTGCACGTAACTGGCAATTTCAATTCCTTTTGAGTGATTTTCTGTTTGCTTGAATGAGTTAGAATTTGCATGAGACCTACTCGAGATCACACGATGACACGAGTTCTAGAATGATAGGGGCACCTAGATTTAGCTACTAAGCCAGATAGCCTACCCAACGTTAAATCCATTAGGTTATAACCCTTGAGCTTGGCATGTTCTTTCGGTTCGATATGCATTTGATGCGCAAGATTTAACTCACAACTATCAAGGTCATATTCCATGAGGGCTCTCTCAAAAGCTAATACTCACACGGTTCATGGACGGTCTATTCATTTAAAATGAGTTTTAGTTTGAAAAGGAAATGAAAACATTAAGGAAACTAAACAAGAAAGCAAAACAAGCGGTGCAAATCAAAGATAAAAGGAGGTTCACTTAGAAAGGTAGCTTAATCATGCTCAAGAGGAACAAATGCACAAACAAGCCAAACATGATCGAGGTTGCAATCGAATGACCACGCAAATCCCTTCTATAGACTCAATGCACTCTCGTCGCACTAAATCCCTATCCTAGAACCACTCAACCTAGGCTCTCGCTCTCAAGCTAAGTGACTAAGGATGCATTAAAGGTGTTCGATGAAATGCCAAGTTACAAAACCCTCTCCTATGACTCTATGACCACTAGGCTAGACACCACACTCTCATGTCAATGTCCTAACACTAAGAGAATCATCAAAAGACTAATCAAGGTCCAATTGAATGAAAAACCTAATGCACACCAAGTGTTCGATAAAATGCACATATGGTTGAATTAAGATGATCTAATCTCTTATAACATGCTCTCTTCAATCCCTAGACCTACAAACCATGTAATCTAAGCACTCTCATGCATTACATCACAAATGATAGACCAAATCAAGCACATAACATAATTTGGAATTAACAACAAGTCTAGAGATCATCTTCTTATAATCCAAGATCAATCATGGCATATTTGTACAATCAACCTCTATCCTAGCACAATTATCTACCAATCCAAGGAAACCTAGGAAATCAGCCACACATGGCCAAGGGTACAAAAGAGAAAGAAAGAGAGATGGTCACCAAGAGCTCCATGGCAATCCTCCTCTTGCAAACTCCTCTCCCCAAGGTTGTGGGCTTCAATCCAAGCTCCTCACTCCAATTTGCACCAGAAGTAGATAGGGTTGATGTTGGATTGGTGATGGAAGAAAATTGAGAGAAAAAGGGTTTTGGCTGTGAGTGTGTAAATTAATGAATTAATTATGATCCAATTTCCACCCGCTTCTCCTTTATATAGCACGCTGGAAATGCCCTGAATTTTCGGTGAAAACTATACAAGTTTTCGCCAAAAACCTCTTTGAAAAACCCCGGCAGCTTTGGCATTTCTTCATGAGTTTTCGGCGAAAACTCTGTAAGTTTTCGCTGAAAACTTCTTCACATTTCAGCTGAAGAAATCCGGCGTTCCACTGTTTGCATTTGGTTGAATGTTTTCGGCGAGAACTTGATAGTTCTCGCCGAAAACTCCTTCAGGAAAACTGCATTTTCCTCGATCTTGGCACGGCCATATCTCCTCCGTCCTAGCTCCGATTGACCTCCCGTTTGATCCTACGTGCTCCTTGTCACCAGTACTTCAATGAAAAATCATGAAAATTCAAAGAAAACAACTCCAATAGACACGGAATTGGCCTCAAAGTGGCACCGGACAACAAATGGACACTTAGCACAAAACTTCAATAAAAGCATATTAAGCATGACATTTAAGGATCAAACACGGGCATTTAATAGGTCAATCATAAGCTCAAAATGCACTAAATAAAGTCACATCAAATTCCCCTACGACTAAGCTTTGCTTGTTGATGCGCAAATTAATGCACACTAGTTTTAAACTCAATGGATTTCTCCAAAGAAATCGTTTTTTCCCTAGGGTCTTTCTTTTTCTATTACTCAACAGTTGTGGAATAAGCAATTCGGGTTTTCGTGTTGGGTTTGAAATGGTTTAAAAAATGAACTAAGTAAACTAAGAATGCAAATTGAACAAGCAAACAAGTGAAGCAGATTGGAGATTTGAATGTAGACTAAGGCATTTGTCCAGACTCGAATCCGCTCTAGCTCGATTAAGACGGATGATGCAATGCAATTTCAGTTTATCAGACTTGACGACTCGACACTTCCTTGGGTAATCTCTACTCCATGGTCAGGACGCAGAGAAACTATCCTATCAAACCTACAAGTTCCTATGGTCAAGATAACTCGCAAATCGTCAAGAATGCACGAAGAACAGTGAAATGCCACAAAGATATGCAAAGAGATTAGTTTCACCGGCCCTATGGTCAAGACACCGGCAACCCTAACGACCTCCTAAACTCTAGAATGATCCACGTCCATGGTCAGAACCGCAAATCAAAGATGAAGCAAAACCCTACGATATGGTCAATCAACGGATTCTTAGAGCTTCAAATTATGGTTTAAGAGAAAACTCATCACATGCCTGAATAAACCTCAATTAACATTAACGGGTTAGAAACCCGACATCATCCATACAAAATCTCACTAGAGTTTCATCTAATCTGAACAAACTAAAGAGTTTAGCTCGGCATCGCTACAGAAGAAATCGCAGAAACAAAGAAGAAGAAAACTGGAGAAGAAGACATCTTACTCCGAGTAAACCTAATCCTGTCGAATCCTAGAAACTCCTGAGCTAATCCTCGCTTCTCCTCGCTTAATCGTCACTTCAAAGCTTCAAAATCCTCCTCCGAGAGTGTCTGGTTCGTCGAAATCAGAATGAAGCATGAAGTCTCCCCGACTCTCCCTTGAAAACCCTGTTTTACTCTCCGAAATCCGTCCTGGGAAAAAGTGCGCCCGGCGGCACTTAAAAAGTGCGCCGGCGCACTTTTCCATGAAAATGGTGCACTTTTGTGGCCGATGGAAAAATTCCAGGAGACTAAAAATAAAGTGCGCCTGGCAGCACCAGAAAAGTGCGCCGGCGCACTTTTCATGGATTTAGGCGCACTTTTGCCCCTGGAAATGACCTTCAGCTCTTTTGATGATTCCCGCTCCGTTTGAACTCCAAATTGATCCCCGTTTGAAGTGCCGAGCTCGTAGAAAAGTCATCCACAACGTGGTAACCTGAAATCTCAACAAAAACAACTCGAAACAACATCAAATTGCCCAAAAGAGGGCCAACGGGAGATAAAACATATTTTTCATAAAAGTCATTCAAGTTCATCACAATTCGGAGTAAAATAAGGGGGAAAGTCGTTCAAATGTGGCGATATAAACGCGGTAAATCTCACGTCATCACTTGTCCTCAAGCAAATGAATCAGAAAACATCCAAGTTCACAAATGACAAGATCGGTCCCATTGAGATTCAAGCAATAACAATTTGGCTAAAACTGTTCCACAAACGAACTTAACCTACACATGTAAGAACGTCAACCAAACAAGTCTAGATCTCACTATTTTCTGCACACTTCAAGTAGTGGTTAATTGGGATACAGGAAAACCGACCACGACAACACCAACTCTAATCAAAAGGACTTGAACTCGGGAAATGGAACGGATTAGGTGGGGGTAGGAAAATTTTTGAAAGTGGTAAGTGATCGTGATGTGGTTATCGACTCGACTTCGTCCGCTTCTAGATCTGCACTTTTCATGCTCAAGCTAGGATCACTACAACAAGGGCCACTTTTGAGAACTCTTTTTTCTTCTTTTTTTTCTTTTTTTTCTACTGCATACTAGTGCTCGATCCAACACTTCACTTAGGTGTTGAACCTGCCTAGCTCACAGCCTTTGCCTTTGCTAGTGCTCAACCCGACACTTCACTTAGGTGCCGAGCTTGCCTAGCTTTTCTTTTCTTTTGAGCATTTCTTTTTTTTCTTTTCTTCACAAATTAGCCGCTTGATCCCTAGCCCCTTAAAACTTCCACGCAAGATTTCGAATTGGATTTCCGTCTAATCTCAAGCCACAATCACGAGGGATCAAAAAGGTGATGAAAAAGATGGATTAGGGTGAAAATGTGTATGATCCAACAAACAGGCCAAGGCTCAACGGTTTATCCTATAGGAAACAGATTCGGGTAGGATTTTTGGCTGAATGTGGTGAAATTTTAATTTCCTTTATCATCTTAGACCGGTGTTATCGAGCGGTACAAAAACACGTATCAAACCAATCAACCAACATACAAGAGTGATCAAAATCTCTGTTCTGACCTAGACTCATTTGATATTAGTACTAACATGCTGGTTATAGATTCTAAGTGGAATAGTCTAAACGTCATTGTGAAAGATTGAAGTCAATTAAACACCAAAAGTCAAGAACCGAACGATTCTACAATAGAGGAATTTGGAAACAACCAAGATCATGCAATTCATCAAGCATAGCATTATATCTCTACCACAAATAATCACACCAAACCTCAAACTCCCCTACGACTAACAGGAGCATTGTCCTCAATGATCAAGAGATAGAGGGTAAGGTGGAACGAAGTTACCGCGTTGGTAGAGAGGAGCATAGGACATAATAGTGGTGAAAGAGTCCCATGACGATCCTTGGTGAAGAGTGATCCCAAATGCTTGCCAACCTTATTCAAAAAGCTAAAACAACACAAAAACGAAAAAGAGCAAACAAGAGCAATAAAAGTAAAGATAAAATGGGGTGCCTCCCAAGAAGCGCTTGGTTACCGTCTTAAGCTCGACGATACCTGCGTTATGGTGTCCAACTTAGTACCTCCTTGATGTCAAGTAGCTTCTTCCATGATCAGGATTGAGCTACAAGTAGCGATAGAAGCAAATGGTAGAATGACCAATGAGCTAAGCTTGAGCTCCAATTGTTACCTTGACAAGGCCTTCTACCATTGAGTTTAGGAGTTTGAGGAAGAATGTATGGAAGGGGGTGCCATCGAGCTCCGTCGTCTCCATGTTGGTGATACCACTCAAGGAGTCTTCCGGTTCAAGTAGAGATGGCTCCACTTCTATGGTTACCGTAGGAGAGGTTATGAAGCTTGTGTCCGTCTCTTGACACAAGTACTTCATGATCAAGCAAGAAGATTGAAGAGTACTCACAATCTTTGGTGGGACCACAATAGTGGTGTTGTTCACTTTCATGCTCCACTCTCGGTGCCACCTCTTCTTGAAGCGTCTCCAAATCATCTCTCACCTCCTCTAAAGGGTCATCATCCTCAAGTCTCCTTGATTCTTCTATCCTCACATCATCGTTACTTGGTGTGTCCTCGGGAAGAACATGTTCCTCAATCTCCTCCACTACCGAATCTTCTTCCGTGTCAAGCTCTTCGGATTCACAAGTGTCATCTTCATCATCATAAACTTGCTCCAAATGATTGGGATGTCGTTCATTCTCAAGAATCTTCGTGACGAACTTTATGCTTTGGGATAAGCAGTTAACTCGGTTTGCATTATCCTCCGCAATTTGCAAGATCTCTAGCATGAAAGGAGGTGGAAGAGGTTTCTCATGGCTCATGAATTCCTCTTGGGGAGACTCACTTTATTCTTCTTCCATGACAAGCACTTCTGGTTCAAAGGTGTCGGTGATGAGCTTCACACTTTGAGTTAACTGATCCAACTGAGCCGCATTATCTTCCGCAATCTGCAACATCTCTTCAATTGTGGGAGGAGGTAGAGAGTGTTGTTCATCCTCTAGAGCTTCCTTGATGAGCGTCACGCCTTGAGCTAAGCGATTAAGTTGGTTCGCATTATCTTCCGCAATCTTCAAAGCTTCCTCAAGCGTGGGCAAAGATGGAGGAGGTTCCTCATAGCTTACGAACTCCTCTCGAGGACGCTCACTTTCCTTCACCATTTTCAAGAGCTCCTCTAGCATAGAAGGAGGTTGAGAGGGTTGCTCATAGCTTGTGAACTCCTCTTGAGGACGCTCACTTTCTTTAACCATCTTAAAGAGCTCCTCTATCATGGAAGGTGGTGGAGAATGTTGGTCATGACTTGTGAAATCTTCTTGATAATACTCCGGCAAGACTTGATGGTAGGGTGGAGATGGATAGGGACATTGCTCATTCCACATGGGTGTTGAAACTTGTTGTTCTTGACCCCACCATTGGCTATCTCCCTCACAATGACCTTGGTAGTAGTTGTATGAAGTAGGATGACCATAATATGGGTTAGGAGATGGATTCTACCCTTGATAGTTACCATACCCATTACTTCCATTCCACGAGTTCATCTTACTTGCAACCGTGCTCCCATGAATTAAATGAGGTAGAGGGCGGATTGGTAGATCCCTACAAACAAGCACAACAAACACAACCAAGTAGTACAACAATGCGGGATAACAAACCACAAAAACAAATAACAAAGAAGCAAAACTAAAATGGAAGGAAGTGAATAGAACGGTCCACTACTAAATGCTTTCAAAGGATTGAGAAAGTTCCCCGGCAACGGCGCCAAAAACTTGATGCGCAAGATTTAACTCACAACTATCAAGGTCGTATTCCACGAGGGCTCTCTCAAAAGCTAATACTCACACGGTTCATGGACGGTCTATTCATTTAAAATGAGTTTTAGTTTGAAAAGGAAATGAAAACATTAAGGAAACTAAACAAGAAAGCAAAACAAACGGTGCAAATCAAAGATAAAAGGAGGTTCACTTGGAAATGTAGCTTCATCATGCTCAAGAGGAACAAATGCACAAACAAGCCAAACATGATCGAGGTTGCAATCGAATGACCATGCAAATCCCTTCTATAGACTCAATGCACTCTCGTCGCACTAAATCCCTATCCTAGAACCACTCAACCTAGGCTCTCGCTCTCAAGCTAAGTGACTAAGGATGCATTAAAGGTGTTCTATGAAATGCCAAGTTACAAAACCCTCTCCTATGACTCTATGACCACTAGGCTAGACACCACACTCTCATGTCAATGTCCTAACACTAAGAGAATCATCAAAAGACTAATCAAGGTCCAATTGAATGAAAAACCTAATGCACACCAAGTGTTCGATAAAATGCACAAGAAAAAAATCATGCAACTATGGTTGAATTAAGATGATCTAATCTCTTAGAACATGCTCTCTTCAATCCCTAGACCTACAAACCATGTAATCTAAGCACTCTCATGCATTACATCACAAATGATAGACCAAATCAAGCACATAACATAATTTGGAATTAACAACAAGTCTAGAGATCATCTTCTTACAATCCAAGATCAATCATGACATATTTGTACAATCAACCTCTATCCTAGCACAATTATCTACCAATCCAAGGAAACCTAGGAAATCAGCCACACATGGTCAAGGGTACAAAAGAGTAAGAAAGAGAGATGGTCACCAAGAGCTCCATGGAAATCCTACTCTTGCAAACTCCTCTCCCCAAGGTTGTGGGCTTCAATCCAAGCTCCTCACTCCAATTTGCACCAGAAGTAGCTAGGGTTGATGTTGGATTGGTGATGGAAGAAAATTGAGAGAAAAAGGGTTTTGGCTGTGAGTGTGTAAATTAATGAATTAATTATGATACAATTTCCACCTACTTCTCCTTTATATACCACGCTGGAAATGCCCTGAATTTTTCGGCGAAAACTATACAAGTTTTCGCCGAAAACCTCTTTGAAAAACCCCGGCAGCTTTGACATTTCTTCATGAGTTTTCGGCGAAAACTCTGTAAGTTTTCGCCAAAAACTTCTTCACATTTCAGCTGAAGAAATCGGCGTTCCACTGTTTGCATTTGGTTGAATGTTTTCGGCGAGAACTTGATAGTTCTCGCCGAAAACTCCTTCAGGAAAACTGCATTTTCGTCGATCTTGGCACGGCCATATCTCCTCCGTCCTAGCTTCGATTGACCTCCCGTTTGATCCTACGTGCTCCTTGTCACAAGTACTTCAATTCCAAATCCTGAAAATGCAAAGAAAACAACTCCAATAGACACGGAATTGGCCTCAAAGTGGAAACCGGACAACAAGTGGACACTTAGCACAAAACTTCAATAAAAGCATATTAAGCATGACATTTAAGGATCAAACACGGGCATTTCATAGTCAATCATAAGCTCAAAATGCACTAAATAAAGTCACATCAGCATTACAGTCATTCCCCATTCTTTCATTCCCCGTTGATCCCCTGTGGTTGTAGTTCTAGATTGACCTACCGGAAGTCGGTTTGTGGTAACCTGCCTATAGCCATTAAATAGGTGGTCTTAGCTATTATGTCTAAACATGTAAACCCCTCTAGTAACTAAAAGAAAGAATCGGCACAAAGAAAAAAATAAAAGAAAAGAAGAAAAATAAGAAAAAAAAGAAAAAAAAGAGAGAAAAGTTTCAACGTTCGTAGTTCAATAAACGTTCTTCTCCCTACATATGGAAGAACGAAGTCAAAAGAGAAGTCAAAAGAAGAAAAAAAATGTGTGTAAAGAAAATTAAGTGCTAGGTTGCTTGAGGGTATCATAGGACGAGCGTTCACTATTCCACCCGTGTCTGGTTAGACGGTAGGAATTTGATGTGATCATATTTAGTGCATTTTAAGTCCTCGATTAGCCTAGGGATCTCCCATGTTTTATCTCATTTTGCTATGATTTATAGGCCTTTATTGAAGTTTTATGCAAAGTGCTATTTTGTTGTCCGGTTGCCAGTTTGAGGCCAATTCTATGTCTATTGTAGTTGTTTTATTTGCATTTTCAGGTCTTGGCATTAAAGTACTGGTGACAAGGAGCACGTAGGATCAAACAGGAGGTCAATCGGAGCTAGGACGGAGGAGATATGGCCGATGCAAGTTTGGGAAAAATGCAGATTTGCTCCTCAAGGTATTTTCGGCGAGAACCTTAAGTTCTCGCCGAAAAGTGTCATCCAAGTATTACAGACGGCTGAAGTGAGGTTTTCAAAGCAATTTTCGGCGAAAACATTCAGAGTTTTCACCGAAAACTTTAGAAGGAATTGAAGGCTGGATCGGTGATTTATGAAGGAATTTTCGGCGAAAAACTTATGAAGTTTTCGCCGAAAATGTGAAGCAGAATCGGTGCAATATATAAAGGGAAGCCGTCGAAAATTAAGAAGGCAATTCATTATTATTAAACACTCGAAACCCTCTTTCCCTTTTCTCTCAATTCTCTTCCATCACCTATCCAACATCAACCCTAGCTACTTCTGGTGCAAATTGGAGTAAGGAGCTTGGATTGAAGCCTACAACCTTGGGGAAAGAGCTTGCAAGAAGAGGATTGCCATGGAGCTCTTGGTGACCATCTCTCGTTCTTTCTCTTTTGTACCCTTGGCCATGTGTGGCTGATTTCCTAGGTTTCCTTGGATTGATAGATAGTTATGCTAGGATAGAGGTTGATTGTACAAATTTGTCATGATTGATCTTGGATTGTAAGAAGATGGTCTCTAGACTTGTTGTTAATTCCAAATTGTGTTATGGCTTGATTTGGTCTATCATTTGTGATGTAATGCATGAGAGTGCTTGGATTACATGGTTTGTAGGTCTAGGGATTGAAGGGAGTGTGTTCTAAGAGATTAGATCATCTCAATTCAACCATAGTTGCATGATTTCTCACTTGTGCATTTTATCGAACACTTGGCGTGCATTAGGTTTTTCATTCAATTGAACTTTGATTAGTCTTTTGATGATTCTCTTAGTGTTAGGACATTGACATGAGAGTGTGGTGTCTAGCCTAGTGGTCATAGAGTCATAGGAGAGGGTTTTGTAGCTTGGCATTTCATCAAACACCTTTAATGCATCCTTAGTCACTTAGCTTGAGAGCGAGAGCCTAGGTTGAGTGGTTCTAGGATAGGGATTTAGTGCGACGAGAGTGCATTGAGTCTATAGAAGGGATTTGCGTGGTCATTCGATTGCAACCTCGATCATGTTTGGCTTGTTTGTGCATTTATTCCTCTTGAGCATGATGAAGCTATATTTCCAAGTGAACCTCCTTTACCTTTGATTTGCACCATTTTGTTTTGCTTTCTTGTTTAGTTTCCTTTATGTTTTCATTTCCTTTTCAAACTAAAACTCATTTTAAATGAATAGACCGTCCATGAACCGTGTGAGTATTAGCTATTGAGAGAGCCCTCGTGGAATACGACCTTGATAGTTGTGAGTTAGATCTCGCGCATCAAGTTTTTGGCGCCGTTGCAGGGGACTTTCTCAATCCTTTGAAAGCATTTAGTAGTGGACCGTTCTATTCACTTCCTTCCGTTTTAGTTTTGCTTCTTTGTTATTTCTTTTTGTGGTGTTGTTATCCCGCATTGTTGTACTACTTGGTTGTGTTTATTGTGCTTGTTTGTAGAGATCTACCAATCTGCCCTCTACCTCATCTAGTTAATGGGAGCACGATTGCAAGTAAGATGAACTCGTGGAATGGAAGTAATGGTTATGACACCTATCAAGGGTGGAATCCACCTCTTAACCCATACTATGGTCATCCTACTCCACCAAACTACTACCAAGAAACTTGAGGAAGATAACCAATGGTGGGGTCAAGAACAACAAGTTTCAACACCCATGTGGAATGAGCAATGTCCTTATTCATCTCCACCCTACTATCAAGTCTTGCCGGAGTATTACAAGAGGATTTCACAAGTCATGAACAACATTCTCCACCGCCTTCTATGCTAGAGGAGCTCTTGCAAATGTTGAAGGAAAGTGAGCATCCTTGAGAGGAGTTCGTAAGCTATGAGGAACCTCCTCCATCTTTTCCCACGCTTGAGGAAGCTTTGAAGATTGCGGAAGACAATGCGAACCAACTTAATCTCTTAGCTCAAGGCGTAACGCTCATCAAGGAAGCTCTAGAGGATGAACAACACTCTCCATCTTCCCCCACAATTGAGGAGATGTTGCAAATTGCTGAAGATAATGCGGCTCGGTTGGATCGTCTAACTCAAAGTGTGAAGCTCATCTCCGACACCTTTGAACCGGAAGTGCTAGTCATGGAAGAAGAAGAAAGTGAGTCTCCCCAAGAGGAATTCATGAGCCATGAGAAACCTCTTCCACCTCCTTTCATGCTAGAAATTTTACAAATTGCGGAAGAAAATGCAAACTGAGTTAACCGCTTATCCCAAAGCATAAAGCTCGTCATGAAGATTCTTGAGAATGAATGACATCCCAATCATTTGGAGCATGTTTATGATGATGACGATGAAACTTGTGAATCCGAGGAGCTTGACACGGAAGAAGAGTTGGTAGTGGAGGAGATTGAGGAACATGTTCTTCCCGATGACACACCAAGTAGCGATGATGTGAGGATAGAAGAATCAAGGAGACTTGAGGATGCTGACCCTTTAGAGGAGGTGAGAGATGATTTGGAGACGCTTCAAGAAGAGGTGGCACCGAGAGTGGAGCACGAAAGTGAACAACACCACCCTATTGTGACCCCACCAAAGATTGTTAGTGCTCTTCAATCTTCTTGCTTGATCATGAAGTATTTGTGCCAAGAACCCAAGGAGACATGCATCTCTACCCCTCCTAAGGTGATAATGGAAGAGGAGTCGCCCATGTTTGAACCGGAAGACTCTTCGAGTGGCATCACCAACTTGGAGACGATGGAGCTCAATGGTGGCTCCCTACCATACTTTCTTCCTCAAGTTTCAGAACTCAAAGGTAGCAAGCCACCCCAAGGTATCAAGTGTTATACAAGCATCATTGTGCATTGGCTAGTCTACCATTCTCCCAAGATGTTTCTTGGCGCTCAACTTTCATCATGGAAGAAGCTACTTGACATCAAGGAGGTACTAAGTTGGACACCATAACACAGGTATCGTCGAGCTTATGACGGTAACCAAGCGCTTCTTGGGAGGCACCCCATGTTATCTTTACTTTTTCTCCTTTAATTGTTGTTTGAGGTTTTTGTGTTGTTTTAGCTTTTTGAATAAGGTTTGGCAAGCAATTGGGATCACTCTTCACCAAGGATCATCATGGAACTTTTTCACCACTATTACGTCCTATGCTCCTCTCTACCAACGCGGTAATTTCGTTCCACCTTACCTTCTCTCTCTTGATCATTGAGGATAATGCTCATGTTAGTCGTAGGGGAGTTTGAAGTTTGGTGTGATTATTTGTGGTAGAGATGTAATTCTATGCTTTGCTTGATTTGCATGATCTTGATTGAATGTCAAATTCCTCTATTGTAGATCATTCAGTTCTTGACTTTTGGTGTTTAATTGACTTCAATCTTTCACAATGACGTTTAGATTGTCCTACTTAGAACCTATAACCAGCATGTTAGAACTAATTTCAAATGAGTCTAGGCCAGAACAGAGATTTTATCACTCTTGTATGTTGGTTGATTGGTTTGATACGTGTTTTTGTACCACTCGATAACACCGGTCTAAGATGAAGAAGGCAACCAGAATTTTCACCCCCTTTTTCCATGTTTTTCTTCACCTTTTTGATCCCTCGTGATTGTGGCTTGAGATTAGACGGAATCCTATTCGAAATCTTGTATTGAAGTTGTAAGGGGCTAAGGATCAAGTGGCTAATTTGAAAAGAAAATGGTCAAAAGAAAAGAAAAGCTAGGCAAGCTCGGCACCTAAGTGAAGTGTCGGGTTGAGCACTAGCAAGCTGTGAGCTAGGCAGGTTCAACACCTAAGTGAAGTGTTGGATCGAGCACTAGTATGCAGTAAGAAAAAAGAGAAGGAAAAAAAATGAAAATGGAAAGAAAAGAAAAAGAAAAAAGAGTTCTCAATTGTAGCCCTTGTACCTACGCTCGAGTTTGTAAAGAGCGGATCTAGAAGCGGATGAAGTCGAGTCGATAGCCACATCATTATCATTCGTCACTCTCAAAAATTCTCTTACCCCCGCCTTATCCGTTCCATTTCCTGAGTTCAAGTCCTTCTAATTAGAGTTGGTGTTGTCGTGGTCGGTTTTTTCTGTATCCCAATTAACCACTGCTGGAAGCGTGCAGAAATTAGTGAGGTCTAGACTTGTTTGGTTGATGTTCTTGCATGTGTAGGTTAAGTTTGTTCGTGGAACAATTTAAGCCAAATTGTTTTCGTTTGAATCTCAATGTGACCGATCTTGTCATTTGTGGACTTGGATGTTTTCTAATTCATTTGCTTGAGGACAAGCAAAGCTTAGTCGTAGGGGAATTTGATGTGATCATATTTAGTGCATTTTAAGTCCTCGATTAGCCTAGGGATCTCCCATGTTTGATCTCATTTTGCTATGATTTATAGGCCTTTATTGAAGTTTTATGCAAAGTGCTATTTTGTTGTCCGGTTGCTAATTTGAGGCCAATTCTATGTCTATTGGAGTTGTTTATTTGCATTTTGAGGTCTTGGCATTAAAGTACTGGTGACAAGGAACACGTAGGATCAAACAAGAGGTCAATCGGAGCTAGGACGGAGGAGATATGGCCAATGCAAGTTTGGGAAAAATGCAGATTTGCTCCTCAAGGAATTTTCGGCGAGAACCTTAAGTCGTTGACAATTCAAACAAATAACTAACAAAGCTAACAAAAGCTAGGGTAGATCGTATTCCGAGGGTCTTCTAAGATTGACTACTTCAAAACTAGCAAAATACTCGAATGCAAGCAAGTTGTGCGTGGTGTGAGTTCAACGGCTTCTAATTCTAAAAATGCAGAGAAATTGAAAATTAAACTAAAGCAGATTGGAAATTAGGGTTTGAAAACAGAGATGACAGACGAACTTAGACTTTGAATCCCCCTTCGTTCCCCAGAGCATTGGCAATCAACAGATCAGCGGATTTTGATTCTCATTCAATCAATTCTAAGACACCACCATAACTCTTTACCCTTAGGTTTAAGACCGGCGAACGTTCGCTCTATCCGTTCTAGCTACCAAGATTAATTAGTCGCCCGGGTACGGTCGCCTCTCCCAACAACTTAACTTAGCTGGTGAAATTACTAACGATTTATGAGTTACTCTTGCAGTGGATTAACCCTAACCGGTTCCTACGAAAGGCACGCTCCAATTATAAGGTTAACTGTTCAATTTGATGTTCTAAAGTAAGGCGAGCGTTCGCTTCTTTCCTTAGCTTAACCAGAATCTAATCTAGGTGATCAATCCAGACAAGAAACATGAACAATGAAGAACAAATCAAACATGAAAGAGAAACTGATTGAATTTCGAATCTAATCACCGCCGATCCGTGACCGCTTTAAAGCCCTGGGTCACTTAGGGTTCATCTAGTCTAAGCTCTAACGAGTTTAGCTACTCATGATTATTACAAAAGAAACAAAGACAAAGAAAGAGTTCATCATCCAGAGGAAGAACAGAAAAGAATCTGAAAAACCTAATTTAGACGACTCTGGCAGACTTCGATCTTCCGTAAATTGCACTCCTAGCTCCGAGTCTCTGAGATGGAAGGGATGGCGTCACGATCTCTGTCCGGCTCTTCGAACTCTAACTCTTCGCTCCAGAACTCCAGAGAAATCGTAGAATTCTGCTCACGAAAGTGTATTATGCTAGTTTTGATGACACTCGATTTGACGTGATTATCAGCCTCATTTAAGCGACATTTCTTTGCTTAAGACATGGTTTTTAGGGTAGAATAACGAATATTCAATCGATTGCCCTATCTCGTGCCATTTGTGTTACCTTGGCCCGTTTCGGGTCTATTTGATGGTTTTCTAGTGTTTTTATGTTAGCACAGGTTTTTGCCGTCGAATAAGTAACCAAGGACGTGTCTAAGGCGTTGGAATCTCAAGGGATTGCACCGGGATCGATCAAAGGAGTTAATCAAAGTTCAGAAAATTCCTGCCCGGTTTACAAAGAAATTTTCGCCGAAAATACCCTTGTATTTTTGGCGAAAATATGTTCACAAATCGGCTGTTGGCAACTAAAGGAAGTTTTCAGCGAAAGGATTAAGTCTTCGACCGAGAACTATAGTACAGGAGAATCAACCGGAGGACCCTTCATTTGCAAAGGAATTTTCGCCGAAAATTCCTCAATATATTCGGCGAAAATAATAGAAGAAATCCGGCTGATTAGGGTTAAGTATAAATACTTAACCCGCGGCCCAATAAGGATAGACCGCATAATACACTTTCGTGAGCAGAATTCTACGATTTCTCTGGAGTTCTGGAGCGAAGAGTTAGAGTTCGAAGAGCCGGACAGAGATCGTGACGCCATCCCTTCCATCTCGGAGACTCGGAGCTACGAGTGCAATTTACGGAAGATCGAAGTCTGCCAGAGTCGTCTAAATTAGGTTTTTCAGATTCTTTTCTGTTCTTCCTCTGAATGATGAACTCTTTCTTTGTCTTTGTTTCTTTTGTAATAATCATGAGTAGCTAAACTCGTTAGAGCTTAGACTAGATGAACCCTAAGTGACCCAGGGCTTTAAAGCGGTCACGGATCGGCGGTGATTAGATTCAAAATTCAATCAGTTTCTCTTTCATGTTTGATTTGTTCTTCATTGTTCATGTTTCTTGTCTGGATTGATCACCTATATTAGATTCTGATTAAGCTAAGGATAGAAGCGAACGCTCGCCTTACTTTAGAACATCAAATTGAACAGTTAACCTTATAATTGGAGCGTGCCTTTCGTATGAACCGGTTAGGGTTAATCCACTGCAAGAGTAACTCATAAATCGTTAGTAATTTCACCAGTTAAGTTAAGTCGTTGCGAGAGGCGATCGTACCCGAGCGACTAATTAATCTTGGTAGCTAGAATGGATAGAACAAATGTTCGCCGGTCTTAAACCTAAGGGTAAGGAGTTATGGTGGTGTCTTAGAATTGATTGAATGAGAATCGAAATCCGCTGATCTGTTGATTGTCAATGCTCTGGGGAACGAAGGGGGATTCAAAGTCTAAGTTCGTTTGTCATCTTTGTTTTCAAACCCTAATTTCCAATCTGCTTTAGTTTAATTTTCAATTTCTCTGCATTTCATAGAATTAGAAGCCGTGTAACTCACACCACGCACAACTTGTTTGCATTCGAGTATTTTGCTAGTTTTGAAGTAGTCAATCTTAGAAGACCCTCGGAATACGATCTACCCTAGCTTTTGTTAGCTTTGTTAGTTATTTGTTTGAATCGTCAACGACAGGTTCACCAAATTGGCGCCGTTGCCGGGGACCTTCTTTTGATTGTTTGAAAGAAGAACTGGCAATTTACTCTTCTACTTTCCATCTTTCATCTTCCATCCACATCGATTTTACACTGGTTTTATTTGTCTTTGTTATCTGTAGGTTTACAGGTGTATGCCTCACCGTCCTTGGACTCGCTCTCAAACCTAACAGGCTAAGAGTATAGAGAGACCAGGCAGTTCTGCTCCACCCCTACGATCACAGATTCTGAAGAGAAGTAGATCCAATCCACCCATCACTCCGATTAAGATCGAGGAACTGAAGGAGAGTTCCTCATCTCCATCTTCACCGTCACCTTCATCCGTTTCATACACAGAATCACTCTCACCTCCTCCATCTCCTGCCATGGACGATCGATTACCACCACCACCACCACCAAATGGTAATCCACCGCCGCCGCCACCACCTGCACAAAAAAGTCTAGCTGATTACAACAAGCCGAGCGCGACTAGCGTTCGATCTGCCATTGCCGTTCCGCGCATTGAAGGATCCTGACTATGAGATCAAGATTCCGTTCTTGACTATGATCTCTAGGGATTTACAGTTTGAAGGCAGACCCCTAGACAATCCGTGCACTCGTCTTGCAGACTTCCTTGATCTCTGCAGTACTTTCATTAACGGAAACCTCGACAAAAATACTCTTTGTCTGAGAGCTTTCCCGTTCTCCCTAAAAGGCGCTGCTAAAAGGTGGCTTACTGGCAAACCACCTGGCTATTACACTGATTGGGATACTCTGGCTCAGGACTTTGTTGAAGAATACTTCCCTCCGGCCAGAACAACTGCCATCAAGGACAACATCGCCAGATTCTCCCAGAAAGAAGGAGAAAGCTTGTATGATACTTGGAATCGATTCCAAGAACTCCTCTACAACTGCCCTCATCATGGATTCGAGCAGAGGCAGTTAGCTGAAATCTTTGCTCGAGGACTTCGAGAAGAATCTGCCAAGTGGGTCAATTCTCTAGCTGAAGGGGATTGTACTACACTTACACCTGAAGCTGCTCTTCTTCACTTCGCAAACTGTGCCTCCAAGTCAAGGAACTGGGAACGACAATCTGAAGGATCAATGAGCAAGCTAGATCTCGAAGCAGCTATCAAGGCAGAGGTAGAGAAGCATCTGAAGAAGTCTACCACACCGATCAAGCCCCGGCAGCTTCTGTCTACGTTGCCGATTGCGAGTGGTGTGGAGCTTGCGCACATAACGGAGGCCGTTGTCAGAACTTTGGTAAGGCAGAAGTCTGGTCTGCCGAAGAGGTAAATTTCATTCAACAAGGCTTCGTTAATAATCAGAATGGTTATGCTGGCTACCGTAACTTCAGACAGCAAGGGAACTATCAAGACAGACCTCCCTACAATGCTGGCGCCAACCATAACCAGAACCAGAATAACCGCCCGGCTGGTCCAGCTCAGGATCAGAAGCCTAACCATTCGCCGGCAAGTGTCTACCAGCCGCCGCATCGCAATCCGGGTAATTATGGAACTGCTCATGGCAATCGCCAGAATCAATACCTGAATAATACCTATCCAGGGCAGCAGCATCAAAGAGAGAACAATGTCAGTGACCCGGATAAGAAGCTCAGCCAGATCATCACCAGACTCGATGATCATGACAGTCAGTTCAAGGCTCAAGCTCTTCTCAATCAAGAACAGATAGCATCTGGACAAAGAATTGAGCAAGCCGTGAACAACATCTCAAGCATGCTAGCATCTGGTCGACCATTTGGCCAACTTCCAAGCCAGATGATGCGCGCGAGATTTAACTCACAACTATCAAGGTCGTATTCCACGAGGGCTCTCTCAAAAGCTAATACTCACACGGTTCATGGACGGTCTATTCATTTGAAATTGGTTTTAGTTTGGAAAGGAAATAAAAACATAAAAGAAACTAAACAAACAAGCAAATCAAAAGGGTGCAAATCAAAGGTAAAGGAGGTTAACTTGGAAAGATAGGTTCATCATGCTCAAGAGGTATAAATGCACAAACAAGCCAAACATGATCGAGGATGCAATCGAATGACCACGCAAATCCCTTCTATAGACTCAATGCACTCTCGTCGCACCAAATCCCTATCCTATAACCACTCAACCTAGGCTCTCGCTCTCAAGCTAAGTGACTAAGGATGCATTAAAGGTGTTTGATGAAATGCCAAGCTACAAAACCCTCTCCTATGACTCTATGACCACTAGGCTAGACACCACACTCTCATGCCAATGTCCTAACACTAAGAGAATCATCCAAAGACTAATCAAAGTTCAATTGAGTGAAAATCCTAATGCACACCAAGTGTTCGATAAAATGCACAAGTGAGAAATCATGCAACCATGGTTGAATTGAGATGATCTAATCTCTTAGAACACACTCCCTTCAATCCCTAGACCTACAATCCATGTAATCTAAGCACTCTCATGCATTACATTACAAATAATAGACCAATCAAGCCATAGCCATCAATGGAATTAACAACAAGTCATAGAGACCATCCTCATACAATCCAAGAACAATCATAGCATGTTTGTACAATTCACCTCTATCCTAGCACAACCATCTATCAATCCAAGAAAACCTAGGAAATCAGCCACACATGGCCAAGGAAATGAAGGAAAGAGAAAGAAAGATGATCACCACAAACACCATGGCAATCCTCCTCTTGCAAGCTCCTCTTCCAAGGTTGTGGACTTCAATCCAAGCTCCTCTACTTTTATTTGCACCTTGCTCTAGGGTTGTGGATGGATTGATGAGGAGAAAAGGGTTTGTGAAGTTGAGAGGAAGAAGAGAGTCGGCAATTGTAAACTAATGAATTGATGATCCCCTTAAATTTTCGCCCCTCCTTCTTTATATAGCATGCCGGAAAAGGCTGATATTTTCGGCGAAAATGTGTGAAGATTTCGCCGAAAATATACTTGAAAATCACCGATCGCTGCTGCATTTCTTCTAATATTTTTGGCGAAAACATTGGGAAGTTTTTGCCGAAAATGTCTTCACTGATCAGATGCCCGCCGACTGCTTAGAATTTTCGGTCCGAGAACTCTAGGTTCTCGCCGAAAATTCCTTTAGAGATGGTGCATTTTCTCCAATCTTGCATCGGCCATATCTCCTCCGTCCTAGCTCCGATCGACCTCCCGTTTGATCCCACGTGCTCCTTGTCACCAGTACTTCAATGCCAAGACCTGAAAATAGAAAGAAAACAGCTCCAATAGACATGGAATTGGCCTCAAAGTGGCAACCGGGCAACAAAAGGACACTTTGCACAAAACTTCAATAAAAGCGTATAAATCATGGCAAAATGAGATCAAACACGGGAAATCCTTAGGCTAATCAAAGGCTTAAAATGCACCAAATAAAGTCACATCACCAGACAAGATGGTAATCGCTCGGAAACTTCCAAACTTAATTGCTGATGCTTGTTCTGTCTTACGTAGGATCGCTGAAAATCCAGAGGAAGAAGAAACACGGAAAGTGGCGCCTAAGGAGGATGATCCTCCTCTTGCACCGTATGTCGTGAAGCCTCCTTTTCCAAGAGCATTGCTGCCAAATGCAAGGATCGAGACTGGCATGAAGGGGAATAAAGAAGGATATCCTGACATTCGTATTAAGAAACCTGCCTCTCCATATCCAGCTAAGTTATCTGATCCTGGTTCTTTTACTTTACCTTTGGTCATTAATGATGTTGAGATTGAGCGTTGTTTGGTTGATCTTGGTGCGTCTGTTAATGTCATGCCTATGAGCTTGTTTGAAAAATTGAACCTAGGAGAACTTGAACCGCCTAGTATGCAACTTGTCTTTGCTGATAGATCACTTAAAACCCCTAGAGGATAAATAAAAGACGTTGTTACTAAATGTGGTCCGTTCACGTTCTTAGCTAACTATGTGATTATGGATACTAGTACAGATGATTCTACCATTCTCATAGGTCGACCTTTCATGGCTACTACTGGAATGAATATTAACGTTCCAAATGGTTCTTTGACTCTAAGGATTGGTAAAGAAACGAAAACTTTCCGTCTTAAAGATGGCATGAAATATGACTCTAAGAATGAAGAACCTCATTGCCTGGTTGTTGAAACTGTGGAGTTGACTTCGGTCAACTCCGTTACTAATACTTCTTCCAGTGTTTCTAGATCAGTTGTTGCTGCAAATATTGAACAGGTTATTAAGAAGAAGCCATAAATTTCGGTTCAAAAGCCGCTCAAGAAGAAGAAGGAACTGCAAGCCTCTTCTAAACCGCCAAACAAGGAGTCTGGTAGGTCAAGAAGAAAGAATCATAAGAAGAAGCAGACTCAGATGGTCTGGAGACCAGTTGTTCGACCACCGTCCACCAAGCCAGCTGCACCATCAATTCGTTCCGAGCAACTGGCGCCGGAACAAGTATGGAGGGAGAAGCCGAAAGCATCTCCTAAAGAAATACTGACGATCACCGATCCTGGTGATACCAAGCCGGAGATGAAAGAAAAGAAGAAGCTGACAGTCCTCATTCCTTCCATCGTAACACTCAAGAAGGATGATCTCTCCAGAGAACTGTTCGGACCGTTCAAGTTCATCGATCATCTTCCCGATGGACATACTAAACTCTTACATGCAAACGGGAAGAGATTCACGCTTACCGGACAAGCCCCGAAGCTGTACTTCATGAACTCCGACGCTAGCGTGAAGGAGAATCTGAGTTGGGATGTCTCCTAATACCGTCCAGGTATCGTCCAGCTCAAGGACGTTAATAAAAGAGCGCTTCGTGGGAGGCAACCCAAGGCTGGAGTCCGTTTTTGTTTTGTGTCAACCTTAGCGTTTTAGAGTCGGTTCGGGGGAGCCAAAAGTGTCAGTTTGTCTGTTTTCTTATTTTTCGTGTGTAGTCTGTGTGTCATAGAGTAAGTCGCGAGTTGATTAAGGTCGTTCCAATTTTTGTGGATTTAACTGTGATTTTCTGAAGTTGGCCGGATTTGCGAAAATATTTTCACCCGAGTAGTTCAAAATTTTCGGCGAAATACACCCCTGTTTTCGGAGAAATCGCCTTTTGAATTTTCGAAACCATTCCCCTGTTTCATATTTTCGGTTCGAAAATTTGTTGTATTTTCGGCGAAAATCTTTTTGAAAACCGGCAGTGCATTGAACGTTTATTTTCGGCAAAAAATTTCATTTATTTTCGCCGAAAATCCCTTTGAAAATCATCCAATTTTCACTTAAAATCCGGTCTTCCTCTCTCTCTCCACTTTCCTCCTTTCATTTTCGAACCAACACCCGAAAAATACCCCTCCCCTTTGTTTTTCAATCCCGCCGACCGCCACCCTTTTTAAACCGCCACGGCCGCCGTTTGCCGTCGCCGCCGCCATCGCCGACCACCGCCGCTCAACTCCCCTCTCATTTCCGATCGTTTTGAGCCATAGAACAGCCTAATCGGAGTTCTACAGCTCTAGTTCTCCCAAACCCTAGAATCTTCGATTTTTCACCGATTCCTCCCAATCCGTTCATTTTTAGCATTCATGGCTTCAAGGTAAGTTGTAGAACTTTTCATTACGAATCTTTTGACATATGGATTGCTGAATTTCATCGGGGTTGACATTCGGTTGACTTTTCGGTTTGCCTCGATTTGCGTGTCGACTGATTTCGTGTGAACTAGGTTAGCTGAGCTTGTTGAACTGTTCTAGCATGCTTAGGGAGTATCGTGCTTAATTTCCATATCATGTGATCATGTGTTGCTATGCATAGGATTGACTTTTTGTGATGTTGTCTTTTGAAAAATGTCGGTTTGACCGTGACTTGTTTGTGATCATTTGGCTGCATTTTGTGCTCTACCTCATTCATATTTTTTGTGTTGGCCATCTGAGATCGTTTTATACTGTCAATTTTTCAAAGTTATGATAGTCTTGCAATGATTAGGGTTCCGTGTTCTATAATATTGACTTTCGGAATGTCGGTTTGACTTTTTGAACTCTGATTATGCTAATCCCATGCTGGTTGTTCCTACGTGTGTACTCTGTTATTCGTGATTACCGGTTACTCGGCTTTACTTACCCCCACTCGGTTTCCCTCATTTCTTTGTGAAATTGAGTTTTTCTACTAAGTGTGGGGTAGGGTTTTAGTTGACTAATCTGGTTTCGTTCTGGTTTTAGGAACACCACTTATGAGCGCAGGACTAAGGCACGACTTGATGGCGCCTCGAGCTCAGGAGCTGCCGCCCCCGTCACTCTCGCTGTTCAGGGCCCTCCTCCAGCATTACCCCGCCGGGCTGGATACCATCGCACTCTAGCTCGTCTACCTGACTTCTACTTCGAGTGCTTCCAGAAGATCCAGCACATTCGTGGAGCTGACGTGCGCCCTCTTTCCATGGAGTCCCTCTCCGAGCACGACGAGGACTACCACCGGAATGTGCATGACGCCCTAGCACCGGCCGGCCTCTTAGAGCTGACCACCATAGCTTCTGACTTCCCAGACATCGCTCTCCAGGAGTTCTGGGCGACCTTTGATCTGGACGAGCATAAGAGGAAGCAGCGCCAGAAGGTTGTGACCTTCTATCTGGGTGGAGTTTACAGGCAGCTCACCTACGATGAGTTTGCTGCTCATCTAGGCATCCCCTACGAGCATTATCACGATCATCACCTAGGCTGGGGTGACGATGATGACGAGAGACGTACCATGCCCTCTGGAGCCATATGACAGGAGTGCCCGGTGATCGCCTCACGGGCCATGACTCAGTTAAGTCCCTCTCTCACCCACTCTTTAAATTTATTCATATGGTTTGGCGTAGATCGCTTTTGTATGTTCCAGACAATGATGGCCACCATATCCTCAAGGAGGAGCTTATGCTTCTTCGAGCCATCCGAGAGAGCTACCCTCTTCACCCCGGCTGGGTGCTTGCTCGCATTTTCCGCCAGAAGACCAGGAGGAAAACGCCACCTCGCAGACTCCTGGGGGTAACTTCATAGGTCAGCTCATCATCTCCTTCGGCATCAGCCATGAATATGGCCCGAACATTCCACGACGTCAAGTACGGACCGTTGGAGGGGACTTAGCGGTTGAGTACGACTTAGAGCTGGACCTCAGTCCCCAGGTAGCAGCAGATACTCCACTCCAGCAGGTAGCCGAGTCGGAGGAAGAAGATGATGCTGAGGAGCCTCAGCCTCAGCCGCAGCCAGAGTTCCATGACTATATACCCCGCCACACCATCAGGCAGGGTATGCACACCAGTCACCGCCGTACATTCCCGATCCATACCAGGCGCCTCACCACCACCACCGACACCACCCCGCGGATGTTGGAGAACTGTTTGAACGACTGCAGGAGTGGCGCATCACCGACAACGCCACCCAAGATGCAAGATGGACTATTATGCAGCAGCATATGCGCCGCGCCGATAGGCGGTATGAGGCACAGCTGGCGTGGCAACGTCAGCTCGGCGAGCACCTCCACTTCCCACCCCCCGACGCCCCTGACCAGCCATGATCAGGTGGTGTCCTTTTCCTTGTCCTTTCTTTTTATTTATTCTTTTCGGATTTCGATCCAACTTTTTTATGTGTGGATCCGGGACACTTGTCCCGGTTTCTTTTTTATGTTTCATTTGTCTTTGTTTTGTAGGCAGTTGGGAGATTCCCTTTGCTTCGCTTTGGTAGATCGCCTCCGCTCCGAGGAACCGTGCTCATCCCCTACACCAACCTTCTCGGTCCAGGTTCTTCTACTTCACTCTGAGCTTTAGATTTAGTCCTGTGAGGACACAGTCCGATTTAAGTGTGGGGTAGGATGCTAGAGAACCTTCCATGAACTTGATTGCCCTTGATTGTGTTTTGTGTGTGCCTTGTGATTCCATTCCAGTCTCTCTAGCATTAGAAAGGCTCAGTTCTTGATTTTTGATGATAAGTTATTGTTCAAACTTTCATAATGATGCTTAGACTACTTAACCTAGAACTTGAGAACCAACTTGTATACTTTGATGCTAAATTGCCTGGTCAGAACAGAATTTTTAAATAACTAGGATGGCGTCACGATCTCTGTCCGGCTCTTTGAACTCTAACTCTTCGCTCCAGAACTCCAGAGAAATCGTAGAATTCTGATCACGAAAGTGTATTATGCGGTATATCCTTATCGGGCCACCGGGTTAAGTATTTATACTTAACCCTAATCAGCCGGATTTCTTCTATTATTTTCGCCGAAAATATTGAGGAATTTTCGGCGAAAATTCCTTTGCAAATAAAGGGTCCTCCGGTAGATTCTCCTGTACTATAGTTCTCGGTCGAAGACTTAATCCTTTCGCCGAAAACTTCCTTTAGTTGCCAACAGCCGATTTGTGAACATATTTTCACTGAAAATACAAGGGTATTTTCGGTGAAAATTCCTTTGTAAACCGGGCAGGAATTTTCTGAACTTTGATTGGCTCCTTTGATCGATTCCGGTGCAATCCCTCGAGGTTCCAACGCCTTAGACATGACCTTGGCTACTTTATTTGACGGCAAAAACCTGTGCTAACATAAAAACACTAGAAAACCATCAAATAGACCCGAAACGGGCCAAGGTAACACAAATGGCACGAGATAGGGCAATCGATTGAATATTCGTTATTCTACCCTAAAACCATGTCTTAAGCAAAGAAATGTCGCTTAAATGAGGCTGATAATCACGTCAAATGGAGTGTCATCAAATACCCCACACTTAAGCTTTTGCTTGTCCTCAAGCAAACTGAATAGAAACGCTCATGTTCACAAATGATAAGATCGATTAAATTGGAGCTCAATCAAACACAATGAATTATTAGACAGCTAATTCCTAGAACAAGAAACCTGACATGTATACAGATCAACCAAACAACCTGGTCTCACTAGTAAACTGCACACGACAAGTAATTAGCAACCAATTATGCACGAATTTGACCTAACCGACCAGACTCCTCACACAGGATAATATAGTACAATGGGAACTCTCGCTCTCTGTGTTTAAGGACGTGTTTCTGCTCTCAATCATTTTCTGTCACCGAATTCTGTCATAGGTTTGCATTTCGACCACATCTCCACCACTGTGACAACACGAGTATCTAGTCAAGAAGGACTTCCCTGCTAGGACCGTAATGAATTCTACACTACTTGGGTTTATAATGCGATGGATGATGGGAATGTATGATGATGACTTTGTGCGGTGTAGCTTTCGACTAACTTCCCTCGAATCTAATCTATGGCTTCCTACCGTCTAACCAAACACGGGTGGAATAATGAACGCTCGTCCTATGATACCCTCAAGCAACCTAGCACTTTATTTTTTTTTTTACATACACATTTTTTTTCTTTTCAACTTTTCTTTTGACTTCGTTCTTCCATTTGTAGGGAGAAGAACGTTTATTTGAACTAAACTTTAAACTTTTCTAGTTTTTCTTCTTTCATTTTTTTCGAATTTTTGCTTCTTTTTCTTCTTTTGTATTTTTTTTCTTTGTGCCGATTTTTCTTTTAGTTGCTAGAGGGGTTTACACGTCTGGACATAATAGCTAAGACCACCTGTTTAATGGCTATAGGTAGGTTACCACAAACCGACTTCCGGTAGGTCAATCTAGAACTACAACCACAGGGGATCAACGGGGAGATGAACGAAATGGGAAATGGCTGTAATGTATATCGAACCGAAAGAACAGGCCAAGCTCAAGGGTTTAAACCTAATGGATTTTATCGTTAGGTAGGCTATCTGGCTTAGTAGCTGAATCTAGGTGCCCCTATCCTTCTAGAACTCGTGTCATCGTGTGGTCTCAAGTAAGTCTCATGCAAATTCTAACTCATTCAAGCAAACAGAAAACCACTCAGAAAAAATTGAAATTGCAAGTTACGTGCAATGGATCAAAAGCTCACAGTTGGTTTGCTAGTCGGATTCGGTCATTTTCATGCAATCAAGGCTACAAACTACAAGTGTGATTTTAAAAATTCTGTTCTGACCAGGCAATTTAGCATCAAAGTATACAAGTTGGTTCTCAAGTTCTAGGTTAAGCAGTCTAGCATCATTATGAAAGTTTGAACAACAACTTAACATCAAAAAATCAAGAACTGAGCCATTCTAATGCTAGAGAGACTGGAATGGAATCACGAGGCACACAAAAACACAATCAAGGGCAATCAAGTTCATGCAAGGTTATCTAGCATCCTACCCCACACTTAAATCGGACTAAGTCCTCACAGGACTAATGCTAGAGCTCAGAGTGAAGTAGAAGAACCTGGACCGAGATGATTGGTGTAGGGGATGAGCACGGGTCCTCGGAGCGGAGGCAATCTACCAAAGCGAAGCAAAGGGAATCTCCCTACTGCCTACAAAACAAAAACAAATGAAACATAAAAAGGAACCGGGACAAGTGAGGGAGGCGGCGGCGGTTTCGAAAAACAGGGATGGGGGATTTTTTTTTTTTTGGGCTTGGTTCGAAAATGGCAAGTGGAGAGAGAGAAACCGAAATCTGGATTTTAAAGGGATAGGGTCCAAAATTGCCTTGTATTTTCGGCGAAAACAAGTGCAAATTTTCGACGAAAATATTAGTTAAAATCACCGCCGGTTTTCCAAATGAATTTTCGCCGAAAACACAATGAATTTTCGGACCGAAAATACGAAACAGGGGAATGGTTTCGAAAATTCAAAAGGTGATTTCGCCGAAAATAGGGGTGTATTTCGCCGAAAATTTTGAACTACTCGGGTGAAAAAATTTTCGCAAATTCGGCAAACTTCAGAAAATCACAGTTAAATCCACAAAAATCGAAACGACCTCAATCAACTTGCGACTGAGTCTATGACACATAGACTACACACGAAAAATAAGAAAACAAACAAACTGACACTTTTGGCTCCCCCTGAACCGACTCTAAAACACTAAGGTTGACACAAAACAAAAACGGACTCCAGCCGTGGGTTGCCTCCCACGAAGCGCTCTTTTATTAACGTCTGTTGAGCTGGACGATACCTGGACAGTATTAGGAGACATCCCAACTCAGATTCTCCTTCATGCTAGCGTCGGAGTTCATGAAGTACAGCTTCGGGGCTTCTCCGGTAAGCGTGAATCTCTTCCCGTTTGCGTGTAAGAGTTTAGTACGTCCATCGGGAAGATGATCGATGAACTTGAACGGTCCGAATAGTTCTCTGGAGAGATCATCCTTCTTGAGTGTTATGATGGAAGGAATGAGGACTGTCGGCTTCTTCTTTTCTTTCATCTCCGGCTTGATATCACCAGGATCGGTGATCGTCAGTATTTCTTTAGGAGATGCTTTCGGCTTCTCCCTCCATACTTGTTCCGGCGCCGGTTGCTCGGAAAAAATTGGTGGTGCAGCTGGCTTGGAAGAAGACGGAAGAACTTTTGGTCTCCAGACCATTTGGGTCTTCGTCTTCTTGTTCTTTCCCCGAGGTCTGCTAGGTTTTGTGCTCGGTGGCTTAGAAGAGGCTTGCAGTTCCTTCTTCTTTGACGGTTTCTTAGGAACAGGAGGATCTGGTTTCTTCTTAGTAACCTATTCAGCACCTGCAGTAACAATTGAGCTAGGAGCACTAGAAGAGACGTCAGTAATGAAGTTGACCGAGGCCAACTCCACAGTTTCTACGGATAAACAATGTGATTCTCCCTTAGGAATGTATTTCATTTCATCCTTGAGACGGAATGTTGCAGTATCCTTCCCAACCCTTAATGTTAACGAACCATTTGAAACATTAATGTTAATGCCGGCTGTCGCCATAAATGGCCGGCCTAAGAGAAGGGTAGAATATGTCTCTTGAGTGTCCATTACTACATAATCAGCGAAAAATCGGAAAGGGCCACAACAAGTGATTACATCCTTGATTATTCCTCTAGGTTCTTTTAGAGTTCTGTCAGCGAACACTACATGCATGCTAGCAGGTTGTAATTCACCTAGGTTAAGTTCCTTATATAAACACATAGGCATGACATTTATAGACGCACCTAGATCAACCAAACTACGCTCAATTTCAATGCCATTAATGATTAAAGGCAACGTAAAAGGACCAGGATCAGAGCACTTAGCTGGGATAGGCATGGGTGGTGATTGAGAGACGATAGCTGAACACTCTCCCGTAGAGAGAACGGATAGTGCTCCCTTCTTCTTCTCCAGGCTGTTCTGCTCACTGCTCCTGGTTGTGATGACTTTAGCATGCTCGTTCTTCATGGAGGAGTTGTTTTGAGACGGCGCCTGATTGAAGAGAGGAAGGTTGGCTAACAAGCTAGCAACTTTATTTATCATGCTCTCTATTCTCTGTCCTTGTTGCGATCTGTCCTTGGTTAAAAGCTTCTTGGGCTTTAAGCTTTTCTTCGTGATCATTAATCCGTGCTGCAATCAGAACAAACTTCTGGGCTAGTTTCCTCTCCACGTGTCTTCAGACGTAACATTCTGAGGATGTTGTGCACTGGTGAATCTGGGAGGATCTTGATAACTATTGTCCCAGCGTTGATTCTGACTCTGGTAGAGCCCCAAGTTGTGAGGAGAACGCTCAAGGAAGCTTCCCTGTTGTTGAGGAGGTGTCATGAACTGATGGTAGTCGGGGTAGCCTCTTTGATCTTTGGTGAAGCCTTGATCGATGAAATTCACTTCCTCTTTAGACCAGTTATTAGTTGTACCGAAGATCTCTTCCATGTGCTTCTGCACCTCGATCTTGATCTGCTCTTCACAACTCGGTTGGCTCTTGACTGCTCCCAACTGTCTCTCCCTATTTCTGGACTTTGATGCGCAGTCCGCAAAGTGAAGGAGAGCAGCTTCTGGTTCAAGTGTTGTGCAGTTGCCCTTAGCTAAAATGTTGACCCATTCAGCCGTTTCCTCATTCATACCTTGGCAAAGATTTCGGCTAGCTGACTCTGGTTGAATCCATGATGAGGGCATTCAGAGAGAAGCTCTTGGAATTCGTCCCAAGCATCGTGTAAGCTTACTCCTTCCTTCTGAGAGAATCTAGCGATGCTATCCTTATAAAATGTCGTTCTTGAAAGGGGAAGTATTCCTCTATGAAGTCCTGAGCTAGATTATCCCAGTCAGTGTAGTAGCCAGGTGGTTTCGAGCCGAGCCATATCTTGGCGTTCCCTTTAAGAGAGAATGGGAATACTCGCAAGCAAAGATTGTTCTTACCGAGATTCCCGCTCTTAAAAGTCTCGCACATGTCAAGGAAGTTCGCCAAATGTGTGCAGGGGTTTTCTTGCGGCTTCCCTTCGAAGTGAAGATCCTTAGAGACCATGCTCAGGAAAGAGATTGTGATCTTATGGTCAGGGTCGTCATCGCTGTGCGGCACGACGACGCTAGCTCGAAAGTTAGCTGCAATTGGTCTACAGTAATCCGCCATGGTGCGCTGAGCAGCTAGTACGGGAGGAAAAGGTGGTGGTGAATCTGAAGTAGTGGATGGGGTGGATGAAGATGAGGAGTTCTCCTTCAACTCCTCAATCTTATTAGGGATAGGTGGTGTAGGCGGAGTGATTATGACTTGCTTCTGAGCTCGCGGTTTCTTCGGCGGAGTAGAATTACCCGGAGTAAAATGAGAATGAGCGGTCGAGCGGTTCATAAACCTGTAGAACAACCTACAAGCAACAAAAGCGAACATACCGGCGTAAAATTGAAGTGGGTGGAAAAATGAAAGATGGAAAGTAGAAGAATAAATTGCCAGTTCTTCTTTCAAACAATCAAAAGAAGTCCCCGGCAACGGCGCCAATTTGATGAACCTGTCGTTGACGATTCAAACAAATAACTAACAAAGCTAACAAAAGCTAGGGTAGATCGTATTCCGAGGGTCTTCTAAGATTGACTACTTCAAAACTAGCAAAATACTCGAATGCAAGCAAGTTGTGCGTGGTGTGAGTCAAGGGCTTCCAATTTTAAGAAATGCAGAGAAATTGAAAATTAAACTAAAGCAGATTGGAAATTAGGGTTTGAAAACAGAGATGACAGACGAAACTTAGACTTTGAATCCCCCTTCGTTCCCCAGAGCATTGGCAATCAACAGATCAGCGGATTTCGATTCTCATTCAATCAATTCTAAGACACCACCATAACTCCTTACCCTTAGGTTTAAGACCGGCGAACGTTCGCTCTATCCGTTCTAGCTACCAAGATTAATTAGTCGTCCGGGTACGGTCGCCTCTCGCAACGACTTAACTTAACTGGTGAAATTACTAATGATTTATGAGTTACTCTTGCAGTGGATTAACCCTAACCGGTTCCTACGAAAGGCACGCTCCAATTATAAGGTTAACTGTTCAATTTGATGTTCTAAAGTAAGGAGAGCGTTCGCTTTTATCCTTAGCTTAACCAGAATCTAATCTAGGTGATCAATCCAGGCAAGAAACATGAACAATGAAGAACAAATCAAACATGAAAGAGAAACTGATTGAATTTCGAATCTAATCACCGCCGATCCGTGACCGCTTTAAAGCCCTGGGTCACTTAGGGTTCATCTAGTCTAAGCTCTAACGAGTTTAGCTACTCATGATTATTACAAAAGAAACAAAGACAAAGAAAGAGTTCATCATCCAGAGGAAGAACAGAAAAGAATCTGAAAAACCTAATTTAGACGACTCTGGCAGACTTCGATATTCCGTAAATTGCACTCGTAGCTCCGAGTCTCCGAGATGGAAGGGATGGCGTCACGATCTCTGTCCGGCTCTTCGAACTCTAACTCTTCGCTCCAGAACCCAGAGAAATCGTAGAATTCTGATCACGAAAGTGTATTATGCGGTATATCCTTATTGGGCCGTCGAGTTAAGTATTTATACTTAAACCTAATCAGCCGGATTTCTTCTATTATTTTCGCCAAAAATATTGAGGAATTTTCGGCGAAAATTCCTTTGCAAATGAAGGGTCCTCTGGTTGATTCTCCTGTACTATAGTTCTCGGTCGAAGACTTAATCCTTTCGCCGAAAACTTCCTTTAGTTGCCAACAGCCGATTTGTGAACATATTTTCGCCGAAAATACAAGGGTATTTTCGGTGAAAATTCCTTTGTAAACCGGGCAGGAATTTTCTGAACTTTGATTGGCTCCTTTGATCGATTCCGGTGCAATCCCTCGAGGTTCCAACGCCTTAGACATGACCTTGGCTACTTTATTTGACGGCAAAAACCTGTGCTAACATAAAAACACTAGAAAACCATCAAATAGACCCGAAACGGGCCAATGTAACACAAATGGCACGAGATAGGGTAATCGATTGAATATTCGTTATTCTACCCTAAAAACCATGTCTTAAGCAAAGAAATGTCGCTTAAATGAGGCTGATAATCACGTCAAATCGAGTGTCATCAAAAGTGTCATCCAAGTATTACAGACGGCTGAAGTGAGGTTTTCAAAGCAATTTTCGGCGAAAACATTCAGAGTTTTCGCCGAAAATTTTAGAAGGAATTGAAGGCTGGATCGGTGATTTATGCAGGAATTTTTGGCGAAAAACTTATGAAGTTTTCGCCGAAAATGTGAAGCAGAATCGGTGCAGTATATAAAGGGAAGCCGGCGAAAATTAAGAAGGCAATTCATTATTATTAAACACTCGAAACCCTCTTTCCCTTTTCTCTCAATTCTCTTCCATCACCTATCCAACATCAACCCTAGCTACTTCTGGTGCAAATTGGAGTAAGGAGCTTGGATTGAAGCCCACAACCTTGGGGAGAGCAGCTTGCAAGAAGAGGATTGCCATGGAGCTATTGGTGACCATCTCTCCTTCTTTCTCTTTTGTACCCTTGGCCATGTGTGGCTGATTTCCTAGGTTTCCTTGGATTGATAGATAGTTATGCTAGGATAGAGGTTGATTGTACAAATTTGTCATGATTGATCTTGGATTGTAAGAAGATGGTCTCTAGACTTGTTGTTAATTCCAAATTGTGTTATGGCTTGATTTGGTCTATCATTTGTGATGTAATGTATGAGAGTGCTTAGATTACATGGTTTGTAGGTCTAGGGATTGAAGGGAGTGTGTTCTAAGAGATTAGATCATCTCAATTCAACCATAGTTGCATGATTTCTCACTTGTGCATTTTATCGAACACTTGGCGTGCATTAGGTTTTTCATTCAATTGAACTTTGATTAGTCTTTTGATGATTCTCTTAGTGTTAGGACATTGACATGAGAGTGTGGTGTCTAGCCTAGTGGTCATAGAGTCATAGGAGAGGGTTTTTTAGTTTGGCATTTCATCAAACACCTTTAATGCATCCTTAGTCACTTAGCTTGAGAGCGAGAGCCTAGGTTGAGTGGTTCTAGGATAGGGATTTAGTGCGACGAGAGTGCATTGAGTCTATAGAAGGGATTTGCGTGGTCATTCGATTGCAACCTCGTTCATGTTTGGCTTGTTTGTGCATTTATTCCTCTTGAGCATGATGAAGCTATCTTTCCAAGTGAACCTGCTTTACCTTTGATTTGCACCATTTTGTTTTGCTTTCTTGTTTAGTTTCCTTTATGTTTTCATTTCATTTTCAAACTAAAACTCATTTTAAATGAATAGACCGTCCATGAACCGTGTGAGTATTAGCTATTGAGAGAGCCCTCGTGGAATACGACCTTGATAGTTGTGAGTTAAATCTCGCGCATCAGAAGCCATATGCTAGATTCGAGGGAAGTTAGTCGAAAGCGCTACACCGCACGAAAGCCATCATCATACATCCCCATCATCCATCTCATTATAAACCCTTGTAGTGTAGAATTCGTTACAGTCCTAGCAGGGAAGTCCTTCTTGACTAGTTCCTCGTGTTGTCACAGTGGTGGAGATGTGGTCGAATTGCAAACTTATGACAGAATTCAGTAACAGAAAATGATTGAGAGCATAAACACGTCCTTAAACACAGAGAGTAAGAGTTCCCCTTGTACTAAATATTTCATGTGTGAGGAGTCTGGTCGGTCAGGTCAAATTCGTGCATAATTGGTTACTATTACTTGTCGTGTGCAGTTCCTAGTGAGACCAGGTTGTTTGGCTGATCAGTATGCATGTTAGGTTTCTTGTTCTAGGAATTACTTGTCTAATAATTTATTGTGCATGCCTGAACTCCAATTTAGCTAATCTTATCATTTGTGAACGTGAGCGTTTCTATTCAGTTTGCTTGAGGACAAGCAAAAGCTTAAGTGTGGGGTATTTTGATGACACTCGATTTGACGTGATTATCAGCCTTAATTAAGCGACATTTCCTTGCTTAAAACATGGTTTTTAGGGTAGAATAGCGAATATTCACTCAACTGCTCTATCTCGTGCCATTTGTGTTACTTTGGCCCGTTTCGAGTCTATTTGATGGTTTTCTAGTGTTTTTATGATAGCACAGGTTTTCGGCGAAAACTCAAGAAGAAATCGGCTGAGTCCACAAAGAGAAGTTTTCAGCGAAAAGTCCAAGTTTTCGCCGAGAACCTTAATGTCTGAAAATCACAGGAGATACAGCCGAGCAGCCAGTAATTTTACAAAGGAATTTTCGGCGAAATTTTACTGAGTTTTTGGCGGAAATTCCAGGCAAAATCTGGCGGTATTAGGGTTAGGTATAAATACTTATCCGGCGGCCCAATAAACAAGATACCACATAATACATCATAATTTCAGAATTCTCACAAGTTCTGGAGCAGAGTTTAGAGTTCGAAGAGCCAGGAAGAGATCGTGACGCCATCCCTTCACCTCGGAGAGTCTGAGCTAGGATTGAAGATTACCTGAGAGCGAAGCTTTGCCAGAGTCGTCTGAATTAGGTTTTACAGTTTCTATATGTTCTATCTTTTGATGATGAACTCTGTTTCTGCCTTTGATTCTTTTGTTATGAACATGAGTAGCTAAACTCGTAGAGCTTAGACTAGATGAACCCTAAGTGACCCAGTGCTTTAAAGCGGTCACAGATCGGCGGTGATTAGATTCAAAGTTCAATCAGTTTCTCTTTCATGTTTGATTTGTTCTTCGTTGTTTATGTTTCTTATCTAGATTGATCACCTAGATTAGATTCTTGTTAAGCTAAGGATAGAAGCGAACGCTCGCCTTACTTTAAAACATCAAATCAAACAATTAACCTATTCATTGGAGTGTGCCTTTCGTAGGAACCAGTTAGGGTTAATCCACTGCAAGAGTAACTCATAAATCGTTAGTAATTCCAGCAGTTAGTTTAGTCGTCGCAAAAGACGACCGTATCCGGGCGACTAATTAATCTTGTAGCTAGATCGGATAGAGCGAACGTTCGCCAGTCTTAAACCTAAGGGTCGGGAGTTATGGTGGTGTCTTAGAATTGATTGAACGAGAATTGAAATCCGCTGATCTGTTGATTGCCAGTGCTCTGGTGAACTAAGGGGGATTCAAAGTCTAAGCTTGTCTATCGTCTTTGTTAAGTCAACCCAATTTCCCAATCTGTCTTTTACTTTTCGTTTTAATTTCCTTGCATTTTCTAGATTAGAAGTCGTGGAACTCACACCATGCACAAAGTGTTTCAACCTGAGTAATTTGCCCTTATATTTGAGTAGACAATTGAAGAAGGCCCGTGGAATACGATCTACCCTAGCTTTTAGCTTGGTAGTTATTTGATAACCCGCTCTACGATGGAACATCATTAATTTGAAGTGAAAAATCGTCAAGGAGCCGCATCAAGAAATATCTCCAAGGCGGTGGGAGAGGAGCTTAAGAAAAGAACCACCTGGTAAAGTTTAGCACAAAGAGGCGATCACCTGCTGAAAAGTGTAGGATCAAACTGCAGTCACAGTCTGAGAAAATATATAAAAAAGGGGAGAACTGAAAGAAGCTTACCAAATTAGGCGGAGGAAGAGACTTTGAATAATCATACAAAGAAATCGCTGGCGATTTGAAGAGCAAGGAGCCAAGCATGGCCTCAGATCAATTTCTTAATATGACAGTTCACCAAAGATCAGAGATTCAATCCTCTTCTTTCCAAAAAAGAGGGGAAGCAGGAGGAATCACAAGCAAGTTTAAATCGCCTCAAGAGTTTAAGACTAAGAAGAATCGCCAGATTGGTTTAAAGCAATAGGGGAAAGGGATTAAGCGCAACTTACCGTTCCAAGCGATTGAAGGGAAGACGAGGCTTTAGTCTTCAAGCGAATGAGGAGAAGGACGAAGTTTGTCAAAGACTTGAGCAAGAAACAAAAAGGAAAGTAACCCGTTTAAGTTTAAAGCAAAATTGTGGAAGCGAAGAGCCAAGGGAAAAAGCTAAACCGTCAAACCATACGAAATCACTTGTTAAAATCGGGGGCAAAAAGTAACAGGAGAAGAAGTAGAAATAGCATACAGAAGTATGCAGAAGTAGAAATCAAGCAGCTAATTTACAATCAGAAGAGATCACTCAAAGTTGAGAGAATAGAGGGAGAAGCTGCCGACTGACCGACAAAGGTAGAAGAAGTCGCCCAGGAGGTCGGAAGATTGGAAAAGGCATCAATAGTTGATGGAAACTCTTGAGAGAGTCGAGTCATCAGCAGCATCGAATTTAGGGATGGCAGTCCCAACCTGAAACCCGAAAACCTACCCGTAATCGACCCGGTCAACGCGGTTTTATAACCGGACTGACCAAATAACGGTTCCGGGTCGAGCGGTTAAAAAAACTGGCCAAATATTAGGGCGGTTATTGGTCCGTCAGATAACCGGGCCGACCCGGCCGAATGCCACCCTTGTAGTGACTTGACGAGAGTTGGGATCATCACATCGTTATGATTTAAATTTATTTTCTTCGAACTCTTAGTATTCGCGATTTCGGATGTTAATTAGTTATTATTAAACAGAAGTATTGTGTTATTATTTTGGGATTTCAGATTTTTAGTTTTCGGAATTAATTATTTGGTTAGTTGTTTAGTATTTCAGAATTAATTTTTATTAATTGTGTAACTTAATAAGTTAGTACGAAGTACGAACTAAATTATGAAATTAACATATCTCAAATTAAGTGCTACAATTGAAATAACAAATTATTTGGGCTACTAAAACCCATAATTATGCAGCCCAATTGGGTTTGGAAGCAGTTGGACTGCATTTGGATTCGAATTTGGGCCGCAAATGTTGGGCTTCACGCTAGGTCGGGTATAACCGTTGGTGCCCGCCCGCCCGTTGGCCACGGTCACGGTAAGGAAAACAGAACTGACCGGTCCGGGTCGGGCGGTTAAAAAAACCGGCCAAATATTAGGGCGGTTATTGATCCGCCAGATAACCGGGCCGACCCGGCCGAATGCCACCCCTAATCGAATTGCCTCGAGTCGCCAAGCGTACCTACAATTAGAAGAAATCGTCTAAGTCTTCGTCGGTTGAGGAAAACGAGAGAAGCGATTTGAGAAAGGTCAAAGCGATTGGAAGAGGATTCGAAGAAGGATGGTGCAATTGACTAGATGAAGAGAGTCAATCGCCTGGACTCATCATCATTGACAAGTTTCAGGCGATAGGAAGATGTGGGATGAATGTAAGGCGATTTGAGGAAAATCAAAGCGGTTGGAAGAGGATTCGAAGAAGGATGGTGCAGTCGACTAGAAGAAGAGGAGAGCAGTTGTCAAGCTTTTGAATAGGAGGAAAGAGATGATTTCCGCCATGTGAGGTGATGAAAAGAAAAGCAGAACGCTTCATTATATTGGCTGAGCGATTTGTCGAGATCAAGCATCAGATAAGGGAATAAACTTGAGGATGGGCCTCAGTATTGGGCCCATGTTCTAAAAACTATAAATAACAACCCTTCATACGGGTTTGGATGATCAGGAATTCAACTTGCCCACAACGTTGATCATTTAAAGGAAAAGGGAGAGGCTGATGAGGTAACACGCTGAACTTCATTTCCTACTATGAGTTACTAAAATCAATTGAAATATGACACTATATCTATGAGTTACGGCTATGCCATAAAACCCACTATTTATATTTAATTGGGGGCACTCGTTCGTTATTAAGGCAGTTACTTAAGCCGAGAATTTTCTGAAAAAGCCTACGAGTGACATTGCGACAAGCAACTCATGTAAACCTACGGGCATTGAATCACCATGTAAGACCTACGGGCATTAAAATCATCATGTAAGACCTACGGGCATTGAAATCGACATGTAAGACCTACGGGCATTGAAATCACCATGTAAGCCCTACGGGTATTGAAATCACCATGTAAGACCTACGGGCATTAAAATCGCCATGTAAGACCTATGTGCATTGAATCAACATGTAAGACCTACGGGCATTGAATCAACATGTAAGACCTACGGGCATTGAATCGACATGTAAGACCTACGAGCATTGAATCATCATGTAAGACCTATGGGCATTGAAATCGCCATGTAAGACCTACGGGCATTGAAATCGACATGTAAGACCTACGGGCATTGAAATTGACATTTGGCTTGATAAAGTCCAACTCAGAAGTAAGGTCCTGATTTGCTTCTAAGTCGCACTTGGGGGCAATTGGTGAGTCCATTAAGACCATGGCATTGAAAGCCCGTTGCCTAGACAAGCAAGACAACATGCTTGGAGGCAATTGATGGGCCCTAGTCGCAACGGATAAATCAGCTGAAGAGCCGCCGACTTGGAAAGCTCATTGCCTCGACGAGCAAGACAACAAGCTTGGGGGCAATTGATGGTCCCTAGCCACTTGGGCCCAAACTATAAATAAACTAAATAAGGCCCAACCACCAAACTCCTAAGGCCCAACTTAAGGCATACTAAGGTGGGCTCTAAGATCTAATCTCAACCGTCGATTAGATCCAACGGTGGTTGTTTTCCTTCTAAGGCACTATAAATACTAAGCTTCCTCCAACATAAGAGAGGGCTCTCCTCTCTCTCTCTACTTTCCCTCTCTACAAGAAGCTAGACAATCATACCAGGGCAATCGGAAGCCAGACGATCAGACCAAGGCAATCAGACCAAGACAATCAACCAAGGCAATTATATCCAGACTATTGGGCAACATAACAACGAGCCCCTCAGCGGCCATCGCTGAGGTTTGTCCTACTCCCTATCTCATTTCCTTCACTTTATATGCCTTGGAATACTCGAAATATGGTCACTCATACACATCTACCCGGCATCGACCGAAATCCTATCAAGGTTATCCGGCTTCGCAGGTTGTCAATCGGAACCCCTGGTCAAAGCCTATACAAATACTATTGTACCCCCATCGAATCGGCTGGAACATATTCTTTTCTCTACTCTTAGCCAATAAAACCTCAATTTTATTCTCAATTTTAGACTCTTTAGTTTTGATTTTAGACTTGAAGACTATGAGGGCATCATCCTTTTGAGAGATAGCTAGCCTCATTGATCTTCCTAACAGTCAAATCATCATGACCATATTGAATAACATCCTTCAAGTTGTCAAATTGAGTAGGCATCGAGTTTAAAAGCAAGACAACATGGTGAGTATTATCAATTTTGTCACCACATTTTTCTAAATCCTGAGTCATGTGAAGGACAACATCAAAGTTCTCATGCACAAACACAAAGACATCCATCTTGAATGTAAACAGTTTGCTAAGCAGAGAAATTCTGCTAGGCGACGATTTAGATTCAAATATTTCCTTCAGGCCTTCCTAGTTCCCACACGAATTTAGGGTCAGTAAGTCGAATCATGATTTCAGAGTGAGCTATGTCTCAAATCTTTGCCTTCGTATCGACGATAACAAGGGGTCAATCCTTAGTGAGGAAAGCAACCCTAGGTAAAGATAAAAAGATTTCGAAGCAGTGAAATGATCAAATGCTTTGAAACGGTATAAGCACACATGAACACAAGATTGCAGAACAATCGCAAGTGTCAAATCACAAACCCTAATCGTATCTAAGCGCTTAAACAAACAACACAAGAACTGGTTACGCAGTTCGATTTTATCCTACTCTGCTATGTCTCGGGAGGAGAGACTCAACCCAACATGCACTATAAAATAGCAGGAGTGTCAAGATCACAATACAATAAAAACCTCAGATAAAAAAACAATACAATAAAAAACCTAGATAACACAAGAACACGTATTTGAGCCCAATATATGAAGACACAACAGATAAAGAGACGAAAATGGAACAAGAAGACTCGACTTCCTACAGCAACAACATAAGCCACTGAATCATCAGAGATCGTCGATTCGAACTCAGAGCCAACAAAACATATATCTCCAAAAAAAAAATGTAACTAGTGACGACTTGGTCAACAAAAGTTCAATGAGTTGCTTAAATACTCAGTTATATCACATTGTTTCAGTCTGAAACAAATGTGTTTCAGTCTGCCAAAGATAACCAACACGAACCAAATCAGATAATCACTAATAGTTGGTTAAACCGGTGAATCACGGGGTAAACCACAACTGACAAACATAAGTAATTCTTTCCTACCCAAAAAATCATCGCGTGGGATGAATAATAGGACCATGCAACCAGTGCTGCAGCGAAATAACGTTGTCCCATTGTAAACCAGAAATAATGTTGTCCCATTTCCTCTCTGTCAAGGACCAATCGCCGCCTACGTTAATTGCTCTTACTGCATGATCCCATCCACGCTAATCATGCGATCACTATTATTAAGTCTATCTAACATCTTAACTCTCCTTCTTCACATAAAGGATTAACTAAAAAGACACATGGGCCATGCCAAATTAGTTAAACAAAAAAGACTAAACAGTTAGGTGGGACAAAATGTGCTATCTATTCTATACGTATTAATTAATCAAAGGCAATGCCATTGCCAGCACTTGCAGCTAAACATGGCATAGCAGGAGCCACGATGACTCTAAACACGTGGCGCATCCTTCTCCTAAACTCCCGCCCAGACATACATCAGAAATAGTCAAAATGCGCCGCTTCCCTGTTCTTCCCCACGCGTTGTTGCGTCAACGGCGTCGTTCTCTGTCTCCGCAAGCAAGGCACCGTAGGCGGCGTCACCGTTCTAATTAGAGCAAAGTTAAGCCCCTTGAAAAATGCGTGTGTTTTCACGTCCGCCGATCCCCTCTTCGACCCTAGCCGACGGGTCGGGTCCTTATCCAGCAACCCTGATATCAAGTCCCGAGCGTGCTCCTCCATCGTCGACACCGGCGTCTTGGTCGGGAAAGCTAGTGGCCTCTTCACTATGTTCCGGAGAGTCTGACTGTTGGACGGAGCCGAGAACGGAGTCCTTCCGTAGATGAGCTCGTAAATGAAAATACCCAGGGCCCACCAGTCAACAGCATTGCCGTGGGACCCGCCTGATGCTACCTCTGGGGCCACATACTCGTGAGTTCCGACGAAGGAACAGGACCTTGCGGTGACCGGCTCCGCCACGAATAACCGCTTCGGGTTCAAGGTTTGGATCTTTCTCGACGGGAAAGTCCAGCTCGGGAGACAGGAGAATGGCTGCCGAGGAGCGGCGAGGCCGCCGGTGGAGGAAGATGGCGGAGAAGCTGGATCGTAAGATGAATGGGATTCAACGGCGGGGATTGCGTGTGAGCAGAGTGAAAGGTCAAAATCAGAGAGCATAATGTGACCGTCTGATCTAACTAAAACGTTCTCTGGCTTCAGGTCTCTGTATATGATTCCCAACATGTGAAGATACTCCAACGCTACAAGTACTTCCGCTGCATAAAACCTGCAAATTAAACCAACGATACGTCATTTTCTTTCCTTGGAAAAACAAATAACAGAGAAAAGAGAAAGAGAAAGAACGTTGCTGCAACATTTTCGAATCCGGATTGAAGATGACAATACAGCTCAAGAAGCAAAATAAATTGGAAATGGAAACGTAGCGCCGGATATAACTGTATAATATAATACAAACGATACAGACAAAGGAAGAAAACAAAAAGAGAAGACCACAGCAGCAGAGGCAGCATCAGTCAAATTACAACTTGGAAAAGCTTTTTCTTCTTTGTGCATCTTAAACCATTATGAGTTCCTTTTTCTCTTTTCTAGTTGTCAGCCAGAAAAGCTGGATTCAAAAATGAAGTTACAGAAAAATGGAGTAATGATAAAAATGTTGAACGAGAACAGACCTTGCGGAGGTGAGAGAAAAGCGCTTAAGTGGCTGCTTGTGGCGGAGGGAGTGCAAATCACCTCCGGAACAGTACTCCATGACAATGCAAGAAAAATGAGAGGCTTCGAACTCAGCGTAGAGTGTGGGAAGAAACGGATGATCAAGCATCTTCAATATCTTCTTCTCCATCTCAGCTCTCTGCTCCTTCTTCTTCAGCGCCAGAGCTTCCTTATCCACCACTTTCATGGCGTACCGGCAGTCTGAGTCCCGGTTGAGACGGCAAAGGTAGACGGTTCCGATATCTCCGGCGCCGATTCGGCGGAGGAGGTGGAAGTCCCGGAAGGTGAGTCCTGTCCTGCTACGGATGGTGGAGTAGGCAAAATCGGAGGAGCGGTGAGGCTTGAGAGTGAAATTATTGTCAGGCGAAGATCTGGTAGCGGTAACGTCGAAGGAGAGGCGGCTGTAGGAGCTGGAGCTGTCGCAGGAACTGCTCATCGAACTGCCAGAATTTGTAGACTGTAAACTGAAGTCGCCGTCGGAGTCGCCGCTCTCTAGCATCCTCTACTTGCCGAGGAAACGAAAAAAAAAAAAGCCGAAAGAGATTCGATAAGAAAGAAGGAAGGAATCAGATGGAGGAAGGAGTGAGTGAATTAATCAAAGGCATTAACTCCGTCTCCGACGCTACAGCTAATCAAAACAGAGTGAGAGAGATGAAAATCAGGGCAAAAGGAACAGAGGAGGAACTCAGGACGAACAGAGATATGGAAATTGTAATTAATGGAAAAGGAAAGGAGAACAGGCTTTGAATGCCAAGCAGCAGAAAGTATGAATGTGCAGACTTTTTCAGAAGTGATTCGTGATTTCTCGAGAGAGAGAGAGCAGAAAGGGGAAGAAGAGTAGTTGAAAGGTATTTATGGTAGAGAGGTTGCGTACGGAAGGGTAAAAGTAAAACTGATTCTTATAGCGTAGGGGTAAACTAGTAATAACAACTCTCTCTAGGGTGTAGTCAATAAAGTTAATTTTAACCGTGGGTGGTGGTGATAAAAAGTCATGGGTAAAAGAGATGAGACCTCCGGGGATGACGTGGGCTACAGGCACGTGCATGGAAGGCTGTATCTTTTTTTTTTTATGGATGCTTGTCACGTGGCATAGGTTGCTTCTTCCTTCCATTCCTGTTTCACCAATTATAATATTATTTCTTATTTTATTCGAAAACATAATTATTATTTGTTCCTTTCACTAATCACTTAGTTTTCTTTTAATTAATTTTTCTCCTCCCCTTTAGTTTACAACGACTATATAGGGGAAGCTTCTGATCCTTAAATGACTGGGATGCATGGCATGGTGCTATTAATGAAGCTGAGCTATTACTTATTACACAATTATATCACAATCATTAAAATCTGAATAGCTAACCAAAAGCTAAAATATATATAACTAACCAACTTTAAATTTACCTACAAACCTCTATTTTTTTTTACAATAAACATCTCATTGTTTTCATCACTTTAGTGAAAAAAGATTACAAATAGATCACAGATCTGAAGAAAGTACAGTAGTAACCCGACTTTCTTGCCCCGTATCTTAAGTTACTGCTTTGGCCACTCTACCTGCCAAATGGTTAAGAGCGCGGGGAGTGAAGGAAACTCTGATATGACGGTTCTCCTTAAGCAGGTTGTGCATACGATAAAGCCAAGCTGCACAAAGCCAGGGCGAAGACGATGGTGGTTTTTTTAGTGCAACCACCAACTCGAGACAGTCAGACTTTACAACAGTTTCCTCACCGGAGATACTCGACAAGTTGATACCAAAACCATCTCACTGGTGAAGAGGAAGCAAGACATGATATAGGTACCATTTTTGGACAATTTGTCGGGTGATATGGCTCACTAGGTGGGCGTCCTATATTTTTGTTTTGTTTTAATGGGTTTAAGGTATTTTGGGTTTTGGGCTGAAAAATTTAGGTCGAAGGTATTGCTATGAATATGTGGGCATGAATCTTTTAAAATATCGTTGTCAAGCGAAAGAGTTATGGTCAGAATATCATAGAATCTGAGTTAAAAAATATACAGAGAATAACGTTAATCAACTATAACTTACTTGTTTTAACTCTAATTTTAATTATATCAAGACACATGTGATCTATGTGTGATTTATTCTATGATGACATCTTACTCCAACCATAACACAAATTAGGGTTTAGGGCCATAAATCAAAAACTCTAAACCTTAAATCCTAATTAATCATAATTTGAGTTAGGATTTTTTTCATGGGTGAAATGAGATATCATCAGAAAGAAAAGTGCATATAGATCGCATGGTCCTGGCAGAATCAAAATCAAAGTAAAAATGAGTGAGTTATAGTTGATTGAATGTTTTCTCAATACATTTCAGATTCAAATTCAATGATATTCTAAGTTCGGACTATAATTTACTCGTTTCATATTAAAATTGCGCATCGCTCATGTCCACATATTCATATCGACATCTACGATCTAAATTTTTAATCCAAAATCATAAATACCTTAAACTTAAATCCTTAAAACTATTAAAACACAAAAAATATAGGGCGAGTTCACCGATAAATTGTCAAAAAGTGATACTTTCAATATACAATGGTGAAATCCACCCTAAATATACAATAGAGTATAGTCATTTACCTTCAATAATTCGCATATCCTTTATTATAATTGCAGAATGCAGAGTTCTCAAGAAGTGTAAACTGTTTACTTTTTGACACTAGTGAACTTGACTTTTATGGTTATAATAAAAAATTTAATGCATCAATAAAATGTCTCACATTTTCTTCACTGAAAATCGTGCATTATTCACCCGTTAAAGTCAATAATTACAACACTAACATAGATTTTACTTAAATTATTATTAACTATACTTTGGACGATGGAAGCTAACCAGTTTAGGTAGTTTCGAAACTCTGGGTCGGGCTACAAACACGTGCTAAAATTTTAATTTGTCGCAGAGTCGTTTAATTAGTATGAAGTTTATTATAGTGCAGTATCGTTCTTGTTGGTGGTGAATTTTCCCAGATGTTTTCCCACCTCAACACTACCCCGTTATTTTAGATACATTTAAATAGTTAGGTCTAATACCCTCAGATGTCACGAACTTTTACGATATTATCGCGTATATACCACCCATTGCATATCTTTCTGGCGTCACCAACTATTGGATATCGAGTTCTGCGTAACACACCGTCTGTTTTCGAACGATTTCCGTCCATATCCATCTGTGTGAGCTGACAAATATCCTAATGTGGCATGCCACGTCATTATATTAATTACACAACTATAAAAATAAAATAAAAGGATATTTTGGAACAACGACCACCACTCCGACCAACACCATCTCCGGCCACCACCCCTTCAATCTTCTTCTCTTTTCCCTTCTCTCTCCCACCTCTTCCCCTAATTGCTCCAACTGATTCCATAATTCACTGTAATTTCCTTCCCTACAACCCAATTTCAAAAATTTCTTAAATTAGGGGTTTAGTTCCAATGAACCTAGATCTGAAGACGAAACGGGGCAGAAAATTATCAAACAAGAATGAGAGACGAGACACAACGATTTTTACGTGGAAAACCCAAATCGGGAAAAACCACGGGACCGTAGTCCAAGCAACAACTCCACTATGCTTTGGTGGGATTACAAGTCCTCTCTAGCCAAGCCAGAGGATTACAAACACCTCAAGAACTGAGTTTGTGGATCACCAATCAACAACAATAGATACTCACCAACATGGTGGATAACAAGAGCAAAGTAACTACACGAAGAGTGAAAACTCAGAGACCAAACCAAACTCGTAGCCTTCTGTCCATCAGATATTCTTGTCTAACCAGACCTCCAAAATACTATTCCAACGGTCAAAATGTATCCCTACCACTCCTCAACACTTACACCAAATTTTAGGACGATCCAACGGTGCAATCTCTCAAGATCGTATCTTGAACGGGCTGACCTGCTGCAATGACGAAAAACTCAACAACTTTTCGATTTCTCTTTTCTCTCTTTTGTTTGCTCTATCTCTCCTCTCTGTAACTCCATATATAAATATTAACTCTCTATACAATACTAGAGTCTTCTAGAATAATCCATTTGAGCTCCCCAATGAGCCCAAGATAACCACACAATCAATTAATGCTCTACTCTAGGAAACGGTTAACCCAACCACCATATGGCTGGTCCAACCCAACAAATCTCCCCCTCCATCTCATATGGGGGGCTGAACCAAACCTGCCTCCTTTCGACAGAAAATGAGCTTCTCACTTGGTAGAGACTTGGTCATCATGTCTGACCCATTGTCATCCGTATGCATCTTATCAAGGTCCAACAACCTTTCTTCCAACAAGTCACGAATCCAATGATATCGAACATCTATGTGTTTCAATCTTGAGTGGAAGGTAGGATTCTTGCAAAGATGAATTACACTTTGGCTATTACAATAAAGCACATATCTCTCTTGCTTAATGCCCAACTCTTGAAGAAACTTCTTCAACCATAGCACCTCCTCACAAGCTTCCGTCACGACTATGTACTCGGCTTCCGTGGTTGACAATGCAACGCATTTTTGAAGTCTAGATTACCACGAGACAGCTGCACCTGCAAAAGTCATCAAGTATCTGCATGTCGACTTTCTAGAGTCCACATCACCTGCCATATTTGCATCGGTATACCCATCAAGCACGACATTTCCATTATCGAACATAAACACACTTCAGAAGTACCTCTCAAGTACCGGAGGATCCACTTCACGGCTGCCCAATATTCTTTTCCCGGATTGGAAATAAACAGACTAACGACTCCAACGGCATGAGCAATATCTGGTCTTGTACAAACCATGACGTACATCAAACTTCCAACCGCTGATGCATAGGGCACATTCTTTATTGCTTCTTTCTCTTCCTCACTTGTAGGACAATGCTTCGAGCTCGACTTGAAATGTCCCGCAAGTGGAGTGCTAACCGCCTTAGCCTTGCTCATCTTGAACCGCTCAAGAACTCTTTCGATATACCTTTCTTGAGACAACCAAATCTTTTCATTCTTTCGATCCCTAGAGATTTTCATCCCTAGAATTTGCTTTGCCGCTCCTAAGTCCTTCATCGCCAAAGACTTGCTCAACTCCTTTTTCAACCGATCAATCTCTCTAATATTTTGACCCACAATCAACATGTCGTCCACATAAAGTAGGAGAATTATGAAATCATTTCCAACAAAGTATTTCACAAACACACAATGATCGAAGGTAGTTTTTGCATACCCATGGTTGACCATGAATGAGTCAAATTTCTTGTACCATTACCTTCGTGCTTGCTTCAACCCGTACAAGCTCTTTCTCAATCTACACATGAGGTTTTCTTTGCCTTTAACCTCAAAACCTTCCGACTGATCCATATATATTTCCTCCTCTAAGTCACCATGAAAGAATGCCTTTTTCACATCGAGTTGTTCAACTTCCAAGTTCAAACTTGCGACCAACCCAATCACGACTCGGATAGAAGACATCTTCACCACGGGAGAGAAAATTTCTTCAAAATCAACACCTTTCTTTTGGCTAAATCCGTTTACCACCAATCGTGCTTTGTAGTATTTTTCTCCGTCTTTATCTTGTAAACCCATTTGTTCTTATGTGATCTTTTTCCCTTGGGTAGCTTCACCAAATCATAGGTGTGATTTTCTTGCAAAGACTTCATCTCATCTTGCATTACTTTCTTCCACTCCCCCTTTGTCTTCATGAGACATTGCTTCTTGGTAGCATTCGGGCTCTCCCCCGTCACTCAACATCACATACTTGTTAGGATAATACCTTGTGGAGGCTTTGCGTTTTCTTGTTGACCTTCTAAGTTCGGGTTGAGAGTGCTCTTCTTGAACTTGTTCTTCATGCTCCAAATGCTCTTCTTCTTGCACTTCTTGATCTAGTGCACCTTGGGGTTCATCGGGCACTTCTTCCTCATCATTTCTGTGAGTTTGAGATGGAGATATAGGCTCTAAATTAATAGGATCAGCTGCTGTGTTGTTCTTCTTTTCACCTCTTTCAACGTCTTCATTTGTCTCATCTTCAAGACAAATCACATCTCGGCTTCGAACAATTTTTCTTGCAATTGGATCTCATAATCTATACCCAAACTCTTCACGCCCATAGCCCATGAAGATACATGATTTTGCCTTGTCATCGAGCTTCAACCTCTCATCTCTTGAACATGAACTTAAGCTTTACACCTGAACACTCTCAAGTGCTCGTATGAGACATCCTTTCACGTCCATATTCTTTGAGGTACATCACCCTTCAAAGGAACCGATGGAGATAGATTAATAAATTCAGCGACTGTCCGCATTGCTTCTCGCCAAAAGGATTTAGGTTCCTTGGCATGTGAGAGCATACACTTGATTCTCTCACAAATCGTTCTACTCATTCTCTCGGCAACCTCATTGTGTTGCCGAGTCTTGGACACACTTTTCTGGAGCTTGATCCCGTGAAATCTACAATAGCTTTTGAATGGACCTCTATACTCTCCCCCGTTATCAGCCCTTACACACTTCAACTTCAAACCCGTTTCCCTTTCAACTTCGGCATGAAATTGCTTGAAGACATCTAGCATTTGATCCTTGGTTTTCAAAGCATGTGTCTACACCTTTCTTGAGTGATCATCTATGAAAGTCACATAATAACTTGCTCCACCAAGAGTTTTATCTCACATAAAACAAACATCGTGTGAATTAGATCAAGTACATTATTCTTTCTCGAAGGGGAATCAATGGAAGGCAACTCTATGAGTTTTCTAGGCCAAACAATCAACACAAGTTTTTAGAAGTGTACCTTTAGCTCCCGGCAATAGTTGTTTCTTGTAAAGTATTTGCAGCCCCTGCTCGCTCAAATGACTGAACCTTTTATGCCAAAGCTCGATGGAAGAATCTTTCTTGGCTACATTGATTCCTTCCTTGCTATGCCTTGCATTCGTCATGTAGAGCGTACTTTCCTTTAGCCACCACAAGAGAACCTCTTGTCAACTTCCATTTTCCTTCTCTAAAATAATTGGTGTAGCCATCATCATCAAGCTTACTAGTGGAAATTAGATTCAATAATCTCATGTCGGGAACATGTCTCACATCCTTCATGACTAGCTTGCAACTCGTATTTGTCTCTAGGTGATTGTCACTAATTCCAACAATCTTTGATGCTCCATCATTTTCCATCCTTACACAACCATAGTCACCACTAGTGTAGGATGAAAATAAATCATATCGTGAGGTTACATGGAATGACGCACACGAATCAATAACACATGTACTCTTCGATGCGAGATTAATGAAACCAGCATCACAAACATTGATCACTTCACCATCCGTGGCAGCAGCTGTTTTCTCTCTTTTTTCTCAGTTTTCTCCACCTCTTTCTCTAGATTGTTTCCATTTTAACAATCTACACTCTCTCCTCAAGTGCCCGGGCTGGAGTCCAGCCTGTTGTCAAGGAGATTCAATCTCCTTGATGGTGTTAAGGAGCAATCTCACTCATTGATTCATTTTATTAGATCTAATGGTCTAAATTAAAAGGATTAAAGTGCCATTTATCAATTTAATTTTAATTTTTTTGAATTTAACTTTTGACTCCGGTCACCGGAAAGTCGTCGGTGACCAGAGCTATGATTTCAAAAAAAATTCGGCCACCGAACCACCGCCATCGGGCCTATTTTTCTGGAATTTTTTTCGGTGATGCTTCGTACTCATTTTTAATATGTGTACACATTTTTGTATATGTGTACGTGCACATTTGTGTACATAAATTGTGTACTCATTTGCATACATTTTCGTAAACGTGTTATATACATGTACACGTTTCTATACACGTTTTGTGCACGTTTCTATACACGTCTTGTGCACGTTTCTATACACGTACACGTTTATGTACTTAGCTTTTTGTACACGCGTATACTTATCTTGTACACATGCAGAGACTCTTTGTACATGTGCATGGACTCTTTGTACATGTGCACACACTCTCACTACAAAAAAAAGGGAATTTCGCGTCATTTGAAACGAAAGAGGATGGTGTCGGTCGGTCAAAGACCGACGGTGTGCGTGTTGACCCGCGTAAATAGCGTCGGTTAATACACGACCGACGCTAAATGAGGCCACACAAATTGACGCTAAATGCCATTCTGAACCGATTTGCTGGTTGAACTAACGAGTATTTTAGCGTCGGTTATGATAAAGTGATTTGTGTCGGTTACATCCGACGCTATATACACGGGAATATTACGTCGGCTGTGAGAAAGTAAATGGCGTCGGTTGACAGCCGACGCTATTTACACGGGAAAATAGCGTCGGTTGATGACCGACGCTAAATACACCACATATAAATGCCCCTCTTCGACGAAAACAACTCATTTCTCGCGGAAACAACTCATCTCTCTCTCCCAAAAAAAGGAAACCCTGCCCGCTCAGTCGCCGCCGCTCATCTCGCCGTCGCTCCCTCATCTCGCTCATCTTGTAAGAGCTTTTGCCCTCATTGCTACTTTTCCAAGTTTGAGTTCTATTTCTCTACAGCAGCCATCTTGCTACTTTTCGACTGCTATATTTCGTGATATGTGATTAACGTCCTTTATGTGATTAAAGGTTTGAAAATTAGGAAAGAAGAAGGGAATTTTGGCAAACCATATTAGATTAGCCAATAGCTTAAAATGGGGTGGTGTTTAAGTGTGAAGTAGCTTGTTTGCTTGGTTTGATTCAGTATGGCAGAATGTTGGTTGTGACTTTCGAGAATTTTGGCAAAGTTCTAGCAACAATCTTACACCAAAAAAATGATTCTGGTCCAGTGCCCACCTCCCAAAATAGTGGTATAATCCATCTTGAGGTTTCGAATCCGGAACTGATGAATTGCTTGCCGAACCTGCATTTGCCTTCTTCCTAACATCAAAGTCCATGATATTAAAATGTGGTCCAAGTCTAGTGATTTTGACAGTTGAACTACACTCCTTTCATACTATATTTTGGTACACTCTTAACTGTAACTTTTCTGTTAACCAGCTTGTTGAAGGATTCACAAGTTCTCTTCGGGACATTGCTGAGGAGAGGTACGAATTCTCGTACTCAGTAGTCTACAGGTCAGTGATCAAAGCACCAACAACATCCTCGATGCTCTGATTGAATTTCTGATGTTCTGATTGAATTTATGTTTGACTGCTGTTTGGTAATGAATTTTTTATGTTCTGATTGAAGGTAGACACACAATCAGAAGCTTTGAAAGCCTACTGCTCTCTTCTTCTTCTGACAAGGTATGTTGTCTTCATAGTGAATTAATATTTTTACGGTTGTGTACCTTCAAAGGAATGTCGTATTCATAGTTTTATGCGGAATGTCGTTTAATGTGGATGAGAAAGTTTATGAATAATCTTGGTGGTGTTTAATGCGTTTTTCTTGCGGGCTATAGTTGGTGTTTAATTGTGTGTTCAATGGGATTTTCTAATTGGTGTTAAGATTAATTCCTACTAATGTTAGTTTGTTAGTAGTTCATCATTAGCTGTAATTATGATTAGTGTGATTCAACCTGTTAAAATTAGTTTATAAATTTTGAGTAACTTTAATTATAGCTAAGCATATATAGCTAATTTGTAGGAAAATGTATGCTTGTTTCTGCCTATGCCTCTTATAATTGATAATTTCTTATAACATGTATGCATATGCCTCTTATAAAATGTAAGCATATATAATGATAATTTCTTACAAAGACTAGTTAATAGTGTATTCTTAGCTCAGCTACTTATTAGGTACTTTATAGTATATCCTATAACAGATTATCTTTTTGATTACGTTAATTAATGCAGATTAGGATTTCCACCGCTGAACACTTCTGCTCTAAACTAAATCAGGTAGATCCCAATGGACAAATCTTGGATATACAAACCGAGATTGTCACCGGAGTACATGGCTGGCTTAGAAAGCTTCTTGAATTTTGCTTTCTCCAATAACAACGGAGGGGAACAAATTCTCTGTCCCTGTCCAAAATGTGGATTTAAGAAATGGCTATGTAGGGATGATGTTTACGAACATTTACTTCGAAAGCCATTTCCTCAAGGCTATACTATTTGGGATCAACATGGAGAACGTAATTTCGCATCGTCTTCTGGGATTAATCCACCTACAAGGGTTCATAACTATGATCCTATAGGATCCCTCCGTGCAATGATTAATGATGCTTTTGGTGTCGTTACTGAGGAGGTACCCGAGACTATGATGCTTTTGGTGTCGTTACTGAAGGTATAAACGAGGATGATCAAATGAATGAAGATAATGGTCTCATGCTCGAATACAATAACATGAACATCCCTAATGACATGGAGGAGCCAGTTGATGAGCCGGTTGAGGAGAATATTAATTTGAGGGATTTACTAAAAGATGGGGAAACAACATTATACGAAGGATGTACAAAGTTCTCAAAACTATCCTTCATTTTAAGGCTTTATCATATCAAGGGGATGCATAACATCAGTGACAAAGCAATGTCGATGATTATTGAGTTGTTGCACGAAGCTTTTGGGTTTACCAACATACCACCAACAGGATACAGTGCCAAGAAAATGATCAAAAATCTTGGTCTGGGGTACACTAAGATTGATGCATGTGCGAATGACTGTATGTTGTATTGGGGGAATTCCTTGAAAGAGACTGTTTGCAGAATTTGTAAGCAGTCTAGATACAAGAATGATGGTGGTGATGAGGTAGTTGTTGGAAGTAAGAAGACACGAAAGGCGATGAAAATATATCGCTACTTTCCTCTAATTCCAAGACTGAAAAGATTGTTCATGTGCCCTACAACAGCTGAGAGTATGGTGTGGCATTCTACAGAGACAAGTACTGATGAAATGTCACGACATCCACGAGACGGTCAAACGTGGATTGATTTTGACACTAGGTATCCTGAGTTCGCTTCAGATCCTAGAAATATTAGATCTACTGATGGTTTCAATCCTTTTGGGAATATGAGCCTTAGTCACAGCACTTGGCCAATTATACTTATGCCGTATAACACGCCTCCTTGGGAATGTATGAAATCAACAGGTATGATGTTGTCTAGTATTATTCCAGGAAAGAAAGCTCCTGGAAATGATATCGATGTCTACCTGCAACCTTTAATTGATGAGCTAAGAATGTTGTGGGAAGGCGTAGAAGCATATGATGCAGTGAAGAAAGAACCATTTCTGTTGAGGGCAGCTTTAATGTGGACAATAAGCGATTTTCCTGGACTTAGTTTATTATCTGGGTGGAACACTTATACATGTCTGGCTTGCCCCACTTGTAATTTCGACCAAGAACCGTTACGTTTGGCGGGAAGTGGGAAAAATTGTTTCATAAGAAGTCGGCGTTTCTTACCTGCAGAACACCCTTTTCGTTTGCAGAAAACCAAATTCAATGGTGACATTGATTTAAGGGAGCCGACCAAACTATTGTCTGCCACTGAAATTTTGGTCCAACTTGAGAACATCAATGTCACTTTTGGAAAGACGAATGAGAGTGACAAAGGTGGACCAGCTAAGAAGAAATCAAAAGTGATGAGGAAACAAAAAGAAGGCAGAACAGTGGAAGGAAGGGATGGTGTGTTCCTATACATATCAAACCTAGAGAAGTGTATGACATGGGCGAGCACGAAGGAAGCTGCGTTCATGAATCTAATATGCTTGTGAATCCAGAGTTTTTGGATTTTGATAATGCCACTGTTGTACCCCTAACCAGACCTGGAACCGCATAGTTTGATGATTAATTAGGGTTCGTTAATTACATGTTTGACAAAGTTATTGATCTCCAAATAATGATTGCATGTTTGACCTAATTCAGTTTGTTTTTGTTATGTAGACATGGCTTCTGCACATAGAGATAAATGGGAGGTTGAGCTAGTTGATCCTGCTGGAGTTAAGACTGTAGATGAGGTCTTCGGGAGCCAGTTGTTGAGCCGCCTTCGAGATGGTAAGAAGGTTGCCATCCCTTTTAGCCGCCTAGGACCTGAGGGTATTGGTCCAGCTTCTTTGTTGGGCGGGTTCTTAGGCGCGCTGGCTAAGGATCACAACTACATTCCGATTACCTACGAGTCGTGGGAGAAAGTAACAAATCAAGAGAAGAATGATTTGATGGAGATCGTATGGGTAAGTGATAAACTCTAAAATTGTTAACCTTTAGTCAATTAGTTTGAGTTGAATACTATTAATGAATTGATACTGCATTTGATGCAGCGTTGTATCGTGATTGAGCCGCCAGAGATGAAATCATGGGCCGGTTCTTACATCTTGACAGATATTAACAAGAAGTGGCGGGACTTCAAAACCAAATTGTGGACCGGACATGCGGTTAACACGCTTAAGGCAGGATGAAGAAGGATGCTGAAGCCGTTGGCGAGGAGTTCGACATGAGAGAGTTTGTGGTGCCTACGAGGGCGTGGGCACTAGAGCACAAGCCGTCTAGGCTCCCTCCTCCTATGTGGGCACAGTTTGTGGATCTGAGACTGAGGCCGGATATGGTGGTAAGTAGCGTTGAAATTGGAAATGAGTTAAAAGTATTTTATGACTTTGATTCTATTGCAATACTGATATGATTTGATTGTTCAAATTGCAGGAGTTGGCTCGCAAGAACTCTGCCACTAAGAGGAGCCATAAGTCACCCCACACTGGAGGTTCGAAGAAGCTGCGGGTTAGAGGGTTTGAGTTGGTAATAATCCAGATTTAATTGCTAGTTATTTATGTCTTTATGTTTACAGAAAGTTTACTAAACATGTTTAGTTCGTGCACAAGTAGGCAAAAGAAGGGGGAGGGTGCCATCTAGAGGTGAGCTGTATGCTATCACTCACACGAGGAAGGACAACACTTACACCGATCCTAAAGTGGTAAGTCCTGTTTCATCTATCTGAAGTGGTGTGTATCTAATCAGATTAGGGGTTTTCAATTTTTTTCTTCTCATTTCAATGTGTAGCCTGAAATTTTAGAGTAACCCGTGATCCCTCCGTCCCAATAGAGCCTTCAGTGAACGATGCACTAGACCTGGTCTATCCGAAAGAGCATAGTGGTCGGGTTCGCGGGCTCGGATCTGGTGTCACCCCCTCTATGGTATGTATTGTGGTATATACTTGGAAATTGTTTTAAACTAACATTTAAATAGTAATTTTCTGATTATCTGTACTTTCCATGTAGGTTAATATGAGTAGGAAGCGTGGTGGAGCCAGTCAGAGTAGTAGTTCAGCTACTACTACTCATGTCTTCGGTCTTTGTCCTGCTAAGGATCGTATGAGGATGCTGGAGGCTGAGGTTCAGCGACTGAGCGGGCTGGAGGCTGAGGTTCTGCGCCTCAGCCAGTTGGTTGCAGATGGAGGTTATCATCCACGAGGACAGGGAAGGGGAAGGAGAAGATGAGACCAGATGATCATGCAGGCGAGGATGAGGAGTCGTATGAAACCGATGATGAGGAGGATGAGACCGATGATGAGGATGATGGCACCGATGATGAGTAGATAGGACTAAACACTTAGATTTAGTTGTGTTGCTTATTTAGTTTTGGATGGATGTTATTCACATATGTTGGATGTTTTATCGGTATATTAGTTGTTTTAGTAAAATTTGCTATGATTTCCTGTTTGTGATGGTTTTAGTGAAAATGGGATAGCGAAAATGCGCTTTGTATGCAGGTTTTGGCACTAGAAGAGTATGAGAATGATAAGAAAGCAGAAAAATAGGTGAACTGTAATCTGTAAATTGCGTCGGTCAATAACATTTAGCGTCGGTCAGACCTGATGCTAAATGGACCCATAATTTAGCGTCGGACATTAACATTTAGCGTCGGTTAAGTCCACGCAAAATGGGCATGTGAATTAGCGTCGGTCAATAGAATATTGCGTTGGAAAAGACCGACGCAAAAAAAACCTATACCCACACGATCGGTTAACCGACTCGTGGGTTGCTGGGCAGCAACGGCGTCGGTTGATTGTCATTTTACGTCGATTGTAGTTTCGACTGACGCTAACATTTAGCGTCACCGTTATTCGCGTCGGTTGGATCGACCGACACAACATGTTTTTAGCGTCGGCTATGACCGACGCTAAAAACCCGGTCTAACCGACGCCATATGTATATTTTTTTGTAGTGTCTCTATACACGTGTACACGTATTTATATACATGCACATACTCATTTTTGTACACGCGCACACGGACTATTTTTGTACATGTGCACACTCTCTCTATACACGTGTACACATTTTTATATACGTGCACATACTCAATGTACACGTGTACACATTATCTTATTACTTTTTTATATACATGTGTACACCTATTCGTACACGTGCACACTTATTTTTTACACTAGTGTCCATATACTAGTGTGCACATATTTTGTATAAATCATGTGCACACTGCTTAATAAAATAATGTGTTTACATGTGAACGTCTATTCGTACACGTGCACACCAATTTTTATATAGTAGTGTACACATGATTTGTACTCGTGTGCACATTTTTTGTACAAATCATGTGCACATTTTTTGTACAAATCATGTGCAAACTATTTAATAAGATAATTTTATTGTTATGTAATGTTAATAAGTGCTCAGTAGCATAGTGGTAGGAGTTTAATATTTAGAGAATGAGGTTATGATTTTGAATCCCATCAACAACACGTTTATTAGATTATTTTATTGAGGATGGAAACGGCGGAGGTCCGGAGTTCCGGCGGAGGGTGGGTGGATGACATTTTTAAAATACCTAAACTACCCTTCCTTGATGGGATCGAGGAAGTCATTTCCTTGATCCCAAGTCGGACTCCCTAGGCCGATTGCAATGATAACATGTCATTTCTCCTTTCGGTCTTGAGGCTGATTTTGACCTCCCTCTAGGTCTACCTCGACTCTTACTTCGATCTCTATAGTTCTTGAAATTGGGATTGCGGTTTCTACCTCTTCCATGATTTCCATATTTGCTCGCTACCAAAGCAATGTGAATACGAAGAGATCCCCAATTCTTTTCTCCTTATCTCTTCATTTATCATACTATCTTTGACAATGTCCATCGTCATCTTTCCATTTGGTGTCGAGTTGCTAAGTGAAACCACCACACTCTCCCAACTATCTAACAATGAACTAAGAAGCAACAACGCTTGCACCTCATCATCGAGATTCAACTTCAATATTGTAGTTAGTTGGTTCACAAGCCCTTGAAAATCACTCAAATGCTCCGAGACACTATGTCCATCCTTGTACTTCAAGTTCACAATCGTCAGAATTAGCGAAACTTTGTATTTAGTCGATTAACACTCATACATGGATCCCAATTTCTCCCACAACTCATCCGATCTAATATCCTTCGCAACGTGATGAAAGATAATTTGGTCAATCCATTGTGGAATGATTGTCACCGTCTTTCGATGTGACATTGGCCATTGCTTATCCATCTTGTCTTTTGGCTTATTGCTCCCACTTTCAATGAGTTTATAGAGATCTTTACAAATTAGCACGTCCTCTATTTTTGGCTTCCAAATCGAGTAGTTTGATGAAGTTAACTTGATCGTCCCTCCGTTCGACTCCTCCATTCTTGACATACACCCGAACAACCCCAATCAATCAGGCTCTGACACCACTATTGGGAAAGAGGCAGAAAATATCAAATAAGAATGAGAGACGAGACACAAAGATTTTACGTGAAAACCCAAATCAAGAAAAATCACGGGACCCCAGTCTAAGCAATAACTTCACTATACTTTGGTGGGATTACAAGTCCTCTCTAAGCAAGCCAGAGGATTACAAACACCTCAAGAACTGAGTACTTGGATCATCAATCAACAACAATAGATACTCACCAACATGGTGGATAACAAGAGCAAAGTAACAACATGAAGAGTGAAAACTCAGAGACCAAATCAAACTCCTAGCCTTCTATCCATAAGATATTATCATCGAACAAGACCTCCAAACGGCAATTCCAACGATAAAAATGTATCCCTACAACTCCTCAACACTTACACCAAATTTTAGGACAATCCAACGGTGCAATATATCAAGATCATACCTTGAACGGGTTGACCTGCTGTAGTGACGAAAAACTCAGCAATTTTTTGGTTTCTCTTTTCTCTCTTTTGTTTGCTCTATCTCTCCTCTCTGTAACTCCAGACATAAATATTAACTCCCTATCCAATACTAGATTCTTCTAAAGTAATTCATTTGAGCTCCACGATGAGCCCAAGATAACCACACAATCAATTAATGCTCTGCTATAGGAAACCAGTTAACCCAACCATCATATGTGGTCGGACCACCCAACGATTATAAGACACTCTAGAATTAGTATGCGAGTGTGTGCTTGGTCATTTTGACTATGTTTTGAACATAGAGAAACTTACTTGCACATGTGGCTATTGGGAACTCAGTGGAATTCCCTATATGCATGTCATAGTTATGCCAACCTTCTGAAGGATGTATACTATTGGGTACAAACACTACAAGAAAATTACCTCCTAACATCGAAACTCTAACAGGATAAAAAGCGGCCCATGACCTTATAGTCTTCTCTTTCTGCACGATATGTCATTATAGTGTAGATTCTGCGTCGGATGCCCTCTTAGTATTATTTAGCTGCACGAAATCAAATTTATCAGGTTTTCCGGTATTCATCCGGTTACCCATATGACGTGGCAGCCACATGTTTTATAATAATGCTTTAATAGGTGGGACCAAAAAAAACTTAAATGGATTAACTTAAAGAAATACAAATCCCTATTTATCTATCCTCTTCATCTTCTAGCCTGCGGCGGCGATGTCTTCATCTCCACTCCGACGAACTCTCAATCATCGCTCAAAACCTTCCTCTGGTCAATTTCTAGAACTCGTTCAGCCTTCTAGGACACCCAAATAGACCAACCATGCAAGAACAATGATCAACCCCTCGATTTATGTTGTATTCTTTAGTCATGAGATTAAAGAGCTCCCAACCTTTTTCCAGAAGACCGCCATGAGAGCAAGCTTGAAGCACGGAAAGGAATGTTACAGTGTTTGGCTTCAAACTGGTTTCTCCCATCTAACAGAAAAGATCTAAAGCTTCTTTAAACAATCCATTCAAAGCACACCCTGAAATCATAACAGTCCAACCCAATCAACTCGGGGTAATTATGAATCCATCTTCCACTTTCAAGAATTCCAGCATTACCACAGCCTGAAATCATAGAAAGCACCGTGACCAAATCAGGCTTCTCCCCAGTTGTTTCCATGGCTCTGAACAATGCCAATGCTTCAACCACTTCTCCTTTCTCAGCATATCCACCAATCATAGCCGTACAAGAAACAGAGCTTCTATGACACATGCCATCACACAAGAACCTAGCAGAATCAATGTCGCCACATACATTTCAAATACATTGAAATAAGAGTATTGCAAGCAAAAACATCAACATCACAGCCAAATCGATTCCGTGAGAGTGAACCAGCCTACCTTAACACAATGCATCAGGTTGTGTATAGGAAGACAACAAGTTAACAATGGTACTTATATCAGCTCTAAAACCCGTCAAAAAGCAACCTTTGGTACATACATATCCAAAGCATCAAAACATCTCCCAGAATTAGCATATCCTCCAATCAACCCAGGTTCAATCCCGCCAAAAAAACAATTCAGCCAATCCCAAATCACTACACTTCGCATACAAAGATATCCAAGTATTCGCAACAGTAACATCACAATCAATCCCAATCTGAATCCCGAACGCATGAAACCCTTTCGCCAATTCCAAATTCTCCACACATGACACAGAACACAGTCCGACTACGCCCATCATGGTAACCGAATTAGGCAACATCCCAGCAAATCTCATCTCTGAAGATCCCAAACACTCTATCCGGAAACCCCAGCTGGGAGAACCGCACCAGCATAGCAATCCACGATATGACTTCTCTCTGGGGCATTTTCACAAACACATTGTGCGCAATGTAAAGTTGATCGCATTTCACGTACAAGTCCAGCAACGATGTCTGCAAGTACACGTCGGAGTAGAGCGAAGATTTCAGGAAGTGGGCGTGGAGAGCCTGGGAGGAAGAGAGATTCGAGAGCTTGGCCAGGCCTTGGCGACGAATGGGAAGGTGAAATTGTTGGGCTTGACTTCGTTTCCTTTCATATGTCGGAAGATGGAGATGGCCTTGTGTGCATCGTTCTGATTCATGGACTCCCGTATTTGTGAGTTCTAGAAATTGACCGGAGGAAGGTTTTGAGCGCGGTTGAGAGTTCGTCGGAGTGGAGATGAAGACATCGCCGCCGACAGGCTAGAAGATGAAGAGGATAAATAGGGATTTGTATTTTTTTAAGTTAATCCATTTAATTTTTTTGGGTCCCACCTATTAAAGTATTATTGTAAAACTGAAACATGTGGCTGCCATATCATAGGGTTAACCGGATGAATACGGGGAAACCTGATAAATTTGAATTCGTGTAGTTAAATAATACTAAGAGGGCATCCGACGCAGAATCTACACTATGATGGCATATCGTGCAGAAAGGAAAGACTATGAGGTCATGGGCCACTTTTTATCCACTCTAACAGCGGTCAGGAATCCGCTGTTAGATAATACTGCCTAACAGTGGATTTTTAAAAATCCGCTGTTAGCTAACATCGGTCATAAATCCGCTGTTAGGTATTCGATGTTAAAATGAAAAGTCAGCTGGCGCCAAAAAATCCCGCCACCGCGGGAATGTGAAATTTTGGAGGGAAAGCTAACAGCGGATAATTTCCGCTGTTAGAATGAAAATTCAGTAGGCGCCCAAATATCTCGCCTCCGTGAGAATTCAAAATTTTGGGTGGGAACCTAACAGCGGATAATATCCGCTGTTAGGGAATCCGTCGTTACATATTGCTGATGTGGCAATCCGTGTGCCCACCTCTAGCCAGTCCATGTGTTTTGTTATTTTATTTATTTATCTTTCTATAATTTTGCACATTTGCGTACTTGGAAGGTTTGATTGGTAGGAAGAAGAAAGAAAAAAGAAGAAGAGAAAAAAGGAAAGAAAAGAAGAAAGAAGTAAAGGAAGAAGAGAGTAGAAGAACGAGAAGAAGAAGAAGAAGAATAGAAAGAAAGAAGAAGAAGAAGAAAAAGAGAAGAAGAAAAAGAAGAAGAAGAAGAAGAAGAATACAAGAGAAGAAGAAAAAATAAGAAGAAGAAGAAAAGAGAAGAAGAAGAAAAGAAGATGAAGAAGAAGAACAAAAGATGAAGAAGAATAGAAGATAGAAGAAGACAAAAGATGAAGAAGAAGAAGGGCAGAAGAAGAAGAAGAAAGAAGAAGAAAGAAAACAACTGAAGATGAAGAAAGAGAAGAAAAAGAAGAAGGAGAATAGAGAATCAAGATATGGAATAGAGAAAGAGAGAAGAAGAAGAAGAAGAAGAAGAAGGAAGGAAGGAGAAGAAAGTTGAATGAAGAAGAAGAAGAGGAACAAACACAGAAATCTGCTCCGGCGAGCAGGTTTCTGCAATTTTTTTTAATTCTGATCGGATCTCTAACAGCGAATTTTATCCGCTGTTAGATTTAACAGCGGATATGAAGCCTTCCGCTGTTAGGTTTAACAGCGGATATGAAGCCATCCGCTGTTAGGTTTAACGGCGAACGCCAATCCGCTGTTAGCTAAGCTTACGTTAGTCAACCTAACAGCGGACACGCGTCCGCCTTTAGGATAGCTAACAGCGGCCTATCCGCTGTTAGACTAAATAAAAATCCGCTGTTAAACCTCCTTTTTCTTGTAGTGAAACATACTATACTGTACATTATGCGCAAAATGCATACGACTTTGGGTGTTTATTTGCAATGCTAGGTCAACAAGCCTGAGAGAAAATGAGGGATATGTAGTTCTAACCCCCCCCCCCCCCCTCTCGATACCTTTTTTCTCTCTGATTTTCCCCAACATCGACTGCCCTGACTTGACGATTTCAGTACCTAATGTTCGGTGACAGAAGTGGAAGGGGTTACGAGGTGGGAAGGTGAAAAAAATTGGTACCTAAGTTTTAAAATCAGTACCTCATCCTTGCCGGCTCCTCGACTCCTTCTTTAGTCTTGTCAGGTACCGAGAAGGATTAGGTAGCTACCTTGATTCTTATTTGGGTTGGCTGCGAAAGGCGGAGAGGAAATCATGATTGATGGGGAAGAGGGAAGGAGGCTTGGCGGCAAAAGGAATAGAGTGAATGAAGTTTAGCGGCGTAAGGAAGAGAGGGAAGGAGAATCTGCGGTGGAGAGGGAAGGACGACGACGGAAGGCAGAGTGGGAAGGAGATGATGGCAATGAGAGCTGAATGAAAGAGGCAGTAGGCAGATTAGGGTTTCCAATTGCAGTTTATATTAGGGTTTTCGGTAGTTACAAACTCAGCACAGGTAACAAAAATACATATTTGCCCAATTTAATATCACCCATCATATCTTTATTAATTGATCTAATGATATAGCTAATAGTGTTGTCATAATAGGGAGTGTGAACCAAACTAAGAAAAGCTGTGTTGGCCAATTGGGCATGGCTACGTAGGTACCCTTTATTACCTTATAAACAGAGACCCTTGTAGTAGTAGTAGTAGTAAAAACGACAAAAGTAATGAGACGAATCTATCATGCATGGCCATCAACTCTAGGGAGAAGGGACATTAGATGTCACTGTAGCTAAGATGGAATAGCAAATAGGCCCCAAACTTGCTTTTGTTTTCATGTAAACAAAAGATATTAGAGTGTGGGGGGTCTGGTCTTGTGTCGACAATCTTCTCCATGATATTTGAAACCTAACAAGATGTCCAATCAAATAAACACCTGCACATGTGATATCAATGGGGGAAAAAATAGTATAGCTAAGCCAGTTTGGTCATGTGTCATGGTTTCCTAGTTGCCAGATTTCTGGTGAACTGACCAATCATCATGTTTGTTTTCTTTCTTTCTTTCTTTCTCTCAATATATAACCAACCATATAAACTAGCTAGTTAGCTACCACATATTGTTATGCATTGTTTCTACACCTCGTAGTCGTAGTCGTAGTCGTACTCGTTCTACTCGTACTCGTACTCGTACTCTCCTAATTCCTACCATCTTATAATGAATTAATGATCACAACCTCCTTTTCCAGTTTCCACCATGCACGAAGAAGACTAGCTCATATATAACGTGGAACCTTCTTTATCAATCCCTTACGACTGTTGTACGTACAATTGGGTAAGCTCACTGTATTTGGTTTTGAAACCTCTATTTGTTTTATTTGGTGGTTAATTAATTTGCAATATCTAATTATCGGAGAAGACCAGCTGTAACTGAACACAGTCCACAAGATGACCTCTAATAATCAAGTGATACTACTTAATTATGGGAGGAAAGAATTGAAATGAGCGAAAAAGTTGTCCCATACATATTGGTACCGTAAACTGCAAAACAAGATCAACAACAAGCATGCAAACAGAAGGACAATCCGAGTCGATCGACTTCACGATCTGTCCTTAAGAATTGTTATTCCCCTCTACGTCACCCAAGGTTAACGGAATCAATTCTCCCAGGATAAAACGGATACTCACATGCGTAGTGGTGATGCAAACGCAAGTGATCGGCGAACTCAACGAACGGCGCAATCACGAGACTCGATTCCTTTGAAAACAATGAATGCAGAGAGCTTTTTGTGCAGAGAATAAGTTTAGAGAGGGGAAAAATCTGTAGGAGAAAGTGCAGGGACTGATTTGCTATTTATAGTAAATGAAGGGGTGCCCCTTCTGGCAGTTGGGCAGTTTGACTCGTGTCGGTTCGCGACTGAACAGGTTTAAAACCTGGTTCCGGTTTGGGTTCAAACCACAAACTCTGGAGGACTTTTCGGTCAAACCAAGTCGGCCGGGTAGCAAAAGAATTGAATCAAATCAAATCTTTAATCCGAATCCAAGGCCAAGGCAAGGCGAGGCGACGACGACGGCGCGAATGCCAATCACCATCTCAAGCCTTTTACCAACCTTAGTGGGCTTGATTTCTTATATCTAGCTCCGCTTTCCCATCAATTAGGAATGTGGTATTAACACCACTTAGCTCATTCCTTCATTCACACATCAAATTCCCAACAATACTAATTGACACGCAAACATTTTAGTTTGATATTTGGTTAACTTTAATAAAAAAGTTGATGAAAGTCGCCAAAGTGACTATTTTCAGTAGAAGAAGTGGCTAGAATGGGCAAATTTATTACAAGTTTTACCAGATTTGTGCATTAGACCCTAAGAAGTTGTCAGTCCTTGTAATTGTTGTGAGGAGTGTTTTCATTTGCTACTACTAGTCGTTCTAGTTGTTGCAATTTTTGCCTACCATTTTTTCTATCTTGAGTCATTTAGATGCAACGGTTCTTGACATGGTATCAGTTACAAATCCTAATAACCCTCTAATTGCTAAACAAAACTTGGCGAAACGAAACTATGTTAACTTCAAACTCTTTGATGAATTTTTGTTTGAGGTTACGAATCTACTAAAATATAAAACTAATAAGGATCATGGCTGTCGCTGTTACCTGTTAGTCTATTGATTAATGTATATATACAGAGAGAGAGAGAAGGGGAAGCCAAGGAAAACAATTAGAAACTATGGGGAAGTAAGTAAAGTAAGAAAGAAAAAGAAAAAAAAAGATAGGAAGATGAAGGCATGAAGTGAGAAAAGAAAAGAAAACAGCTGCTGACAAACTCCAATATTCCCGGTGTTTTGATAGGCCGACAGTAGGACAAACTTTGTTATAATTATAAATAAACACTCTGCCATATACTTATATTATATAGTTTGACATTATGAGGATTGATTGATTCTTACTTATATACAATACTATGCAGCAAGCTATGCATCGTAATCATCAAATAAATGCCTATGCTTTGCTTTCGTGTTCTTGTTCTTGTTCTTGTTCCCATCAAATATATAAAAGAGATACAGCGGACAACTGGGACAGGCAATATGTTCTTTTTCTTGTTTGCGTAATTTTATAATCAACTTCTGGGTTTCAACGTAGCAACCCAGAAATGGAAACGGAGGAGGAAAGAAGCTTAAATGGACCGATAAGTTATAAGGTTGTCTTGGGTTGGGTGATAAAAGCGGCCAATCCAATTAGCTCTTCCCTTGGGAAGCTACATTTTTTGCAACCTTTCTTCAAGTCTTCTCAACCGTGTTGACTTGACATTGTTGTTGTTTCACTCTCTGCTCTATTCAAGAGAGTCTCCCACACTAACTCATTATTTATTATTTATCTACTCATAATCATAATGGTAAAAACCATCAACTATCTATGCTTAATATCAATTTTGGTCATGGTGATATTAACCTTTCTTTGTGCTCATTAACTTATTGGATTTGTAATCATATGTATATGTATGGTTATTTCGTCAACTCTCCATTCAAATTCTCCATTAATGGCTAATATAATCAAGCCAACTCAACAATTTTTTCCACGTCACCCAATTCACTTAGACTCAACCTAATTACCTAACCAAATCTAAACCAACCAAATCCAAAACTCAATAACTCATGCTAACCTAACCTTTCTTCTACCAATCTTCCCCAATTCTTATACCCCACCAAACCTGGGTTCGTTCATGATATCTAACAATATGGCTTGGATCGTTCTTCTCAATCTCCCCTTTCTTCTCATTTTTCATCATATCTAATTCTCAGCAGTAGCAACAACCAACAACTTCACTCTCCTTCAAATTCACTCGTTCCCTGCCACCTCGTGTACTTTTGACATCAGACTCTTCGACAACTACCTGCCTCAACTCCTCCATCCTCGTCACTAACAACGAAACCTAGAACATCGGTCATGTCATCTACTCCCGCCCCCCTCACCCTCTGGACCAACTCCTCCTCTGTCGGAGCCTTGTTCGTCGTCGACTTCGTCTTCTCCGTCAACGCTGGCCACAATGACTCCCACGGCGATGGCCTCTCCTTCTACTCTTCAATCTCACCCTCTGATGAGGCCATCCCTAGCGTGGCCATGGTCAACCATGCATCGATCACCCAGAGTTAAGCCACCACTTCTTAAAAGGAGGTTGATGAACCTGTCGTTGTGCTGGTTCAAACAAATAACTAACAAAGCTAACAAAAGCTAGGGTAGATCGTATTCCACGGGCCTTCTAATGATCGACTACTCAAATAAGCTGGCAAATTACTCAGGTTTAAACACTCCGTGCGTGGTGTGAGTTCCACGACTTCTAATTCTAAGAAATGCAGAGAAATTAAAAATTGAAACTAAAAGCAGATTGGAAATTAGGGTTGAAAACAGAGATGACAGACGAACTTAGACTTCGAATCCCCCTTCGTTCACCAGAGCATAGGCAATCAACAGATCAGCGGATTTCAATTCTCATTCAATCAATTCTAAGACACCACCATAACTCCTAACCCTTAGGTTTAAGACCGGCGAACGTTCGCTCTATCCGTTCTAGCTACCAAGATTAATTAGCTGCCCGGGTACGGTCGCCTCTCGCAACGACTTAACTTAACTGGTGGAATTACTAACGATTTATGAGTTACTCTTGCAGTGGATTAACCCTAATCGGTTCCTACGAAAGGCACACTCCAATTATAAGGTTAATTGTTCAATTTGATGTTTTAAAGTAAGGCGAGCGTTCGCTTCTATCCTTAGCTTAACAAGAATCTAATCTAGGTGATCAATCCAGACAAGAAACATGAGCAATGAAGAACAAATCAAACATGAAAGAGAAACTGATTGAACTTTGAATCTAATCACCGCCGATCCGTGACCGCTTTAAAGCCCTGGGTCACTTAGGGTTCATCTAGTCTAAGCTCTAAGAGTTTAGCTACTCATGTTCATCACAAAAGAATCAAAGACAAAGATAGAGTTCATCATACAAAGGAAGAACAGAAAAGTATCTGAAAAACCTAATTAAGACGACTCCGGCAGAACTTCGATCTTCCGGTAGACTGCAATCCTAGCTCCGAGTCTTCGAGATGGAAGGGATGGCGTCACGATCTCTTTCCGGCTCTTCGAACTCTAAACTCTCCTTCAGAACTCTTGAGAATCCTTGAAGTATTTTGTATTAGTTGGAAATTATGATTATGAAAAAGTATATATGATTTGGGCCGCCGGTTAAGTATTTATACTTAACCCTAATACTGCCGGATTTTAACTGAGATTTTCGGCGAAATATGAAGGAATTTTCGTCGAAAATTCCTTTATAAAATGGGTTGTTCGCCGGCTGAACTCTCCTGTGTTTTTCGGACCGATGGTTCTCGGCGAAAACTTGATATTTTCGCCGAAAACTTCCTTGGTTGAGCTCCAGTGGATTTGTTCATGTATTTTCGCTGAAAACCCTAGGTGTTTTCGCCGAAAAATTCCTTTGTAAAACGGGGCCGGATTTGGTTTGACTTGGTTGGCTCCTTGGATCGATTCCGGTGCGATTCCTCGAGGTTCCAACGCCTTAGATACGTCCTTGGCTACTTATTTGACGGCAAAAACCTGTGCTAACATAGAAACACTAGAAAACCATCAAATAGACCCGAAACGGGCCAAGGTAACACAAATGGCACGAGATAGGGCAATTGATTGAATATTCGTTATTCTACCCTAAAAACCATGTCTTAAGCAAGGAAATGTCGCTTAAATGAGGCTGATAATCACGTCAAATCGAGTGTCATCAGAGGTCACAACTTATATTGGAGATTGGAGCAAGATACCACATGAATAACTTGAAGACAAGCTCAACTGGGATACATGGACCACACTTCAGGTCATAGACGGCCACACACTCGATCCGCCAGCCACAATGCTCACAATCGAACACCAAGTGGCCATGGCCGGCCCATCCTTACTTCTCATGGCCATGGTGCCAGACACCAACTCTTGCTCAGCCCACAACACGGGTCAGAGTTTCCCAGTGATCCGACCATAGTCACACCATTCGGCACCCACCACCTCCCGATCGGGGTGCCACACTCAACCACGACCAACTCGACTCTATGGAGGTAGACCACACACGGACTGAGCCCCCACAGTCCTCCTCAACATCATCATCATCCGAGTCATGCCCGGAACCACCCCAGCTCGGCCCCGATGCTCGATCTACCACCATGATCATGAGGCCGGTCGCCCGAGAAACTCTAGGCCCTAAAATTTTGGGCCCTTTGGTATCAACACAAAGGGCCTAAAATTAATAATTTATAGAGAATATATTGCTAAGAAAATTATGTAATTAAAAAAATAAAAATTACATATTCAAAACTACAAAACTAAAATACATGATATATCATTCAAATAAAAAATAATTTAATATCTCAAAAAAATAATTTAAATAAGTAGTAAAAAACTAACTGTATTAGTAAAAAACGGCGTTAGTAAAAAATGGACTGCGTTGGTAAAAAACAGATTACGTTAGTAAAAAAATGAACTGGGTTAATAAATACGGACTACAAGGACATAATTGTCGAATTATGTTAAAATATGAACTGCGTACAGTAAAACACGATTGCAAATAGCAGGAATTCAATTGATTAAAGTTGGTCAAATGTGATATTACTTAGTGCACGTGCATGGCTCATGCTGTTGTGTTCTGCCAATTGGAAACTAAAGGAATGGAAGGAGACTAGAGTTTGGTCATTACAATTTTCAATTGGAATATTGATATATAGTGTTCTCAGCCATTTTCGTTCATGTAGGTCAGCATTACTGAAAGATGGCCAGTGGCTAATCGAATTTGGGCAAAACAACTGGACTCTGCATTTGGAGCATACACTCCTTGTGCAATCAATTCTCTAGTAATTTATACATCTTATTTGACGCTCTTGGGACTATGCTTCTATCGGCTGTGGTTGATTAAGGATCCAAAACCTCAAAAGTACTGTCTACAACTACATATTGGCTTTCCTCCTTTTGAGGCAAGCTTCTGCTATGTCAAAAAGGTTTTTACTTGGCTTCCTGCTATGTCCTTGAACTGTTTGCATTTGAGCTTATGATCATACAAGGTATGATTACTCCATCAAGCATTTCTTCCATTCCAGCCACGGCGCAGAACCTAAAGGACACACACAAAAACATAACACCACAGCATTAGTATAGTTTGATCATATAATATAACAAATTAAGTTATGAGACCCTATACTATACTGGGTTTGATGGAGGAGAGGATTTGAATCCTTCCTTACTGCATTACATGCTAACAGATTAAACAGAGAAACCAGGCAAGGGAAGCTAGCTTTCACATACCTTTCTAGCTACTCTCTGAATACTAGTCCCCTACCATTCCTTACTATACATTTTATGAGCCATATAGCATTGATAGTAATCAGCCTTCGGGTCTGATGATCCACCATACAAAAAATCGCAATGAGTTTGTTAAAATGAGGAAAATGTAAACATACAGCAGACAATTATCATATTTAAAGCTGAAAGAAAGGAACTAAGAGAGTTAGAGAGGAAGGAGTTATACCTCTGCTATTGGAGCGGGTAAAGGCAAGGCAAAGGTGATCAGCACAGTCGGGAACAGGACCAAATTCTGGAACAGTACCAAATTCATATCCCCAACTATCTCCAGGTATTAAAATCTCGCATGACCCGTAATCATCCAACAGTTTAAACTTGCAACCCCGGATGTAATTAACTGTGTCAAACTCATTGTCGTTCAAAGGCTTTTCTACCCATACAATGAGAAAATACACATCAGATTTGTTCTCGTCGACACCAAGGACCCATCCATCTCTTGCCCTTCCTTCCAACTTCATGGACTCCACTACATCCTTGACAGGAACCCCTTCCCCAGACTTCTTATCATAAATGACCAACAAGGACGGGTTGCTGGTATCCTCACAGTCAAACTGAAATGATTTACCACTGTGATAGCAAATAAAAGATCGCTCTTCTTTTAAAAAAGATGCTAAGATGTGGTAAGGAGCTATCTTCTTCTGCTCAAGTTTTTCCACTGTCTTTTCAAAAGACCTACCAGGAAAAGATGACATCTCTTGTTGAACCCACTGGGAATTGTCCATGTCAAAACAATACAGAGTGTAGGTGAAGCTAATGTTTTTATTTTTAGATAACACACAAATATACAATCTACTCTCTGCAACTGCATGAGCTTCCATACTAATAAATTGGCCTTGTTTCCAAAAGGGCGGATCAGCTTCCACCTCAACCGTAACCCCATCATTCGAGAGTGACAAAACCTCGAAAGGAGTGGGAGTAAGAAATTGATCGTGCTTACCAGGATTTGACAAGACAAAAATCTTCTTCTTGTAGGGAACAACAAGAGGAAATTCCTTAGGCCCTTTCATATAGACTGCTAACTCAAATTCCAGATGTTCATCATCAGAAGAAGAAAATATCTTTTGCAGATCACAGACATGCGCGACTAGAGGATACCTCGTATTCATTGTTTTATAGAATAAAAGGCCATCAACGACTTCAGTCTCAGGCTTATCATTGATGCGGCCATAAATACTACCACCACCTATAGCAAACAGTTTCCCTTGTACGACGGCGTATCCCCTGCCGTCAAAGAAATCATCCCTAGCTTTGCCGGTGATATCTTTGGGCGGGTAGACGGAGCGGAAGCGCATGTCGGGTATTAAATTGTCATTATTGATTTTAGTCAGGCCAATATCTACACGCCCAGGGTGATAAAAAACTAGTCCGCATATATCACCATGATTATAATCAAACCCAGATGAATTTCCTACCTCAATAGAGCTTCTTCCACCGCCGTAGCAACTGCTAGTTGTCAATTTTTTTTGAGCCTCCAGGTACAACCTCACTTCCTCCTTAGTAGTTTTCAAGTACTTTGGTTCGGATTTGGCCATTCGGGAGAGTGGAGGGTGGAGGAGGGAGGAAGATCTGGGAGGAGAGAAGAGGAAGAAGGTGGAAGGAGGAGGAGGTTTTTATTTTTGAGTTTCAGAGCTTCTGATTGATTTTATTTATAGCCATAGCACCGTGGATTTTTTCCCTATCAGGTTCAGTGGTCATCCAAAACACAAATTCCCAAAATAGGGTCAAGCTTGAGTCAATTCCCAAAAGGGGTTAATTGTGCCACATCAGCCTTGAACTGGCGATTTCCTTCCTTTTAAATGTGGAAGGCTTATTTAGCTATTATGTACTTTGTGTTTATATTTTTTAATATTATTATTATATGAATGTTTTATGAATATTTTTATAATTGTTCTATACGTTAAATTGATGAGTCTATAAATTATAGTGGATTTAACCGGAAAATATTTCAAAAATATAGAGTTGAGTTTGCTACCTTGACACCTGAAATGACCGAAATGATCTGAACCCGACAACCCAACTTTTTTGGGTGGGTTAGGGTCGGGTTTAGGGTCAACCCGTTAATTTTGAAATATAGTAACTCGTTAACCGAATAACTTGACTGAATGACCCACTACCCGAATGACTCATTACTTAGGTCGGGTTACTCGTTACAGTAACGGGTCATTCGGTCAGGTTACTCGTTACAGTAATGGGTCATTCGGTCGGGTGACTCATTACCGTAATGGGTCATTCGCTCATTTCAGGTATCAAAGTAACAAACTCAACCCTTATAACGATTTTAGTGATAAACCACATAACATTACACTCATCAATTTAACATATAGAACAATTATAAAAATATTCATAAAATAATAATATTAGAAAATATAACATAATAGCTAAATAAGCCTTCCACATTTAAAAGGAATGAAATCGCTAGTTCAATTGGCGTTCAAGTGGCTGATGTGGCACAATTAACCCCTTGTGGGAATTGACTAAAGCTTAGCCCTATTTTGGGAATTTGTGTTTTGGATGACCCTGATGATAGTAGGGAAAGTAGAAATTGGGCCACACATGTATGACTCGGCCCAAACCCTATATTCATTAGTATTCCAACAATTATTATCCACGGACCAAGGGGCAAGGGATATTGGTTCTTTTGTTGCGGTGCGGATGAGTCAATTCTATTCTTTCCTGTTCGTCAGTTTCTGGGCGACAATAATGGAAATAAGAACCCTCGACGTCACAGATGACGCATGCAAGTCTACAGTAGTTGAATACTGCCCACATAATAATATTCTCCTCGTCTTATTACTTGTTTCTCTGATTTCCCTTTCACTGTTTACAAATAATAATTATAATAAGAACAAGTATTCTATTTCTATATATTATCACATGTCCTCGGAATCGGATGCATCCATGCAAGGACAAGTGCACAACTTCTCACTCTCCGCCAATGCTCAGAAGAAGCACCATTGCTCCATCTCCACCATTCTGAAATTCTCCTTCTTCATTCATTTCAAGGTATTCCTCACTTCTAAAGTAACTCTTTTAGTCTTTACCCTCTCTGATTGTTGTTTTGGTGTCGTTCCTGCTGCCAGCCATTTGATTTTCTTCTAGTTGATTGTGGAAGTTGGAAAGATGATATTGCTGTATGAGAAATTGAAACCAAAAGAAGAAGATTTCCGTAGAATCCACTCTTAAGAGCTGCTTGCTCTGGCTTTAATTGTACATTTATGCTCTGTATGAAAACTCATTTCAGTTTCTATTTTCAGTTTGAGTCCGGTCAGTTGGTCCAATTTAGGTATGGCTCAGCTCAGTCACTTTGATTAAGGTGTTATTGCCTGTTTTTCTGGTGGTTTTACTTATTGTTATGCTGCTAATTTTAATATAAATGGGAATTCAAATGATTAGAGGCGGTCAAATGTGATATTACTTAGGTGCTTGATACAGGCATGGCTCATGTAGTTTTGTACTGCCATTGAAAACTAAAGGAAGGGAAGGAGACTAGAGTTTGGTCATTACAACTTTCAGTTGGAATAGGGATATGCTGTGTTCTCAGCCATTTTTGTTCTTGTAGGTCGGCATTACGGAAAGATGGCTTGGGAGCCGCTAGTTTCGTATTGTAAACCAGTGGCTAATGGAATTTGGGCTAAACAACTGGACTCTGCATTTGGGGCATACACTCCTTGTGCCATCAACTCTCTAGTAATTTGTATATCTTATTTGACGCTCTTAGGACTATGCTTCTATCGGCTGTGGTTGATTAAGGATCCAAAAGCTCAAAAGTACTGTCTGAGGACAAAGTCCTACAACTACATATTGGTATCCCTGGCTGCTTATTGTACAGCTGAGCCTATATTCAGGCTAGTTACGAATATGTCACTCTTTAATCTGGACGGAGACATTGGCTTTCCTCCTTTTGAGGTAAGCTTCTGCTACGTCAAAATGGTTTTTACTTGTATCTTCCCACCTAGAGTTTATTTATATATGTCCTTGAACTGTTTGCATTTGAGCTTATGATCATAGAAGGTATGGTTATAATGCATAATATAATATGCTTAACTAAAATGTGGCTAATAATGTTTTGTCACTTCCATGTTTTTCTTTGTTGGCTTCAGATGGTTTCTTTGGTCATTCAGACCTTCTCCTGGTGTTCCATGCTTATTATGGTCAGCGTGGAAATTAAAATATATATCCGGAAGTTCCGATGGTATGTGAGATTTGGAGTCATTTATTCACTAATAGCAGAATGTGTAGTTTTCAATCTCATTCTGCCAATGAGTGATTACTCAAGCAGGTAAATTCTTATACTGTTCTCCAGTTACTCTTTTCTTTCATTCATGTAAGCAATGATTGCGAGCATTGGTTGTTCAGTTTTAAGCATATGATTCAATAGTAAAGGAAACAATATATCTTCCTACAATTTATATTGAAAGGGGAACCCCAATGACGAATGATTTTGATGCAGATTGGCCTTCTACATGTATGTGGGCACATTTGTCTGCAAGGTATTTGCGCTCCTTTGCACACTTATCGGTCTTTTCATTTCATTGTTTCTCTTTCCTAACCTGTTTCACATTTTCATTTCATTGTTTCTCTTTCCTAACCTGTTTCACATTTTCATTTCATTGTTTCTCTTTCCTAACCTGTTTCACATTTTTGTGTCCTCTGTATTGAGTCTGGTACTTGCCTTTACAAAAAGTAAATTCCTGAAACACCAACTAGTTTGCATGAGGTCAGGCTATACCAAATCTAAGCTTGGAATGGATGCGTGCTTTCTTATTGCCCACCAAACAAACAATTAATTCTATGCCATCCACTTTCTATTAAGACCATCCTTAGTTTTCGTTTGTCCTTGCAACGTCATGCTAGTACCTTTCTATTGGATGAAACAGGCTGTAGACAGGAACATCATTTCAACATAAAACACCAGGGTTTTCTGCATCTCTTCACTGCTGGAACACATTGTGGCCATAGTTATCACAGCAGTGAACTTTAAGTCGAGTCATTTGAAAGACAATATCATTTATGTTCTTCTCGTAGGAATCTTTAATGCTTTTCGGTTTTGGCATATAATGTCTCTTTTACTTCTGTTGACAATCTTGGCTCAATTTATAATGTATTCTGTTGTATAGGTTTTATTCGGAGTCCTTCTTTTTATTCACGTGCCTACACTGGATCCATATCCTGGTTATGTTTTTCTGGAACCTGAATCGAATGACAACGGTGAGTATGAGGCCCTCCATGGGGAAGAGCAGATATGTCCTGAGAGGCATGTGAATATTTTCTCCCGTAAGTGCCCTTCTTTAATAAGGTTTTTTAAGTAATTAAACATAATTCTTGGACTTAACAACTACTAATTGATATATGTTGATCCATTGCTACGTCTTAGGCATATATTTTGGATGGATGACTTCACTTATGGAACAAGGCTACAAGAAACCCATCACTGAAAAGGATGTCTGGAAATTAGATGCGTGGGATGAGACGGAAACACTGATTAATAAGTTTGTAGTTTATTTATTTGTTTTTCTTTAATACTCTAGTGTGGTGGATACGTCTATTACATGCATCATATTGTCAGTCTAACTTTGGCAGGTTCCAGAAATCTTGGGTTGAAGAATCCAAAAAGAAAAACCCATGGCTATTAAGAGCTCTAAATAATAGCCTCGGAGGAAGGTATCTAGTTACCTGTTTAATCACTTTACATGTTTTCATTTCAGTTCAATTGTACCTGGGATAAATAGATAGATCACTGACTTGCCGTATTCTACGCTGGAACTTTCTTCATCTCAATTTACTTATCGAGTCATATTGTTTCTGACTTTCTGTAGGTTTTGGCTAGGAGGACTGTTTAAGGTAATAAACTCACACTAATACATTGCTTTTATCTGACTGTGCTTCGGTTTTCCTTCTGCAATTTTTATGGATGTGATGTTCTGCTCTGAAGTCTGATAGAGCAAATACTCTGAACTTACCCCTAATGGCACAACTGACATGCTGCTTATGGACTTTCTGTACCTGATGTAGATCGGCAATGATCTTTCTCAGTTCGTGGGGCCTGTTATCCTGAGTCATCTCTTACAGGTTAAGTCTGTATTTTATGTTACTGACCTTTTATGTTCCTTTTCACGTTATGTTAAGTATTAGCTAAGAACTGGTTAGTTAGGAAGTCGAGACAAATAGCCCTTATAGTCAAGGTAGGAGAGTAAATAGCTCTTTATACAAACTTATGTACTGTAATCTTTGTGGAATAAGAAAACAGGGAGTTTTACCCAAGTAAGAAAAGTTTCAAATCTGTGAAAATCATTGTGGATAAAACTGGAGATCTAGGTTAATAGGATACAACTCTTTATGGACATTGCAAGCAGGATTAACAATTATCTTTTGCGAAATTCTTTAGCACCAAATGTCTAATATATTGATGTCTGAATGAAGCTAAATATGTCTTCTTCTTCCTTTTGATCTAATAATCAAAGAGTTCTCAGTTCTTATGCTCTTTTTTGTTCTTCAGTCAATGCAGAATGGGGAGCCGACTTGGATTGGTTATGCATATGCTTTTTCAATTTTCATTGGAGTGGTATGGATTTTATCTCATTTCTCATTGAAAATCTTATAAGTTACTATTGTTGTATCAGAAACGTTATGATGTTATGCTGTTGAAAATGATGAGTACATTGCATGCATCATAGAGAAAATTCATGATGATTTCTGTATCCATCTTTATATCTGTCTTTCGGCAGCCTGTGCTACTGCCGAGTCTTGTGAGATGATCTTTTATTTTTATCATCTCTTGTCTTGATTCAGTCGCTCGGGGTGCTCACTGAGTCCCAGTACTTTCAGAATGTTATGCGCATTGGATTTCGACTGAGATCAACTTTGGTAAGGTTGTTGCTTTGTCACAGATTATTGATTTTTTTCATGTGCCCAAACAATAGATTGATTTCTTGCCCTTTCTCTTTTTCTCTCATTTTTCCATTATGAATGGATGTATTAAAATCACCTCAATTAGTATGTCACTCAGAGCCATCTTAAAATTGGTGTGTTTCCACATGACATGCAATCATTGTTGTTGATGATTCCCTTGCAAATTGCAATACAGGTGGCTGCCATATTCCGTAAATCCTTGAGACTAACTCATGAGGCCCGTAAGAATTTCCCAACTGGGAAGATTACAAATATGATCACAACAGATGCCAATACAATCCAGGTGTGTATCATCTGACAATTATTATGAATTACTGGGCAAGATGATCGACTGGCTAAATATTCAAGCAATAACCGCTGCTGATAATCAACCAGTTGAATACTATCTTGGACTGGTTGTCCCTTTAATGATTGGGCATGTTGATTTGAAATTGGCATTCCATTACATTTTTAGCAAGTATGCCAACAACTTCACAACTTGTGGTCAGCACCATTCAGAATCACCTTGTCTATGGTGCTTCTCTACCAACAATTGGGTGTTGCTTCTCTTTTTGGATCGTTGCTGCTTCTCCTCATGATTCCTTTACAGGTAACCTTGCTATTCTCCTCTCTTTTTTAATCTGTAATTATCAATATGCTTTTGAAGTTATTTTCTTACTTGTTAACTGCATATCTCTGGTGTAAATTGCCTAAGTTTATTGTTGATACCGACAGACAGTCGTGATAAGCAAAATGAGAAAACTAACAAAAGAAGGGCTGCAAAGGACTGATAAGAGAGTCAGCCTCATGAATGAAATCCTTGCTGCGATGGAAACTGTGAAGTATATTTCTACTTAATTTTTTGTTTGGCTCACCATTACAAACAGTTTGTCGATAAGCTTAAGTCAAACTACATTTCAGATGTTATGCATGGGAGAAAAGCTTTCAGAATAGAGTTCAAGACCTACGGAGTGATGAACTGTCATGGTTTCGCAGAGCCCAATTGCTGTCTGCTGTAGGGAACTCATACTCTTGCTTGCATTTCCATAGACTGAAAGCATAGACCTTGATATTGGATATAGTACAAAAACACTACATTTTTGTTGACTGCTTGCCTTACATTGCAGTTCAACAGTTTTGTGCTCAACAGCATACCAGTTGTTGTGACATTGGTTTCATTTGGAACTTTCACGTTACTTGGGGGAGATTTAACACCTGCACGGGCATTTACATCACTCTCTCTGTTTCAAGTGCTACGATTTCCATTAAACATGCTTCCTAACTTATTAAGCCAGGTTGGTCACTTCTCTTCGTCCTTCGTGCTACATTCTATCAACTTTAGTACCTAAACAGGAGACAAACCAATATGAGCTTGTTGGAGTTACTGATTCGAGAGATCCTCATTCAGAACAGTTTTCCTATGCAAAGGGAAAAGGAAAAGAAATTTTTTGTTGTAAATTCAATGACCATGTGTATTAATATGTTTAGGATGTTGTTTAGTTTATATGGTTATGTTGCCTTTCAAATAACAGTGAGTAATAGTATCAGAATAAATTCTACTGGTCACCTTTAGCATGTTTTTCCTATCATAACAAGTTTCCCCGCTATCTGACTTTTGCAGGTTGTAACTGCAAATGTGTCTATCCACCGCTTAGAGGAACTATTTTTGTCAGAAGAGAGAACTCTGACAAAAAATCCACCACTTGAACCAGGAGTTCCAGCCATATCTATCAAGGATGGATACTTTTCATGGGATTCGAAGGTTCATCTTTTGTTTCCTACTGACCATTCTAGTTTTTTCTGCTCTGTCAGTGAAATACTTGTTACATTTTTTAGTTATTTCTGTATATTGGCTAAGCAGTTTTCAATAATTTAACAATCTAACACAACATTAATGTTCATCCGCTTGAAGCCATGAGATAAATTCATTGATGAAAGTATGAAACACTCCCTTCATACTAGGACTTGGTTGACCCTTTCAATTTAGGTTGTTATTGTCAGCCAAGGAGTGCGAGAATATTTTTCTTTTAGCCTTGAACCTTTTACCATATTTTAAGAATTACTGGCTTTTCCAAGTATGTAATTGGTGTTTTCAAGCTTCGTTTGCTGTATGGTTGTACCTCTAAACTTCTGCTCTTTCTAGGCAGAGAATCCAACTTTGTCAAATATCAATCTTGATATACCAACCGGCAGCTTAGTTGCAATTGTCGGTGGAACTGGAGAAGGAAAGACTTCACTTGTGTCAGCAATGCTCGGAGAATTGCCTGCTCTAGCAGATACTAGGGTAGCAGTTAGAGGGACTGTCGCTTATGTCCCTCAAGTTTCATGGATTTTCAATGCTACTGTGAGTTGTTGCATACGCTCTTCTCATTGTTGTAATCATTGTGGACTTCACAATGCTTCTGGAGTAATCACCTTCGCATCTGAGGATTTAACTATGATATATTCATTGTTCCAGTTACGTGACAACATATTGTTTGGATCTGCGTTTGAGCCTGAGCGATACTGGAAAACAATTGATGTGACTGCATTATACCATGATCTTGACATACTTCCTGTTAAGTGAATTTTCGGACCCTTTTTATCTGTTGCAAATGGTCTTTTCAATAGATTGTGTAGATAATAATACTTTTGGTACTTTCTCAGGGTCATGATCTGACGGAGATAGGTGAAAGAGGAGTCAATATCAGTGGTGGTCAAAAGCAAAGAGTATCAATGGCAAGAGCCATGTATTCCAGTTCAGATGTGTACATATTTGATGACCCTTTAAGTGCTCTAGATGCTCATGTTGGACGACAGGTGGGAGTTCAACATCGTCATTTCCATTATGAGGCATAGCTATTCTGTTGCATAGCTATTGATATGATATTTTCTTCTTTCATATATCTATTCTGTCAGTGCCATTTAAGGCACTGCGATCATATGGCATATTTAATTTTTAGAATGAAATTTCCAGAAGAAAAGAAGAGAACTAGTATGTGTTGAATATGTTAAGTATATTGTTATTTCCCTAATTAGTAATCCGGCTGCCTAGTTTGTAAGGATACTAATATAGGAAGAAGTTTAGGGAGTTTAGGAGTTACCTTATTTAGGAGTTCTACCTCTCTTGTATAAATAATAGAGGCTTTGCCTCGTAACCTAATACACAGAAACTCATATTCTCTTCCTATTCTTACTCTTTCTCTTAGTTGCAAACATGGTATCAGAGCTGGTTTTTGGTTCTAGCTTCCGCTGCTGCCCTAAACCCTAGACTCGACCATGACTTCAAATTCCGCTCATTCTTCTACTTCTTCTCCTACTGCTGAAACCGTGGACGACTCCGAAGTCCAGGGAAACATGGCCCTCAACAACAGTTCTGGGTCTGATTCTTACCCAGGACAGGTGGTCATCTACAAGCTCGATGGATCCAACTATCTCCACTGGTCTCAATCAGTTCTGATGTATATCACAGGACGAGGCAAGGCAGGTTATCTCCACGGTACAAACGAGAAACCAGCCAAAGCCGACCCCAAATTTGAGCAGTGGAACAATGAGGACAACCTCGTGCGGGGATGGCTTATCTCCACAATGCAACCTAAGATAGGAGAAAACTATCTTCTCCACCCTTCTGCTAAGTCTATCTGGGATCACGCGAAGAAGACTTATTCAACTGTCAATAACTCTTCTGCCTTGTTGGAGATTGAAACCAAATTATTCAATCTTAAACAAGGAGATATGAGTACAAATGAGTATTATAATGCTCTGAATCGCTCATGGCTTCAACTTGACTTGTATGAGGCTCAAGAGTGGACAACACCTGAAGATGGAGAAACCTTCAGGAAGTTCATCGAGAAAAAGAGGACTCTACATTTTCTTCTCGGCCTCAATCCGGAGCTGGATGCGGCTAAAGGCAGGGTTATGGCGACTAAACCATTCACACATTGGAGGGCTGTTCGAGATTCGTCGAGAGGAAGCTAGGCGTCAGGTCATGCTTCCTGACTCAAAACCTACTGCTGAAGCATCAGCTCTAAAAGCTGAAACTCCAGGAACAGCCTTACTCAGCCATGGATTGAACAGGCAGAAGGAGAGAACCACTGAAAGCAATCCCATATTCTACTGTGAGCACTGCAAGAAACCCTGGCACGTTAAAGCAGAATGTTGGGAGCTTCTTGGCGGTAAACCAGCCAACTGGAAATCGCGTTCTGAGCGACGAGGACGACCTCATGCCAATATTGCAGCTAGCTCATCCGGAGAGGAAGGGACTTTCTCCAAAGGGTAGCTGGAGATGCTTAAGAAATTGATGACTGAAACCCTCCACTCGGGGCAATCCTCGAGCAGTCCAGCCGACTTCTTTGCTGGTTCTTTTGCTCAAGGTAATAAAACTATAGCCTTGTCTTCGAAACTTCATACTTCAAATGTGTGGATATTGGATTCTGGGGCTTCGGATACCATGACAGGTTGTAGACAATTATTAAAGGACTTCCAACCTTACCCTAAGAAGGCAGGGGTAAGGGTGGCTGATGGGAGTATTGCTCCGGTGACAGGAATCGGATGGGTACAATTGACTAAGGATATTACCATATCCCCAGTTCTGTTTGTGCCTCAGCTAAACTGCAATTCACTATCCATCAGTCAGTTAACCTCTGATCTTAATTGTGAGGTTAAATTTATTCCCTCTGGCTGCCTATTACAGGAGGAGGGATCAGGGAGGATGATTGGAGTTGGTAAAGCCTCTGGAGGTCTCTACATTCTTAAGGACGACGACAAGGGTGTGGTGTGTTGCAGTGGCTCCCAGAAGTATGCAAACCAGATTTCTAGTCTAGATAGTGTAGAGACGAGGTTTTGTTATGGCATTTTAGGCTTGGTCATCCGAGTTTTATTTATCTTGAACGGTTGTTTCCGAAACTATTTATCAATAAAAGAGCACAGTTGTATGAATGTGAAGTCTGCTAGTTAGCAAAACATACGAAATCTGTGTATCAGTCTATTGGGTATCGTCCGACTCAACCATTCTCCATCATCCATAGTGATATTTGGGGACCAATGAAGGTTAAGAACGTTAATGGAGCAAGGTGGTTCGTTACGTTTATTGATGATCATTCTCGTCAGACCTGGACATATCTGATGAAAGAAAAATCAGAAACACGTACTATCTTCCAACATTTTTATACCATGGTTTCTACCCAATTTCACACAAAGATTCAGGTGTTGAAGACTGATAATGCAAGAGATTACTTTAACAGCATTCTCAGCACTTTTCTCAGAATGGGATTGTACACGTAAGTTCATGTGTGGAAACCCCACAACAGAACGGTATTGCAGAAAGGAAGAATAGGCATCTTTTAGAGGCGGCTCGAGCATGTATGTTTGCAAGGCACGTTCCAAAATATCTATGGGGAGAGGCTGTCCTCACAGCTACCTATTTGATAAATCGGATGCCGAGCAGAGTACTTAGGTTCTAGGCACCTCGTCAGGTCTTACTCACCAAATATCCCCATATGGTGAGTTTTTCATCAGACTTACCTCCCAAGATATTTGGGTGTATAGCCTTTGTTCATCTCAACCCCACACATCGAACTAAGCTTGATCCACGGTCACACAAGTGTGTGTTTATTGGGTACTCAGCACACCAGAAGGGCTACAAATGTTATTCACCTGTAACACGACAGGTATATCATACTCGTGACGTCACTTTCTTCGAGTCTCAAGCCTACTTCAACCCTGCTACGGTCCAGGGGGAGACTGGAAGTGAACCGCAGACATGGGATTTGATCACTCTAGATTCAGACCCTATAGAGTCTGCCAATTCTGAAGATAGTAATAAAGGGGATGAATTACCTCGACCGGAGTTACAAGTATACAAAAGAAGAAAGGTTCGAACAATCGAATCTGAGGAAGTAGTGGAACCAATGGAGCAACCAACTGAATTAGAGGAGCAAAGTCCTGAAGATGAGGTTGCTCCAGAAGTTGGCGACAGTCTGGATATACCCATTGCTATCCGAAAAGGTGTAAGGGAATGCACCAAGCACCCCATAGAAAGGAATGTTGGCTACGGGTGTTTGGGGTCGACATACAGGGGTTTCATTTCAAACTTGGATAGTGAGGAAGTACCTAAAACTATTCAAGAGGCCCTCAAACATCCAAAATGGAACCAAGCTATCCTAGACGAACTCCAAGCTCTGCAGAAAAATCAGACCTGGGAAATGGTCGATTTGCCTTCAGGAAAAAGGTGTGTGAGTTGTAAATGGGTGTTTACGGTTAAGTATAAGTCCGATGGCACCATTGAGAGGTTTAAAGCGAGGCTTGTAGCTCGTGGTTTCACTCAGACGTATGGCATTGACTACGAGGAAACTTTTGCACCTGTTGCAAAGTTGAACACCATACGGGTTCTTCTCAGTCTAGCTGTAAATCTTGATTGGAATTTACATCAATTAGACGTCAAGAACGCGTTTCTAAATGGTGAATTATCTGAGGAAGTGTTCATGGAACTCCTCCTGGAATAAACCAGCAGGAAAGGTGTGTAAGCTGAGGAAAGCACTATACGGGCTAAAACAATCCCCTAGAGCCTGGTTTGAAAAGTTTACTAAGGCTGTGATTTTATGCTGGTTATTACCACTGCCAATCAGATCACACTCTCTTTGTGAAACACTCAAAATCAGGGAAGTTAGTTATTCTGATTGTCTACGTAGATGATATTATTATCACCGGAGACGACACCGAAGAAATCCAGCAGCTAAAACTGTCTTTAGCCAAGGAATTTGACCTTAAAGACTTGGGAGAACTCAAGTATTTCTTATGAATTGAGGTAGCCCGGTCAAAACAACTTACTCAAGGAAACTGGAATGCTTGGATGCAAACCAGTGGATACCCCGATGGATCCGAACAAGCACATGAGCAAGGATTGTGAAATTGCCCCGGTTGACAAAGAAAGGTATCAACGGTTAGTAGGTAAACTCATATATCTAGCCCACACTAGACCTGATATTGCTTTTTCGGTGAGTGTTGTAAGTCAGTTTATGCAAACTCCGAACGAGGAACATCAGGAAATGGTTATGAGAATCCTGAGATACTTAAAGACATCACCTGGAAAGGGCCTGCTGTTCCAGAAGCAACACCAACGGCACATCACAGTCTATACAGATGCAAGTTGGGCAGGTGAACTTACAGAACGATGGTCTACTACAGGTTATTGTACATATGTATGGGGGAATCTCGTTACTTGGAGAAGTAAAAAGCAAACTGTAGTTGCACGGAGCAGTGCAGAAGCTGAGTATCGTGCAATTGCACATGGAATTCAAGAAGGGATATGGCTGAGAAGAGTTTTACAGGAGCTTAGAGTGAAGAATACAGGTGCGATCGAGATGCTGTGTGACAGTCAAGCTGCCATCAGAATTGTGAAGAATCCTGTTCAACACGACAGGATGAAGCATGTCGAGATCGACCGACATTTCATTACTCAGAATGTAACCGAAGGAGTCATAAAGCTGGATTATGTCGCATCAAAAGAGCAAACTGCAGATGTTCTCACTAAGGCTCTTGCTAGAGATTCATTTGATCAGTTAGTATCCAAGCTTGGGATGCACAATATCTACACCACCAAGCTTGAGGGGGAGTGTTGAATATGTTAAGTATATTGTTTTTTCCTTAATTAGTAATCCGATTGCCTAGTTTGTAAGGATACTAATATAGGAAGAAGTTTAGGGAGTTTAGGAGTTACCTTATTTAGGAGTTCTACCTAAAGTAGAACTCCTACCTCTCTTGTATAAATAATAGAGGCTTTGCCTCGTAACCTAATACACAGAAACTCATATTCTCTTCCTATTCTTACTCTTTCTCTTAGTTGCAAACAGTATGATCTCAAGTTCCTTGCAGGTGTTCAACAGATGCATCAAGGAAGAATTGCAAGGTAAAACTAGGGTTCTTGTCACAAATCAACTACATTTTCTTCCTCAAGTGGATAAGATCATTGTTGTTAGCCAAGGAACTGTTAAAGAGGAAGGGACCTTTGAGGAACTATCAAGAAACGGCATTTTCTTCCAAAAATTGATGGAAAATGCTGGCAAGACGGAAGAAATGCAAGAACAGGTGGAGGAAGAACAAGAGGACAGCACAAATACTGAGCATGTAGTCTTGAAGCCCCCAACTAATGGAGTGCATGAGATGACACAGAATATAAGCTACAACAAGAGAGGGAAAAGGGGAAAGTCCATGCTCATCAAGCAAGAGGAAAGGGAGACGGGCATTGTTAGTTGGAAAGTCTTAGACAGGTGAAGTTGCTTGTTATATTGGATCAGAAATATCAACCTACCACTATAAATCACAAGATTTTTCTCATGATATTGATTGATTAAGGATACAGATGTTCGATCTGATTCACATATAAGAACCTGCGCCTGAATGTTTGTTTTTGTTTACAGGTACACGAATGCATTGGGAGGTGCACTTGTCGTTATGGTACTGTTCGCATGCTACACGTCAACTGAAGTTCTTCGAGTTTCAAGTAGTCAATGGTTAAGCATTTGGACAAATCACAGCACATCGGAAAGTTATAATCTTCCGTTCTTCATCTCCATTTATGCGCTTCTGTCACTGGGGCAGGTTTGTTGCCAGTTTTCATTTCTTTGAATATTTTTTTATGAATGGCAGTATATCATTGCATCACTTTATTTGAATTTTGATTTCTTCTTTAAACTAGTACATGAAGGTTGGGTTCTCAATTGATGTCTCGTGATACCAGCAGATGTTTGAGGCTTACATTGATTTTTTTTGTATCAGGTAACTGTTACATTGGGAAACTCTTATTGGTTGATCACTTCAAGCCTACGTGCAGCCAAAAGACTCCATGATACCATGCTAGAGAACCTCTTACGAGCCCCAATGCTGTTCTTCCACACAAACCCACTTGGCCGGGTAATTAACAGGTTTGCAAAGGATCTTGGGGAAATAGATCGTAATGTTGCTGGTCTTGCCAGCATGTTTCTGAACCAAGTCTGGCAGCTGCTTTCAACATTTGCCCTAATAGGAATTGTGAGCACTCTATCGTTGTGGGCCGTAATGCCTCTTCTTATCTTGTTTTATTCAGCCTATCTATACTACCAGGTAATTTTATTTTTCTTTCAAACCATCTTGGTGGATTTGGATCTCTTGCACTAATATTTTGGCTGGGATTTCAATTCTGGGGGAATTTGAATTAATTGCAGTCATATGTATTTTTCAGTCTACATCCCGTGAAGTGAAACGGTTGGATTCAATTACAAGATCCCCAGTTTATGCACAATTTGGAGAAGCATTAAATGGTTTGTCAAGTATTCGTGCATACAAGGCATATAATCGGATAGCTGACATTAACGGGAAGACGATGGACAACAATATCAGATTCACTCTTGTGAACATCAGTTCAAATCGTTGGCTCACCATAAGATTGGAAACATTGGGTGGAGTTATGATTTGGTTGATAGCTTCTTTTGCAGTCTTGGAAAATCAAAAGGCCGAAAACAGGGTTGCGTTTGCTTCTACTATGGGTCTACTGTTGACATACACTTTGAATATTACCAGTCTGTTGAGTGGTGTTCTAAGACAAGCAAGTAGAGCTGAAAATAGCTTCAACGCTGTTGAACGTGTGGGTGCATATATAGAGCTGCCCTCGGAGGCTCCAGCCACTGTTGAGAGCAGTCGCCCCCCACCTGGTTGGCCTTCCTCGGGATTGATAAAGTTTTCAGATGTTGTCCTACGTTACAGACCAGAACTTCCTCCCGTCTTGCATGGATTATCATTCACAGTTTCTCCAAGTGAGAAGTTAGGTGTAGTTGGAAGAACTGGGGCAGGAAAGTCCAGCATGCTTAATGCGTTATTCAGAATTGTAGAGGTGGAAAGGGGGCAAATCATCATTGATGGATGTGATATTAGAAAAATTGGACTCCTGGATCTGCGGAAAGTTCTTACAATCATACCGCAAGCACCAGTCCTTTTCTCTGGTAAAAAGTCCACACTCTAGGACTTAAGAGTGTTTCTTTGTGCACAAATATCTCCAAACCAACAAGGCATATGTTGGTGCTTATGATACAGTTCGTAGTTTGTATAAGAGTGTCAATCATTGTAAAGCTCCAGTTTTTTTTTTTTTTTTGTTTTTTTGGTTGCAGGAACTGTGAGACTTAATCTTGATCCATTTAGTGAACATAATGACGCAGACCTCTGGGAAGCACTGGAGAGGGCACATCTAAAGGACGTAATCAGAATTAATTCTCTTGGTCTGGATGCTGAGGTATGAATGGAAAGTAATTCTTGAATTCCTTGTGTGCCCGTTGGAACTTGATCCATCCAAATGATTGGGGATTCTATCATTTCGTATATTTTAACTTGAAAGAAGGGGATTTTGAAAATAAAAATGGCTACATAAGCACCTACTGAAAGATCTGTTGGATGTATATATAGGTTGTAACTGGTAGTCCAGAATAATAAGTTCTATTCTCTCATCTGCCTTTATCTGCTAATGAACTTTCAGCAGGATATTGACGTGTTTTCTGTATCTTTGGTCTACAAAAGAAAAGGGAAACTAGATACCTACTAATGGATTGAACCTTTGTTGTCTCAAGGTTCTGGAAGGAGGAGAGAATTTCAGTGTTGGGCAAAGACAACTACTGAGTCTTGCTCGAGCATTGCTACGAAGATCCAAAATTCTTGTTCTTGATGAAGCAACAGCTGCTGTTGATGTTAGAACTGATGCTCTTATACAGAAGACAATCAGAGAAGAGTTCATGTCCTGCACATTGCTCGTAATTGCTCACAGACTAAATACTATCATAGACTGTGACAGAATTCTCGTGCTTGATGATGGTCGGGTAAGCGGACATGTGTCGTATTTACAATGGACAAGGTTAGGAGTTAGACCTACATACATGATTCCATGGCAAAAAGGAATGAATTCTTTCCGTCTCACTTCCATTTCAGGTTGCAGAACATGCCACCCCGGAGGAACTGCTCTCAAATGAAGAAAGTGCATTCTACAAGATGGTCCAGAGTACTGGATCAGCAAATGCTCAATATTTGCGCAACTTGGTGTTTCAAGGCAAGGAAATTGCCATTGATGGCAAAATGACCAAGAACCATCATGGCCAGAAGCAATGGCTGGCTTCCTCGAGATGGACAGCTGCTGCTCAGTTTGCTTTAGCTGTTAGTCTCACTTCTTCAACAAATGATCTTCAAAGTTTGGTCACTGGAGATGACAATAACATTCTCAAGCGAACCAAAGATGCTGTCGTAACCCTTCAGGGAGTATTGCATGGGAAGCATGACGAGCTGATTGACAATACTCTCCAGCAGCATCTAGTTCCCAGAGAAAGATGGTGGTCTACTCTTACCAAATAGTTGAAGGTAACAGATTAGTGCATCTGTTTTTGCCCCCATTTGAGCAAAGTTGATTGACGCATGTCTCATTTAACCCCTGGTTCTGGTTTGCTGTTTGTATCAGGTCTAGCAATGATGAGCAGGCTCGCTAAGAACAAGATTCCAGTTTCGGCATATGACTACGAATCCCTGAACTGGGACATTGACGAACATTAAGAATCAAGAAAAATGATTGTTGATTTGATAATTGAAGATGTTAGAAACATGGTTGAGTATTAATAGAATAAATGTTTTGTTATACCACACGAACAGATGTATGATGTATTAACGTGAAAAACGTAATATTGACTTTTCAGATCAAATTTCTCACACACTGCTGATTACACACTGCATAGTTACTGAATCTGTCTACTTAGTTTTTTACACTAATCAAACCAACCAAACCAAGTGGAAAATTAGAGAATGAATCCCAGCAAGCATAGTAAAATCAATCTCTGTTTATCTGTGAATTACGCTCAACTTCTGGCTTGCCCTGGATTTGTACTGCTTTCAGAGCCTGGGCAGAAGCGCCTGAGAATTTCATCAAAGCCTGGAATACAAGAGGGAGGCTAGTTTTCAGGTTGTTGAGTGTCATGGCTCGGGTAACTTGGGCTGAGTTGAGATACTTGGCCTTCTCAGTCTCGGCTCTCTTCCTTAAATTTTCAGTTTTGACGAGTTTAACTGACAAAGGATGCTTAGGACTCAGATTGGGAGTTTGATCTCCTCCTTCAGGAATGCTCCAGTCAAGTCTCTTCTGCATTTCAGCCACTGAGATTAGTTCTTTCTGCAGCCTTCTCTCCAATTTGTCTGATTTCCGTTGCAGGCTCAGTTCCTCCGACTGTTGTTGCATTATCGATTGGATAGCCGATAAAAACCCCTTAATAGCCTCGGATGCCACCTACATAAAATATGCAACACCATAGTTGAGTTTCAGAAAGTGAAAACATGAACTGACTTGTTTGCAGACAGACAGAGTACCTTGTCAGGCAATTTGTCAAAGCTAAGCAGCCATTCTTCACAAAGCTTGTGAACTGCTGAAGGTGAGCGACCACTTGGTTGTTGGCCATTATCGACAAGGCAGCTAGTGAGCTGGATCCACCTGACAAGTGTTGTCACATATTCTTGTTGAGATTTCACAAGTTTGCAGAAGCCTTTATACCAGGAGGTGATCTCGGCCTCAAGCTGAGCTGTTGCCTTTAGATGGAAGTCTGTAGTTGATGACTCCAACCCTTGATTATCAGTGAGGTGATTCAACTGTTGGGAGATGTGGTACTGAAGTTGATGACATTCATACATGGTCCTCCACGTGTTCTTTAGCCTGAACATGAAGACAAAAAACAAAGGTACGATGTAGGATGTACTACTAAATTGCCAAATCTGAGAATTACACAGGTTGAGGTCGTCCTACCCAGAAACTAACGCAATAAGTTGAGGGTAAAGTTCCACAGTAATGAGTTCTGATATGTAAGAACATCCCCCACTTATCGATTGTCGCAGTTTTCTCAACTCAGACTCCAATTCCTCAACACTCGATCTTATCTTTTCGGTCTTGTTCCAGTCATGGTTCTCTTGTTCTAGTTTTACTAGTAACATGGACTTCTTCTGAAATTCCAATTTGGTGATCTCTTCCTCCTAGACAGAAAAAATTATCCAAAACCATATATATATGAAGAACACCATACTTTATCTTCCTTGTCAAACAGAATTGACTATTTCATATAAAAGCCATCAATACCTTCACTTCCTTGTAAAGTTTCTGCTCTGCAGCGTACAGCTTCTCAAGGGTGATGCAATGAGCTCCAGGTTTGCAAGGTTCGCTAGTACTACACACCTCAGCTGCATCTTTAGTTAGCTGAAATGACCTAGAAGACCGGCTGCTCCATGACAATGCACTGAACACCTTAGCAGAATCGCTCCTGTTCCCTGTACAACAGAAAATGTTTTCGAATAAGAAGTTCAAATTAAGTGAATGTGAGTTCTCCTGCAGAAGAACATACATTGATGTAGCTAAATGTTAATCATATGGAGCAAGTAAATTAAATTTACTTTCTCTGAAACTGTGAGGAAGTGAAGTGTCCCCTCTGGAGATGTCCATTAGAAGAGCTATTTCCTTGCCACCAGCAGATGCTTTTAGGAAATAGTCATCTAAATCTCTGACAATAGCTTCCAATGTCTTCTTGCACCTCCACTGTACCATGGCCATATCTGCAGTGTCTTTGGTGTGCGAGCTCACAGCGGATGAGTTATCATCTACCAAAATATTAGTACAAGGAGCAGCTGCTTCCTCGCCATGTTCATCTTCTTTGTTATCATCATCATCATCAAAGTAAGTATTGGTCTCAGCCCAACTCTCCTCCTGCGTTGCTGATTCCACAATTTCACTGTTGGGCTCAAAGGGATCCCAATAACAATTCCATGATGATGATGAGGATTCTGGAGGAGGAGGTGGAGTAGCACTTCTCCTCCTATCACCTTGATCAACTGTAATGCTTTCTTCTTGAGCTCCTTGGTTTTCTTCTTCTTCTTTTGGATTATTGTTGCTAGTGTCAGTGTTAGACTTCCTTGAATCAGGGCTGAAAGGGGGTGGTGGAGGGGAAGGAGGCAAAGGGAGAGGTGGGGATGAAGGCAATCCCAACAACCTATAAGATGCACTGCTACTCTCAGCAGCCTCTAATGACTCTGATTCAGTGAACTGCCCAAGGGTCACACCAGTATTCCTGAGTGATCTCAAGTAACTCAACAAAGAATCAGCAAATTCAGCTCTAAATCCAACCATCTGTTTCATCAATTTCCTCCTCTCCCTGCATATCCTCACCCTCTCTTCCTCTTCAATCCTTGATGCAATACATCCCATCTTCGTCGCTGGAATGGAAAATGTGCCTCACGCAAACCCTAAACAGCTAACAGCAGCACATAAGAATCAATGGGTTCCTAAAACAACTTGCACTTTTACCTAGATGTCCAAGTGGGGTTTACAGTACTAAAGCACAAAACCTAGTGGCATTATTGCATTTGGGATGCAGGTCCTAGAACAAAATAAAAAAACCCAGGCAGAGAGAGAGATCCAAAGTCAGAAACTTGGTAAACATCCAACAACGTAGCCTAGATTTCCAACATTGTTACGTTCGTTTCAAACCTGCATTTAAGCCTGCAGACCCAGAAACATGGTAAGAAAGTTGATGAGTTAAAAATGAAGAAAGAGAGAGCAAGAAATACAGAGGGAGGGAGAAGATTAAAGATGGCAAGGGACAGGAAAAGAAGGAAGAACTGACAGAGAAACTGGTGGTATAAGAAGAAGCAGAGCAGAGCAGGGAATCCAGAATGAGTGAGTTAATGAATGTTGTTGGTTTCTCTACTGCTCTGCTCTCCCTTGTTAATTAATTATAATCAACAAAGTAACAATAAAAAACCCCCACTTGTTACCTTTGCTTTTTGGGTTGGTCCCCTTTTGATTGCTGAGAGAGTAACCATTAATTATTATAAGCTGAAGCCTGAAAGTGAGTGGCAAAGCCCCATCTGGAAGAAGAAGAAGAAGAAGAAGAAGAAGAAGAAAGTTCAGAGGTGTGTGTATGAGAGAGAGGAAAGAGAGTGTGTGACTGTGTGTGGAGAAAAGTTACTTTGTAGGTAAGCTTAGCAGAAGGTGAGAAGGAAAGGAGCCATCTTTTTCCAGTGATTGGCTTCATTTCAGTTTAATAAACCTAAGAACACGTCTTAGCTATACTCTTCCATGCAACCTTTATTATTAACTTATATTTCATAATAATAATCTTTCTTTTGTTTTCTCCAAAAAGAGTAAAAGACTAAAGGCCAAAGGCAGATCAAACGAAGAAAAGAATGTTTTGCTCAAAAGAAAAAGTCACAATCCCACCTTATTAAGCTTCCAACCTTAGCAGCCAAGTCTGAGAGGTCTAATAATCTAATCTCACTCGTATATTCATGGCAGGAGATTCAGACCCAATCTTTAAAAGTTGGATCGGTCCAATCAGAATCACAGTAACCCAAATGTACCCCTAATTCCAGAAAATCTTGTATGAGAACACTCATTTTGTTCTCACCATGAGAACACTAATCTCTACCGTTTATTCTTTTAATCTAATCTAATGGCTTAAAATACATGGGCATCTTTGTAATTTTAATAATTTCATTAATTAAATCATAAAATACTTAATATCCCATGATTTTTGGAGATTTTGTCTCCACGTTCTTCTCTCCAACACGGTTTCCCTAAATTACATTTGTTCACCATGAATTTACAAGTTTTGCTACAAATTATTTAGGTACATGATACCTATTAGTATTACATTTGCGTGGAACCTTCCTTGCACGAACATGTTCCTAATTCTTATAATAGGTACACATTTATGTTCTGAATTCTTATAATAGGTACACATTGTTCCTAATTCTTATTATAGGTACACATATATGTTCCTAATTCTTATTATATATAGGTACACATATATGTTCCTAATTCTTATTATAGGTACACATATATGTTCCTAATTCTTATTATATATAGGTACACATATATGTTCCTAATTCTTATTATAGGTACACATATATGTTCCTAATTCTTATTATAAGTACACATTTTACTATATTGTCCATGGTGGAATCAATAGGCAAACAAGGAACTTGTTCCAAATTAGTGAAATCGACACAAAATCAACAACCAGTAGACAAAATTGGAATCAACATCTAATACACTAAATTATAACATTGTTTCAAAACAAAATTTAGAAACTTCGTACCTAATATACTAGATTGGGACATTGTATCTCAACAAAATTTACAAAACATGTACAATTGGTACCTACTCGACTCCATAGGTACAGAAGAAGAAGAATCAAAATTTACTTAACTTTGTACCTAAGATACTAGATTGGTACCACGAATCTAAAGAAGAAGAAGAGGAAGAACGAGATAGACAACGGCTCTGAAGCGGGCTCCATCTCCGACCAAGCTTCGACGACGGGCGAACGGTGGTGGGAAGCGGCTCTGACAGCGGGCTCCATCGCGAGGAAGAACCCTCTCAGACCAAGCTTCGACGACGGGCGAACGGCAGTGGAAAGCGGCTCTGATAGCGGGCTCCATCGCGAGGAAGAACCCTCTCCGACCAAGATTCGACGACGGGCGAACGGCGGTGGGAAGTGGCTCTGACAACGGGCTCCATCGCGAGGAAGAACGATAGTGGGCGGCGGCTCTGAAGCGGGCTCCATCTCCGACCAAGCTCCAACAACAGGCGAACGGCGGTGGGAAGCGGCTCTGACAGCGGCTCCATCATAGAAACCCTAATGACGACAGTTATATGGGATATGAAGAACAAAAGGATATGACGACAGTTATATAATAAAACAAAATCCTAATTTAGTTATATACATTATTGTTACTATTTTACCCTTTTAATTTTAGCCATTAGATTTTAATATCACATCTAAGGGTTCTTAGCTATGTTCTCATATGAGAACACTTTGTAGTGTTCTCACGCCAGTTAACCTGCCCTAATTCTCTACTTCACAGCCCTCAACCACTTATATCAGTTAACAACGTTAACTAGTTAACTCCGCCAGTTAACGGCGTTAACTAATTAACTAGTTAACTCCGTCAGCTCCGCCAGTTAACTAGTTAACGCCGTTAATTGACGGAGCTGACTAGTTAACTGACGAAATTAACTTGTTAACTATTTAACGCCGTAACTGACGAAATTAATTTGTTAACTAGTTAACGTCGTTAACTGATTGTGTTAACTAGTTAACGCCGTTAACTGACGGAGTTAACTGACGTATCCGGATCCGGTCAACAGTTTGAACAAAATCAAAAATGAATATCAACCGTTAGATGAAACCTTGACTGATCTAACGGTCCATAAAAGGTTGGACCCAAATCCAACTCCTTGGAAGGGTTGGGTCTGGATCCACCCCCGTATATTCATTATTCACGATAGCAATACCTAAAGGCCGTTCGATTTGACATTAAAAAAATTTAAACATTTTTCAATCTGGTTCAAAGTAATTATGCATACGGTTTGATTATTTTTCGATATCGACTTGACTCGTGAAACTCTGTTAAAACATAATAAAAAAGAATTCACGAATCAACTATTCGAAGTGATAATAAGATTGGAAAATTATAAATTTTTACTATTCTAAAATATGTCATTTCATTCTTCTCTATATTTTCTCTCATTTTTTCTTCAAAATAAATTATATCTTCGTGGCTCTATCATCGGTCTTCATCTCACCTTTTCATCTTGTCCACTATCTTCCTAATTCATTAGTAAGATAAAGGAGTCAGAGAAAATATAGATGAGATATACTAGAAAAAGAAAAGGGAGAGAGAAATGAAATAGAAAGAAGAAAATAGAGAAAAATTTACTATGGGCTCTACACGGTTCCTTATAAGATCATTTCCAAAATTCTAACTTCCAGACTAGGGGATGTTCTGCCCAAGATAATCCACTCGTCTCATAATGAGTTTATTAAACATCGTTCGATCACTGATAACATACTTCTCGTGCATGAACTTATTCATTTCCTAAAAACTCATTCTGGAGATCAACATCTGATGGCCCTGAAGATCGATATGGAGAAGGATTATTACCGTGTGGAATGGAGTTTTCTTTTTGCGGTGATGTGCGGGTTAGGCTTTGCCGATTCCTAGGTAGCTCTGATTCAGGAATGTCTTGCATCCGCCACCATGGACATTCTAGTCAACGGTAATCCAAAAGGGTTTTTTTTCTCTCCTTCAAGAGGGCTCCGACAGGGGATCCCTTATCTCCCCTATTGTTCGCCATCTGCTCCGAAGGGCTGTCACGTCTTCTGCTGTCGGCGACAACATCTAGGACTTGTATGGAATTCGTATTAATCAGTGTTGCCCCTTCATCTCGCACCTGATGTTCGCGGACGATACTATTTTGTTCCTCTGTGTCATTAACACTTATATTCGCACGCTTTTGTCCCTTTTTGAACAGTATAGGGACATGAGTGGCCAGAGGGTAAATTTAGCAAAATATGCAATCATGTTCAGTAATAATACCCCTCATCACATTCAGTTGCGATACAGGGAATCTCTGGGAGTTCGGTTCCTAGACCGCTCTGAAAAATATCTTGGATTGCCTTGTGTTATTCTTCGGTCTAAGGAGGAAACTTTTCTATTCATCGAAGATAAAATGTCGTTGCGTCTCCGTAGTTGGAAGGGGGAGTTTTGTCGCCATCAGGGGTACTTACGCTTCTACAATTTGTTATCGTGGGCTTACTTGTTTACGCAATGTCCTGCTTCGAATTAACGGACAAGATGTATGAATCGTTGAACACTCTAATTGCTAAATTTTGGTGGGGGCAAGTCTTTGTTGATCGTCGGTTTCACTGGCTCTCCTAGGCTAGATTAAGCCTCCCCAAGGAGTTAGGGGGTTTGGGCTTCCGTGATTTCGCCACTTTTAATCAGGCTTGCTGGCAAAACACTATTGGCACATCCTTACGAACCCATACCTTCTGTTGTCTCGTGTTCTGAAAAGTGTTTACTTCCCTAATATGACCTTGCTTCAAAATAATGGTCGGGGACGCCCGTCCTGGGGCTGACAAATTTTGATGATAGGGCAAGATTTTCTACAACCAGGACTTGGATGACAGATTGGTTCAGGGATGCAGGTAAATGTCCTCCAGGACCTTTGGTTGCTAGGTAGTTTGGCATTACGACTTTGCCTTTGTGGACCGAGGGTGTACTTGGGTCCTCCCACGGTAGCGGGTTTCGTGGCTCAAGGAAGGTGGAATGTTGCGCTACTCGGGTACTGGTTCTCTAAGGGTTCAGTCTGGTTGATCCAAACAATCTCGCTCCCATGGCGGCCCCAGGCTGACCGTCGCGTCTGGCATCATTCGCCGTCAAGGTCTATATAGTCTCCTTTGGGTATAAAGTCGGCATGTAATCTAGGCCAGACATGTTCTCTGCCAACCTTTCTCCAATGGAGCCGTCGACTTGGATATCTATTTGGTCGTTACAAATTCAGCCAAAGATGCGTTTCTTTTTATGGAAAATCGTGCACCGCATTCTCCCCACTCTCCATGGCATAATGGTTCGAATTAGATCTGACACTATAGACCCCTTGTGCCAAGTCTGTTACGACGCTCCAGAAATAGTGGAACATTTGCTCCTACATTGTGTGATTACTAGACGCTTTCTTCGTATGTGTTCTCTTACTCCACCTGATCTAGGGGACACCCACATTTCAATATATTGGTAAACTATCTTACTCACTCAACCACACCTGAAGGATATATTGGTATAAGCAAAGATAGCTATAATCTATTATAAACAACAATAACTTAATATTAAGAAAACCTCAAATCAAAACTCATTGTTCACTACAAAAAAACGGCTTATAGCGTCGGTTGAAACGTAGCATTTTAGCGTCGGTCGGTCAACAACCGACGCTAAGCAGTTGACTTCGCGTCTTAGCGTCGGTTGATTGTCGACCGACGCTAAAATTAGTGTGTCAACCGACGTTATAAGCCTTCCCTGGTTCGATTTTTTGGTTAACCGGACAGTTAGATCAGCGTCGGTCAGCAGAAACAATTTAGCGTCGGTTATGACCGACGCTAAAACGCGTGTAAATAACGTCGGCTTACAAGCGTTTTAGCGTCGACCATCGACCGACGCTAAACCGCGAACATATAAAAATCCCACCCAGACGACAGAAATCAGTATGCAACTCCTCCCCAAAGCTTGAAGTTCTCTCAACTCCCAAATCCTCTGAAATTGCCGGCATTCGAGCTAGGAGCTGCTGTGACGCTGTTCTCATCTCACGTGCTTCCTTGAGATCTCCTCTTGTGTATCGGTGTAAGTTATTTAATTTGTAGATTGTAATTTAAATTTCGTTTATTTTGTAGAGAATTAGAATTGTATATGTTCTGATTATTTAGGATTGTAGAGAATTAGAATTGTATACGTTGTGATTATTAGAATTGTAGTGAATTGAAATTGTTGTGACTCCTAGAATAGTATTGAATTGTAGATTGTAATTTAAATTTCGTTTAGTTTCTAGATTGTATGTGTCAATAGCATTGTTGTGGATTGAAATAGTTATTCTGATTAGTTCTAATTGTACATGTTGTGGTTATTTTCTCAGTGCCCGTATCGAGTAGTTATTTTGTCGTGGTTCTGTCTTCTGCCTTTTTGTCACTCACCTCGGTGTAAGGTATGCATTTGTTGTCTTTTTTTTTACACGTAAATTAATTGATTGTAATATGCATGTCTCATAAATTAATTGATTGTAATATGCATTCTCGACAAGCTTATCAGTATACTGGTTACGACGTGAATGGTTATCGTTTCCTTACAGTTAGTCGTGATAAGGGTCTCAGTACTCAGAATAGTGGTGTGTACGGCAGCTATGAAACTCATAGTTATTCTAGCTCAGTGGACAATCGACCTCACACAAGCGAACTCACGTACTATGGAAAGTTAGAAGACATACTTGAGCTGAATTATTATGGAGATTTCCGTGTGGTATTATTCAAGTGTAAATGGGCTAACACTCACAATCCAAGGTATGTGAAGAAAGATAGGTTGGGGTTCACACAACTTAATTTCTCACACTTGCTATACACGGGAAGTCGCTTAGATGACGAGCCATTTATTGAAGCAAAGGTGGCCCGAATGGTCTACTATGTGGAAGATAAGGTGGATAAGGGCTGGTGTATTCCTGTACATATCAAACCCAAAGATGTCTACGACATGGGTGATGAGGAAGGCAACTTAGTGCATGAGAGTGAGATGATTATGAATCCAGAGTTGTCTGATTTTGATAATTCCACTGATCTACCCCTAGCCAGGCCTGGAATTGCAGAGTTCGATGATTAACTAGTGTTTGGTAAAATTATTTTGATCTAAGTGTTATTGTTCTATATTCAATACTCGAATGTTTGACATAAATATTTGGATTTGGATTTGCAGATATGGCTCCTCGTTCAGGTCCTTGGATGGTAGAGCTCATCGATCCAGCAGGAGTTAGGACTCAGGAGTCTGTGGCTAGTAGCCAGATTTTGAGCCTTCGTGATGGCAAGAAGGTCATCATGCCTTGGGGGCCTCTAGGGCGTACGGCTGCGGGCCCCACCGCTCTGTTGGGCCAGTTCACGGGTTTGCTGGGTAATGACCAGAACCTCATCCCACTACAGTATGAGGAGTGGCCCAACGTGACAGAGGGAGAGAAGAATGATTTGAAGGCTAATGTGTTTGTAAGTATTCAAATATGAAATTCATTCCTGTGTTATGTAAATTTAATAATAAGTACTAATTTATAATCATTGAATTTGATGCAGCGTTGTATCGTGATTGAGCCACCAGAGCTGACAGACGCTGCGACTAAGTACATCATGGAGGATATTGGCAGGAAGTGGAAGGACTGCAAAACCCGCCTTTGGAGAAGTTATGTGGTTAACACATACAAGAATAAATTGAAGAAGGAAGCTGAAGAAGCGGGCCAGGACTTTGACTGGGATGAGCTTGTGGAGATCCCTAGGGCGTGGGCAATAGAACACAAGCCGGGCAGGATCTCTGCGCCTATGTGGGCATAGTTTGTGGATATCAGACTGAGACCCGATATGGTGGTAAGTCGATTACAAATTAAGCATTATGTGAATATATTATATCAACGTACATCATTTAAATGAATAAAATTTTGTAGGCGAGATCTCGCAAGAATTCAGTCGCCCGGAGGACTTACACCTCACCCCACACTGGAGGGTCAAAGAAGTTGCGAGTTAGAGGACTAGAGTTGGTAATAATTCAGTTCAAATTGCTAATAATTTTTTGTGTATTAGTACCTTTTAGAAAGTGTATTCATATTGTTTAGTTCGTACACTTGTAGGCAGCTGAAAGGGGAGAAAATGCGCCCAGTAGAGGTGAGTTGTATGCTATCACTCACACAAAGAAGGATCAGACTTACACTGATCCTAATGTGGTAAGTACTTGATCACCTATTCCAATCTAACAAAATAATCTCCAATAGTGTCTATTTAATTAACTTTGGTTTGTGAAACCCATTTGTGTCATCAATGTGCAGCCTCAGATTCTGGAGCTGACCCGTGATCCCACAGTCCCGACATTTCCTTCTGCGAACGATGCACTCGGACTTGTCTATCCAAAGGAGCACAGTGGTAGAGTTCGCAATATGGGTACTGGCGTGACTCCCTCCCAGGTAATGTAATTAGTATATGATATATGTAAATTTAAAATAGTCAAATTCTAATTATTTGTTGTCTTTGTCTATTCAGGTTAATATGAGTAGGAGACGTGGTGGAGCAGCCGGTGGATCGAGTCAGGGTAGTAGTTCAGCTACTACCACTCACGTTTTCGGCCATTGTCCCGTCGAGGATCGATTGAGGGTGTTGGAGGCAGAGGTCCAGCGCTTGAGCCATCTGGAGGAGGAGGTTCAGCGGCTCAGCCAGTTGGTGGGTTCATCTTCTAAGGGTAAAGGGAGTATGCCCCCAGATATGGATGCCCAGGACATGGACTCGTACGATGACGAGGAGGATGAGTAGGTAGCATGTGTTTTAGGGGGATGTTTAAGGTGCATGTGTTAGAACAATGTTTTAGTAGAATGTTTTAGGAGGATGTTTTCGACATTTATAGAACAATGTTTATTCAGTATGTTTATTGATTGGAAAAGTGAATTGTGAAAATGAAATTGATGTATGCAGGGAAATTTATGCAGGTATTGGCACTAGAAGAGTATGAGAAAACGAAAAAATTAAGCAGAATTCTGCCCACTGGAACCTCTAATAGCGTCGGTCGGACCTATAATAGCGTCGGTCACAACCGACGCTAAATGCTACTGCAGGTCAACGCGTGGTTGACCAGACACCCGCGTTTTAGCGTCGGTCTAGCAATTTAGCGTCGGTCAGACGTATCGACCGACGCTATTTGCTAACCACTGAGCCGGTTGGTGGTTCGACCGAAATACTATAGCGTCGGTTGGCACGCGTTTTAGAATCGGTTAACCAAACGACCGACGCTAAAGTTTAGCGTCACCAAATCTGGCGTCGGTTTAGCCGACCGACGCTATTTATTTTGGCGTCGGTCATGATCGACGCTAACACACGTGTATGACCGACGCCAAACAGCTGTTTTTTTGTAGTGGTTTGATCATATGAATAATCTACCATTATGAAAACCAATAAGAATGCAAACACAATCATACACAGTAGTTCTACTGCACTAAGAATGCAAACACAATCATAATCTTTGAATAAATGGCTAATCATATAATAAGGTAAGAACAATGAAAGTTCCATATAGTTTATTATATATGGTAAACGACTTCCTATTGATTCATAACCACATCTTGATTCATATCTGGTAAAGCAGCGTTCCAACCTAGACAGTAAACTGTAAACCTAGACAGAAGATTGTTAAACTGTAAACTGAAAATGAAGCAGCTTCACTACAAGAAAATCCATCTTTTTGTCGCGGATAATTTGTCGCGGATAGCATCCGCGACAAACTTTATCGCGAATAATATATATTATCCCGATAAAGCTGACTGCAACTAACTTGTCGCGTTTCTTTTATAATTTTCCGCCACTAATTTATCCCCGACAAACTCGTCGCGGTTATTTAAGAGTCATCCGCGACAAACTCTGACCAAACCAAGCTTGTACCTTATATATCAAACCAAACCTGAATCGAAAATTAACCAAACCTGAGTCAAACCTACATTTGTCGCGGATGTCTTAATTTATCCGCGACAAACTCTAAACAAAACCCTTTTCCCCCTTCCTCCTCGTCGAAATTTTCTCTTCGGCCTCTCTTCTTCTCTCCCCCATTGAAGCGCGATTGAAGTTTCTCTTGCTCCAGCCTTCTGTTCAATCTTCAGTGTGACGGTAAGCCTCCTTCTCTTGTTTCTTCTTCTCTTCCCTTTCATTCCTCCTCTTAATTTCATCTCCCCTAGTCTAGGTCTTTTCCTGCTCGACCCTCTGTTCAGCGCGCCGTCGCCGACGAACGAACCGAGGAACTTCAAGCCCCCTGGAGATTCTGAAACGCGACGGTAAGCCTTCTCTTGTTTCTTCTTCTCTTCCCCTTCCTTCCTCCTCTCAGTTTCTTCTCCCATTGTCTAGGTCTTCTGCTGCTCGGCCCTCTGTTCACCGTGTTGTCGCTGACGAACGAACCGAGGAACTTCAAGCCATCTGGAGATTCTGAAACGTGACGATTGCGACGGTAAGCCTTCTCTTGTTTCTTCTTCTCTTCCCTTTCCTTCCTCCTCTCAATTTCATCTCCTCTTCTCTAGGTTTTCTGCTGCAAGCTCCCATCTTTGTCAATATATTTCACTGCCGATATTAAATGGCACCCCATCCAATTGAACGTGTATTCAAGTTCTTTCTGACTCTTCCTTCTTAGACTAAAAAGACCAATTTCCTATCCAAGGAAATCATATCTATCCAGTTAACAGCTCCAGCTAAGCTAAGTAATAACAGAACAGAACACATTGTGTTGTTTAACTAAATTTAGCAACTTGATTAATCCTAGGATCAAAAAGGTAAGCTAAGTTTAATTCACTTGTGAGCTAGTTGGTAGCATGTTGGGGATTTGATGTGTGAATGAAGGAATGAGCTAAGTGGTGTTGAATACCACATTGCTAATTGATGGGAAAGTGGAGCTAGATATAAGAAATCAAGCCCACTAAGGTTGGTAAGAGGCTTGAGATGGTGATGGGCCCTCACGCCGTCGTCGTCGCCTCGCCGCGAATTTGGAATTGGTCAAAAGATTTGATTCAATTTTTTCGCTGCCCGACCGACTTGGTCTGACCGAAAAGTCATCCAGAGTTGTGGTTTGAACCCAAAATGGAATCAGGTTTTTAAACCGGTTCAGTTCCGAACCGATGAGAGTCAAACCGGCCAACTGCCAGAAGGCACCCCTTCATTTACTATAAATAGCAAATCAGTCCCTGCACTTTCTCCTACTGATTTTTCCCCTCTCTAAACTTATTCTCTGCACAAAAAAACTCTATGCATTCATTGTTTTCAAAGGAATCGAGTCGTGTGATTGCGCTGTTCGTTGAGTTTGCCGATCACTTGCGTTTGCATCACCACTACGCATGTGAGTATCCGTTTTATCCTGGGAGAATTGATTCCGTTAACCTTGGGTGACGTAGAGGGGAATAACAATTCTTAAAGACAAATCGTGAAGTCGATCGACTCGGATTGTCCTTCTGTTTGCATGCTTGTTGTTGATCTTATTTTGCAGTTTAAGGTACTAATAATCTTAAGAATTGTTATCTTTTTTTTCGTATGCTGTAGCCTGTTTATTGCTGTTGCATGCACTGGCGGAGGGAAGTCATTGAAAGGGGGTTCAGCTGAACCCCCTTGGCTATTTCAAAATAAAATGATAATATACATGTACGTACTGCAAACCGATCCAAGGATCTCAGCAATGCAGAGTGAGTATTCTAACCATCACACTAGCAACAATCTCACGTTTAATTTACTGACATATATAAATATTTTATTCATAATTAGGTGTCTTATATATAACTTCAAAATCAAAAATAGAAATTGATTAGAAATAAACGGTAACTCTATTGCAACATTTCGGACAATACCTTATCGTTGCATCTTGCCGAAATTACTTTAGATTGGCCAGTCGGTCATCGACGTGATACCTTTGATCGACGATCTTTCTCTCTGACGGCCCCTAATAATCGTTATAGGGATTGTATTTTATATAACTAGGTATGTACAGTTTTAGGTGTAGGAATTAATTTTAGGGTTTGATATTTAGATTTTGGGAATAAATTAGTGTGGTGTTTACTGTTAGAGATCCTACTAAGTGATGGCGAAAACCACATCTGCTATCGAAACTGACGAAGATGAACTAAATTTATCTATGACGAAAACTGACGAGAATGAACCACAATTTGCCGAAGATTGAAAGGTCGGTGGGATTTCTCTACGAACCGATCCTTCTTTCCAACAAAGAATTATTCTCTTTCATCCCAATGTGCAAGATGAAATCAGAAGGGCTTACTTGATAAAATGTGCGTTCCAACCTAAACTGCATTTTTTGAATGATGACAAATTGGTGAAATTAGACGACGGTTTAATCTTACTAGGTTTGAGTTATATGATTGGTTAGAATACCGTATCTCGAAAGAAGTTGCATATTGTTTACTTTATTATATGTTTTAGAATATTAAGTATTATATTATTCATTTTTAATTTTATTTTGAGTTGACTTTCTAAGTACTTAATTAACTATTTAAATACTACGAAGTTCGAACCCTCTTGAACAATTTCCTGGCTCCGTCACTGGTTGCATGTATTTCTGAGTCTGTACGTTTGATCTTTTTCATGCATGTTGGACATTAGTTTGCTTAAGTTGTCCAGTAGCATGATTTGCATGAATCATTCTTAATTGGCTTCAGTGGCAATTTCCTTTGAGTTTGTTCAGCGTGCAGGATTAGTTTTCCTTACTTTTGGTCACTGGTTTTTAGGTTTGTGAACTTTTGAGGTTTATTTGGTTTTATGCCTGTTCTGTACGTGATGCATGCTTCTGTTGATTTGGTTAATGCATGATTTAATGCTTTGTTAATGATCAGCGCTTTAGCATGATGTTGTTGTTCCTGTTTTAATGTGGATGTATCTGAATTCCTTTTATCTTTTAATTGGTTGGCATGATTTCTGTTTATTGATCTTGCTAACTGACGTTTATATTTTTTTTAAGTTAGTAGTTTAGGTTACAGGTTGTTTGGTCCTTCGGGATCGTTTTACGTTTCTTTTATACGCGGATTAACTTTCTTACGATTTATAAAGTTTCTGCGTATTACTTTATTTTGTGATACATAACTGTTGGAGACTAAATCTTCGGATTTCTACTCCTACCCGAGATTAGAGTCTTCGTACTCTCTACTCACCCCGAGATTAGAGTCTTCGTACTCTCTACTCACCCGAGATTAGAGTCTTTGTGACTCTCTACTCACTGAGATTAGAGTCTTTGTGACTCTCTACTCAAACCCGTGGAGACTAAAATCTTTGATTTTCTACTCCGTCGAGATTACAGCTTTTGTAGTTGTCTACTCGAACCTATTGGTATTTGTTACTAATAGTTGATTGTTGTTTTGTTTTCAGTATTGACCTGAAAGATGAGTGGAATCGAGAATCCATCTGGATCGATGACCCACCAAGGCGAGACCAACCAGGTTCCGCACGCCCCGGCACCGGCAGAGAAGCCCGGCAAGTTTGGGGGAGCCGACTTCAAGCACTGGCAGCAGAAAATGTACTTCTACCTTACCACATTAGGTCTACAGAAATACATCAAGGAGTCTGTACCGACTCCTGATGAACAAGTCCCAGAGAAGGACAGGTTTCTTGCTATAGAAGCTTGGAAGCATTCTGACTTCTTATGCAAGAATTACATACTCAATGGGTTAGCGGATACACTATATACAGTGTATGCCCCCCTCTCCACTTCTAGAGAGTTGTGGGAGGCATTGGACACGAAGTACATGGCTGAGGATGCCGGCCTAAAGAAGTTTGTTGCTGCCAAGTTTCTTGACTACAAGATGGTTGACTCCAAACCAGTGGTAGAACAAGTTGATGAACTTCAAGTCATCATCCATGAACTTCACAACGAGGGAATGGCAATCAATGAGACTTTTCAGGTTGCCGCTTTCATTGAGAAGTTGCCTCATGGATGGCTAGTGTTCAGAAACTACTTGAAGCTCAAACGCAAAGAGATGACGCTTGAGGATCTGATTGTCCGCTTGAGAATCGAAGAGGACAATCGGCTTGCGGCAAAGGGTCAAAATGTTCAAGGGACGAACAGTGTGGAGTCTTCTTCCAAGAAGAGGAAGAGGAATTCCGGTGGAGCAAGTGGTTCTGGGACGAAGCCCCAGCCCCAGAAGAACATGAAGAAGCAAAAGTTTCTTGGAAATTGCTACAACTGTGGCAAGACAGAACACATAGCTTTTACATGTAAGGCCCCTAAGAAGCAGAACAAGGGCAAGGGTCAGGCGAACGTAGTGGAAGACGACGTCGATGACTTTATTGCTGTGTTCTCTGAGTGCAACTTGGTGGGCAATCTAAGGGAGTTGATGTGAACCGCTGCAACCGTGGGCAGACGACCCTTGAACACCGCAAGTTGATTATCGTGCAACGAGGTAGAGCCGTCGGGAACCGGGGATGGAGATGACTTTGACCCGCTAGCTATATAACAGCTAGGAACCAGAAGTATCAAGTCGTAGACGCTACTTCAGAAGATGGATGCTTCTGACGATAAGTCGATCCTTAAGCAATGCAACAACGAGCAAAGGCTTGAAGGGAAGAGAACATATGTTCAAACAGAAGTTTATTGATTTCAAAAGTTGTGTCTTACAAGGGTGGTCGGCGGCCTCCTTATATAGGTGAGGGAACAAGCTCTCCTCCCTAAAGACTACTTCCTAAATAAGAATAAAATAAAGACTCCTAATTCTAATTAGGGTCCTAACATGCCTAAACAATCCGACTAAAAAAGAATAAAACATAAAATAATAGTTGAAGTCTTTAATGTTGAATGAAAGACCTAATTAGGTCAAAACCCTAATCCGGCGGTGATCGGCGGCTTTGGGCCGGTTGGGCTTCGGTGGCGGCCCGGCGGGCTTGGCTCGGTCGGGCTCCGGCTGGTCTTGGCCTTGGCCCGAGGTTTTAGTGTCCCTGCTCGGGCCCTGCTCCTGGTGTGTCCTGATGTCTTCTTGAATCTCCAAGAGGGTGTAGGCTTCCTTGATGAATCAATCAACATCCTCTTCATGTCCTTCTTTACTCCAGGACTCTATGTAGGCGTTAAGTTCTCTCTCGGAAGGCCTTGGTCTGGCTTCGTGTAAATGGAGGCTTAAGTCGGGTCCAGGGTTTGTTGGGCTCATCATCCCCCTCTTCTTGTGGAGGATTCATGGTGAACTGCAGAATAGCGGTCAATCAAATAACTACCCACAAAAGCTAGGGTAGATCATATTCCAGGGGTTTCCTCTACTTCCTTACTCAAAGATGTTGGCAATTTAATTCAAGTTTAAACACAAGTTGTGCGTGGTGTGGGTTCCACGACTTCTATACTAAAATGCAAAGATAAGTTGAAATGAGAATTAAAGCGAAGAAAGATTGAAGATTGATTGATTGACTAGAAAGATGACATACAAGCTTAGACTTCGAATCCCCCTTAGATTACCAGAGCAGCACCAGTCAACAGACCAGCGATTTTCGATTCTAGTTCATTCAGTTCATAGACACCATCATAACTCCTGACCCTTAGGTTTAAGACTGGCGAACGTTCGCTCTATCAGATCTAGCTACCACGATTAACTAGCCGCTCGGGTACGGTCACCTCTCGCAACGACTTAACTTAACTGGTGCAAATTCTAATGATTAATGAGTTACTCTAGCAATGGATCAACCCTAATCGGTTCCTACGAAAGGCACACTCCAATTATAAGGTTGATTGTTCGATTTGGTGTTTTAAAGTAAGGCGAGCGTTCGCTTCTATCCTTAGCTTAACAAGAATCTAATCTAGGTGGCCAAACCAGACAAGAAACACAGATAACGAAGAACAAATCAAACATGAAAGATGAAACTGAATGAATCTCGAATCTAATCACCGCCGATCCGTGACCGCTTTAAGCCCTGGGTCACTTAGGGTTCATCTAATCTGAGCTACACGAGTTTTAGCTACTCATATTCAATACAGAAGAATCGAAGACAAACAAAGAATACATCTCAGGTAGGAGGACAGAGAAGAACTGTAAAACCTAATTTCGATGTTTCCTGGCAGCTTCAATCTGCTGGATCTTCAACTCCTAGCAATGGCTCTCCGAGATGGATGGATGGCGTCACGATCCGTTCCTGGCTCCTCGAACCCTATCTACTCGTTTTTCCTCTTTCCCCTCTAGCTGTGTGTTCAGTCGTAAAATTGTCAGTCATTTCCATTAGCCGCCGATTTCTGTATTTAAACCTACCCGAGATTTTCTGATTTCCCTTGATATTTTTGCCGAAACTAATAGAGGAATTTGGCGTAAACTTCTTCTCAATCGGGGCAGTGGATTCCTTCTTTCGTTTTTGGCGAAAACCCAAGGGTATTTTCGCCGAAAATATATGTGTAAATGGAGCAGGAGTTTCTTTGACTTGAGTGATCTCTCCGTTTGATTTATGTGTGATTCTTCGGGGTTCCAACATCTAAGACACGTCCTCGGCTACCGTATTTGATGGCCAAAAACCTGTGCTAACGTAAAAACACTAGAAAACCATCAAATAGACCCGAAACGGGCCAAGGTAACACAAATGGCACGAGATAGGGCAATCGATTGAATATTCGTTATTCTACCCTAAAAACCATGTCTTAAGCAAAGAAATGTCGCTTAAATGAGGCTGATAATCACGTCAAAACGAGTGTCATCAAATACCCCACACTTAAGCTTTTGCTTGTCCTCAAGCAAACTGAATAGAAACGCTCATGTTCACAAATGATACGATCGGTTAAATTGGAGCTCAATCAAATACAATGAATTATTAGACAGCTCGATCCTAGAACAAGAAACCTAACATGCATACAGATCAGCCAAACTACCTGGTCTCACTAATAAACTGCACACGACAAGTAATTAGCAACCAATTATGCACGAATTTGACCTGACCGACCAGACTCCTCACACAGGATATATATAGTACAATGGGAACTCTCGCTCTCTGTGTTTAAGGACGTGTTTCTGCTCTCGATCATTTTCTGTTACCGAATTCTGTCATAGGTTTGCATTTCGACCACATCTCCACCACTGTGACAACACGAGTATCTAGTCAAGAAGGACTTCCCTGCTAGGACCGTAATGAATTCTACACTACTCGGGTTTATAATGAGATGGATGATGGGAATGTATGATGATGGCTTTGTGCGGTGTAGCTTTCGACTAACTTCCCTCGAATCTAATCTATGGCTTCCTACCGTCTAACCAAACACGGGTGGAATGATGAACGCTCGTCCTATGATACCCTCAAGCAAACTAGCACTTATTCTTTTCCTTTACACGATTTTTTTCCTTTCTTTTGAACTTTTTTCTTTTGACTTCGTTCTTCCATTTGTAGGGAGAAGAACATTTTATTGAACTAGAACTTTGGAACTTTTCTGATTTTTCTTTTCTTCATTTTTTTCCGAAATTTCCTTTCTTTTCTCACTTTGCTTTTTCTTTTCTTTTTGTGCCGATTTTCTTTTAGTTGCTAGAGGGATTTACACGTCTGGACATATTAGCTAAGACCACCTGTTTAATGGCTATAGGCAGGTTACCACAAACCGACTTCCGGTAGGTCAATCTAGAACTACAACCACAGGGGGTCAACGGGGAATGAAAGAATTGGGAAATGGCTGTAATGTATAATCGAACCAAAAGAACAGGCCAAGCTCAAGGGTCTAAGCCTAATGGATTTATCGTTTGGTAGGTTATCTGGCTTAGTAGCTGAATCTATGTGCCCCTATCCTTCTAGAACTCGTGTCATCGTGTGGTCTCGAGTAGGTCTCATGCAAATTCTAACTCATTCAAGCAAACAGAAAACCACTCAGAAAGAATTGAAATTGCAAGTTACGTGCAATGGATCAAAAGCTCACATTTGGTTTGCTAGACGGATTCGGTCGTTTTCATGCAATCAAGGCTACAAACTACAAGTGTGATTTAAAAAATTCTGTTCCGACCAGGCAATTTAGCATCAAAGTATACAAGTTGGTTCTCAAGTTCTAGGTTAAGCAGTCTAAGCATCATTATGAAGGTTTGAACAACAACTTAACCTCAAAAATAAAAAACTGAGCCATTCTATTGTTAGAGAGACTGGAATGGAATCACGAGGCACACAAGGATGTAGGCAATCAAGATCATGCATGGTTCTCTAACACCCTACCCCACACTTAGACTGTTCTGTGTCCTCACAGGACCAAACTAAAGTAGAGAGATACGAAGAACCTGGAGGGTGAAGGGCGGTGTAGTGGATGAACGCGGAGAGTCCGGAGCAGAGTGGAGTAGCTACTCAAAATCCTACAAAACACAAACAACAAAAAGATCAAAAGGATACCGGGACAAGTGTCCCGGATCCACACAGAATAAAATCGGGTAGAAACCCGAAAAGAAGAAAGAAAAGAAATGGAAAAGGGTAGAGACAACTTGATCACTGTTCCGCGGGAGGGGGTGGGGGTGTTGTGGAAATGGGGGAAATGGTGAACCGCTGCTCCATCTGCTGTCGCCAGGCGAGCTCGTCCTTGTGTCTGGCTGACTGGTCGGCCATGAACTGCTGAAGAATGGACCAACGCTCGTTCTGAGTCTCTTCATGTGCTACTCGGTCCTTCTGCCATTGAAGCGAACCAGCCGAGTAGTCTAGCTGCCACTTATCAATACGCACCAGCCTCGCATTCATCTCCGCGGTGATTTGCGCTCGCGACGGCGGGCGGTCAACTGACTGGTGAGTGCGGTGAGGGAGCGATGTGCAATGCTCAAAATCCGCTGATCGGGGTGAGGCGCCGGAACGAACTCCAAAACTCATGGAGAGCGGCAAGCGGTAGGGGGAGCCATGAGCGGTCAGCACTCGCAAACCAGCTTTATGAAGGGCGGTGTCAATGGTGGAGTGCCAAGCCGGATTGTGAGCCTTGAGACTGTGTAGAGAAAGAACTGCCACCTTGGCCGGAGGAATGTGTTTGATCTTCTGAAAGACCTCTAGCTGGTGCGGCTCCAGGGCGGCGATGAAAGGATGTATAGCCCCATTGGAAGGTGTAGGAATAGAGGAAATAGGAGTCGCAGGGGTCGGTGCATCCTCGGGAATGATGGCCACAGCCGTCGATGTTGGTGCAGCTGGAACTTTTGGTCGGGAGGATGGTGTCCGTGTCTGGCGAGCTGAGGATCGCTGCGCTCTATCTGCACTGGTAGTCTTAAAACGCTTGGGAGCCCGTGAAGACATGACTCAAGAAAACGATTAGAGATCCGAGGAATCGATGAAAAACTTGAAAACTAGGTCGGCCGGACTCGGAGCTGAAAAGCTCCGATTCTAGGGTTTTGGAAGAGGGCTGGGCAAGGGGGAAGGCCGGCGGCGGCTTGGCGATCGGCGGTCAGGTGGCGGCATTGAGCGGTCGGGCGGTGGATGGTTTCAAGACAGGAAAGAGAGAGAGCAGGTTGAAGTTTTCGGGTGGGGTTGTAAGTATTTCGCGAAAACAGAAACCAAATGGGGCCTTATATACCGGAGACAGGGGAAAAGAATTTTCGGTGAAAAAGATGTGGGATTTTCGGCGAAAATCCCAGTTCAAATGAAGAAATAGATTCGCCAAAAAAAATGGGGGTCTCGGTTTGAAAAGTCGGGACAGGAGAAACAGGTTGATTTTGAACACACGTTTTCGGCGAAAACAATGACACATTTTCGCCGAAAATTTATTTGAAAACGGCGGCTGTGTTGTTTTTTTTTTGAAAAGGGGTTTAAAACAAAAATGACCCAAAACGAAAAGTTACTGACTCCGGCCGTGGGTTGCCTCCCACGAAGCGCTCTTGTTTAACGTCCGTGAGCCAGACGATACCTGGAATCGTGTTACGGTTCCGTCATGAAGTAGTGCACGTCGATGGAAGACACAGCTAACCCTTGCAGATACTTCTTAAGCCTATGCCTGTTGACCACAAACGGCTCTTGATCGTGCAATTTAATGTAGACGCTGCCTAAGGGTGTCTGTCGGACCACGGTATAAAGGCTAGACCATCGGGATTTCAACTTACCCGAAAAGAGCTTCAATCGAGAGTTATATAAGAGTACTTCTTCTTCGGGATAAAATTGCTTGATCGTCTTCAATTGAGAGTCATGAATTTTCTTTGTGCGCTCTTTGTATAACTTCGTGCTCTCATATGCGTGGAGTCGATGTTCCTCAAGCTCCGCGATCTGGTTGTGGCGGTTATTACCTGCTACTGCATAGCTCATATTCAACTCTTTGTTAGCCCAGAATGCCTTGTGCTCAAGCTCAACTGGCAAATGACATGACTTGCCATAGACCAGCTGATACGGTGAGGTACCGATGGGGGTCTTATAGGCAGTTCGATAAGCCCATAAGGCATCATTGAGCTTAGATGACCAGTCCTTGCGAGACTGGCCAACTGTCCTATCAAGAATCCGCTTGAGCTCATGGTTCGTCACTTCCGCCTGACCATTCGCTTGAGGGTGGTAAGCCGTAGGGCTGGCAGTCGGCCCGGTTCGGTCAAAAACCGAACTGAAAGTCGGTTGACCGAAGCCGATTTGTGCCCGAAGGTATGACCGAGGACCGAACCGAAATTGCTCGGTTTTTTAGCCGAGCCGAACCGGCCGGTTTCGGTTTATGACCGAGCCGTGACCGAAAAACCGAGTAAGACGAGTTTGACCGAGATTCAGTGGTGAGAACCGGACCGAACCGAACCGAAACCCGCACCAAAACCGAATTTTGGACCGAAACCGAAATTTGGCAAAAATAAAACCGACAGTTGCTGATATTTTTTGCTAAAAATTTTGTAAAAAATTTGGCAGCATAACGCTACAATTTCGGCAAATCAGTTCTTCGCAATATTCCCTGAAATGAAAACAGAAGACATCATACCACAAATCCATAATCAACCATCCATCATAAGTATATGAGTAGGAACTCATAAACCATAATTCAAAATTCATCAACAACATCATAATTCAAACACCACACAAAGTCAACATTAACAACATAAACAAGTTCAACCATCCCAATTCGCAACATCTAAAAGCTAATCATCATCTGACGCGCCCGCCATACCAAAACATTTCATTTTCCAGTGCATCGTCTTCATTGTATTCATTATCATCATCATCATCACTATCAACAATAGCATTGTCATTGCCATTCTTGTTGATGAATGATTGTAGAACGGGTTGCACAAGAGGATCAGAACCAATTGCTGGTGGAGTAGCATCAAACTTCAAAACCGTCTCTTCGAAACCTAAACAAAACAAGACTCGGTATGAGTATAAATGATATATGGAATATAAACTACTATCTATGGAAGATAAGCAGTATAAATGCGAAAGATTACCTTTCTCGAACTCCAGTTGTTCTTTCTCATTTTCCCTCTTCTTCGGGATCAAATATATCCGGAGATGTTGACCGCAACCAATCCTCAGCACAAATCAGAGCTTCCACAATAACAGGAGTCAATGAGCTCCTGAAGTTGCTCAGCACTCGTCCCCCAGTACTAAAAGCACTCTCAGAAGCTACAGATGAAATTGGGACGGCAAGTACATCCCTAGCCATCTCACTGAGAATAGGAAACCTGAGTGCAGATGCTTTCCAATATGCTAAAACATCAAACCGTTGCTTCTTATCTGAACTACTCAATTCTCGTGCTTCAGCTAGATACTTTGCCAACTCTGCTCTAGGGTCATCACCCGTGTGATTATCATCGTCAAACGCAGCGAAGCAATCATCTTCAATCTCTTGGTCCTCCTCAAAGTCATCTTCGTCTCCACCATCTCCTCCATTAACACCGGTAGTCTGTGAAGATGAAGCTACAGATCCACTTTGACTAATGTTGACACGTTTCTCATACTCTGCCTTGTATAGGTCAAACAAAGCATGCAATTCACTTCTCACCATCTCTACCAATTCAGCACATTGTGTCGGATCATAAATCAGCTTGAAAGAATATGGAATGATTTCCATCTTCTTTCGTGGATCGAGTATAGCTCCGATGTAGACGAGTCTGTTAACTTTGACGTTGGCAACGTCCTCAGACCAATACTTCTTAACTTTCTCCTCCATTGAGCTTGCCATTGTTGATATGACTGTTTCCTCGTCTCTTTTCATCTTATTAATGTGATAAAACAACTTTGTCACTTCTTTGAGGAAGAGATTAATGGTAACATATGAGGTACCAGATGCCACACGAGTCATGTCACTGAAGAACTTCAGGTGACTAGAGAGGACTCTCACACTATCCCAGTCACTAGAACTTGGAACACCAATGACCTCACCTTGATAAGTCTTCGCCCCCAGATCTTCCACAAAGTTACTTTCCATATTTTCGAGAACTTTGAATGCTTTTTCATAAGCTGAAGCCGTATCCAACATTGAGAATGTGGAATTCCACCTAGTTGGTACATCTAGTACGGGCATTTTCTTACACTTCATCTTCCTGATGGCCACAGCATTCCAGAAACACTCTTCACGTGCTGGCGATGCACGAACCCATCTCACCGCCTCCCTCACTCGCCTAACTGACATTCCAATCTTATTTAGTCCATCTTGAACTATTAGATTGATAATGTGGCAAACGCAACGAACTTGCAAGTAGTTTCCGCTCAAGAACTGAGTACCCCAACCATGTAATTTCCCGTGCAAGTACTTGATAGCGGAATCATTTGCACTCGCATTATCAACCGTCACAGTGAAAAGCCTCTTCAACCCCCATTCATCCAGGCATCTGGCAATCCCTGCCCCAATATCACTACCCTTGTGACTTGTAATCCGAGAGAAACTGATAACCTTCTTGTGCAACTTCCAGTCATGTCCAATGAAATGTGTTGTTATGCACATGTAATTTAGATTCTGAACAGATGTCCAAGTGTCAGTTGTTATCGACACTCGACCAGCACAAGCTGTCCTCAAGTAATCCTTTAACTTTTGACGCTCAGCAATAAAGAGTTTAAAACAATCCTCTCGTATTGCTCTCCTCGAAGGAATGTCAAACTCTGGGCAACATACTTCCATAAAACGTTTAAACCCCCTATGTTCCACAAAGCTGAATGGAAGCTCATCAACTATTATCATTTCAGCTAGAGCCAACCTTATAGCAACTTGACTGAATTGCCAGGCATCTGGAGTTGCTTCCCCTCTAACAGTTGAACTCTTCTTCATTATCAAAGTAGTTTGTCCATTTCTTGCATCCCTCTTTGCAATACACTTTAAAGCATGCTTCTTACAAGTAGAAGTACCATTCAAGTAGGATCAGCAGCAAGAACCTTCTGGCATATATTGCACTTAGCTTTTTTATTCCCATCCTCATCGACAAACTTAACCATAACTGTCCACGCTGATGACCATGACTTATGTGTGATTGGGGAGCATTACTAGCACTAGCACTATTAGCACTGTCACTGATAGGAGTAGGAGGAGTACCAGTAGTAGCAGCAGCAGCAGGTACCTCAGGTTCAGGTCAGGAGCCGGAGTAGTGCGAGCCGGATTGCGACTCGGTGTGTTTTGGAATAGGAGGTCGTGAATTACCCTTGGTGCGTTTCTGTGCAGGTGATTGAGTCTGAATTCCTTTACGCTTACCACTTCGCGTATTCACACCCGCTTCCATTCTTCTTTGATCTGAATCCCTGCAATCCATCCATAACAACCCATCTTAAAATTATGCAAAACATGCAATTACACTTCCAATTATACAAACATTCCTAGTCATTATCTGGTAGCAAGTAGTTGTTGCATGAGTTATCTTATTACCCAAGTTACACTTCCAATTTAGTAAGGAAGGCGTGATTTGATATATTATTTCTGTACTACTTAGATTACATCTAGATAACTTTAGCTTTCAAACCGAATCATAGTTCATGCTGAACTGCAAATGAAAGATACTTTTCTTCTAGTTGACTAACTTTTATCACTTTATGGTGCAACCTGGATAATATATTCTGAAGCTTACACCAGAATTTGACAGATGAATACTACCAAGTACCATCTATCCTAATCAAGCTATCTAGAGCTTGCTTTACACCAGAAGGCTGTTCTCTTGGGATCCACAAGCCTAGTATACTATCAAATCACGTCATACAAATAACCCCTCACTAACTATTTCAAACTGAACTCGAATGAATGATTTTGTACAAAATCATAGTTCAGAAAGGAGCATTCTTTCAGGTTTCATAGGCAAGGCTACTGTTTAGAAAATAACATTTGATTTGTCTAGAAGACAGGACTAACAGAGGCTACTATCTAGCCACAAACTGTGACACGAAGACTTTGCAATGAGAATCATTGAAACGGGCCAAAGATATAAGAATCTAATTGAACTTTTGAAGGCTAAGCACAACATCAAAATGACATATTTCATCATCAAAACTCAACGAAAGGACTCATCTTTCGCATCAAACCCTAATGGATATAAACACTGCAGAGGCAGATGGTTACTAGATAGCAAAGCAGCACTCAAGCTAGCATTAAATGCAAAACAAGCAGAGCGAATGCACAAATTCAATTTCATAGATTGGCAGTCAATCACAGATAGGATAGGAGAGCAGTATCTCAACATTGATTCAAAGCAAGATAGGATAGGAGAGCACTTTGGCCTTTAGTTTTTTTTTCTGCATTTTGAAGTTTGTTCTGCATCTGTTTTTTTGGCTTTGGCCAATTGTACATGGATTCGGCTCAGCAATAAAGAGTTCTACTAAGAAAGTGTTCAGCTAACATTGAACTGTACTATCATCATTTGTGTTCTGAAAGAAGACTGTGTTCATGCTGCTTTGGCCAATTGAACTGTATTATGAAAGAAGACTTACATTTGTGTTGCTGCCGATGCTGCTCAGTGTTGCTGCTGCTGCCGATGCTTGCTGTGTTCTGCTGCTGCTGCTCAGTGTTGCTGCTGCTGAGTGCTGCTGCTGTTGAGTGCTGCTGCTGATTGCTAACTGCTCCTCAGGCCTAGACGAAGGAGGTGAGAATGCCTGAAGCGAGGAAGACGGGAAAATAGTAGATAGAAAGATTAAGGGTTAGGGACTTAGAGGCGATAGATAGATTGAATGGAGAAGAGAGTATCGATTGAGGGGTTACCTGACTCTGGTCTCTGGCTCTTCCCAATACCGACGGTACGCCTGCTGCTGCTAGAGTCGCCGGCGTCGCTCCTTTGATTCCTGCCGCCGATTTCACAGAGAGAAGGAGATGAGAGAGCAAGAGAGGGGAGCAGGTGCGGCTCGAAGCTTCGAAGCTTCCATTTCAGACGAGCGAGAGGTCAGACAGAGGGGAGCGTGCTGCTGAGTGAGGTCCGAATTAGGTCGTGCTTAGTTTCTGAATGGGGTGAGAGAGCTGATTGAGTGAGAGAGAGTACACAAATTCGGTTTCTTTCTCGATTTTCGGGTATTGTCGGTTTTGACCGAAAACCGGCCAAAACCGAAAATTCATAAATCATTCAACCGACGACCGGACCGAGTCGGTTGAATTTCGGTTCGGTCACCCTAATTTCGGTCCGGTTCTCGGTTTTAACCGAAAAACCGGCAACCGACTGCCAGCCCTAGTAAGCCGTGGACATTCGGTGGGTGACGCCAAAGCGTTTGCACACCCGGTCGAATTTTCCGTGGAAGTGGGTACCCCTATCGCTTATGATGAAGCGCGGTGAACAAAACAGCGTGAAAAGACGGGTAAGGAACCGACCCACCACTCTAGAATCATTAGTGGGTAGAGCTTTAGCTTCAGCCCACTTAGAAACATAATCAACGTCTATAAGAATGTACTTGTTTCCGTTGGAGGGGGTGAACGGACCCATAAAATCGATTCCCCAAACAAAAAAAATTTCAACAGTTAAAGAAACAATTTGGGGCATCTCATTTCGGTTAGAGATGTTACCTGATCGCTGGCATGCATCACAACGTCGAGCAAAACGTCGCAGTCACTAAAGATTGAAGGCCAATAAAAACCTGTTTCGAGTACCTTTCTTGCCGTG